>JAQFVV010012560.1:2133724-2756715 GCA_028023455.1 Epiperipatus broadwayi | reverse complement strand
ACAACAACAACAACAACTTTGATTCAATTCCAGTTTATTCTATAAAGTAATTACAAAGTATATTACAATTGTCTGAAAGCTCCAAATATAAAAAAATCTTGTGTGAGGAGATTACATGTAAAAATTAACAAATTAATCAAAAAATATACAACAGAATCACAAGTAGCAAAGAATAAAGTACTACTAAAATAAATAGACAGAAAAATAAATAAAGATATAAATATATAACAAAATTACTATATATTGTACAACCATTGATATAAATGCTTTTTAAAAAATACATGAGAAATATTCAAATCAATTAAACACTCATATATAAATGTATTAAAAAGTTTAGAAGCAATGTTGACATATTGTCTTTTACTAGATTCCTTGAAAAAACTTGATAAAGTTAATTGGAATCTATTAGAAAGACAAGTATTGAAAAGATAAATTCTAAAATACAGGAAAAGTTTTCTACAATAAATGTCAAGAATGAATCTATATTGATATAAATGATTAATATTAAATATACCTGGCTTTGTGAATATATCTCAAACAGAAAAGGATCAAGATCTATAAAAGATAATGTGTAAAGCATAATTTTCTAAAATATATACTGTAACAGTCAGAATCGTCTACCTCGCTAACACACTGCAGAATTCAAACCCCAGACACGAAACTGAACATTCTAGGAGGAGTTGCCTTCTAGATATACTAAGTTCAAATCTAAAGGCCCAAATTTCACAGTGCCATCTACATGACAACGCATCTGATGCCACTACTAGTATGACCTTTGACCGGTGCCTGGTGGTCAGGGAGAAACAAAAGACTCTATACTAAAAGAAGTTTGGGTGGCTAATTAACGTCTATGGATTTACAAAAGAAATGCAGAAAATATATATATAGACCGAGACAGTGATAGGAATCAAATAAAATAAGAGATCAAATTTAGTTTTAAATAATTTCACAAAATTTATTCATATAAATTATATATATAACGCCACTGTCTGCTTATATGAGACAGGGACGCATATTAAATAATTGTTGGCATTATATTCCCACAACTGACAAAAGACTTTAAAACAAAGTGATATATTCTATTCCTTGGGCTAATAGCATTACGATAATGTGCTTGACGAGATAGGAACATGTGCGAGGTGCTTTGAGTAATTATACAAGTTTAAGAAAATATTTGAAAATTAAGTGTTCTAAAATATTTATTGATTTCGAGAATAGCAGGGACTAAAGCTTACTAAGCAACAAAGTGGGAATGTGATCAAAGCATTTATTTGAGAATAATAATAATAGAGTTACATTGGGAGGTCAGTATTGCTGATAATGAATTTATTAAAGTTGGAGGGTGTGACATGTTTAAGTCACGGATGCTTTGCAAAATAAATATAAAATAAAACAATTTGAAGATCCGGAATAATTACGGAGGGCATATCGCCGCTAACCCGTAGGAAAGTATTTTATGAACAGCCGAAAGTTAGCGACTGTGTGACGATTGCATTTAATTCCCAGGTGTGTCATTTGGGGACACACTCTGCCTGGAAACCATAAAAAGGCAAAGAGAAAGGCCTTAGCCATGTAAAGAATCCTTGGAAAAATAAAACAAAGTGGTCTCAACAACCAATTCATTTACCAGCAATATGAGACGAGTGTATACAAAACATACTGAATGGGTTTTACTTGGATTAAGAGAAATTCCCAATCAAATTCCCAGAAATTCATTTAAAAGAGTCCGCACATTCTCGACGTCAATGATGAACTTTGTAATTAAAATAGAACACGGTAATTAAAATAGGAAAATGCATGCTTGCGGGTTTGAAAATTAAGTATAGATTTATATACGCAATCATGCATTAGGAGACACATTTAATCATTGACCTTGCACATACTCTCATATTAGATTAAAATCAATAACATGTAGATTTTAAACTATATGATTATATTATATATTAAAGAAAAGAATCGCCCTCGAACGAGTGATTTGCAAGATAATAAAATTGGAAAATTATAAATTTAAAATATGCCTTAATAGCGACGTCTTACTTTCAATAAAGGGAATAGTTCACTTGGTGAAAGACAATTCTGACACATTATCATAATAAAATAAAAGAAAGCTTTATAAATAGAAAATATTAACCCAAGGATAGAGCAAAACTGTTGATTATATTTGAACACTTTAAAGAAGTACATAATAAAGTTATGTGAAATTTCAGAAAACAATTTAGAATAGCTATAGCATGTTAGTTAGGAATCACAAGAGCTCTTGGGTTAATTTAGGTTACCTCTGGAGACGCATTTGCAGGTAGATGTTCAGCAGGTTTTATAATTCAGCAGCAAAATCGGGAATGTTCATATTTTTGCAGCAGCAGCAGTTCTGGGGTTCCTTATGTGATAGCTTCCGATGGTCTGGAGCAGTGGCCGGCTATTCCGAGGGGACATAGCCATCTTAATGCCTCTACTCTGTCATGTCAAGGTTAGCAAATTATTAGAATAGAACTCAGAATGATTTCTCTTAGAAACATTAGAAGAATTGAGAACAAAAGAAAAACCTCCTTTTTATAGTAGAATTTAACAATAGAGCTGCCCTGGAGCATTACAAAAATATATCGGACTTATCAGCTGTAATTAAATCATCCAAATGTCTAAAGGAATTCAACATTAATTAATTTCTTTTGTTACTTTCCCTGTCGACATTCGAATTACAAACTAGATTTAATTAAAAATTACTTTTATTAATTAAAGAAAACCTTAAGTGGACATCTGCTGTTTTTAGATAAACTTATATAATATTAACTAATTAAACCATTGTCCTTCATTTATTTTAAAGAAATATTTGGAATGACTTTTATTAAATTAAACGAAAATTATTTTACTTTTAACTTGCAATATTTGAATCTATTTACTAAACGAATATTTACTAATGAATTTTATTTTAAATCAAAATATATTACGATGGTAATCTATATTTGTAAATAGATTCAAACAAAATAACTTTAACAATTTATAATTTTGATATGTTTTAAAATGCATATCATAATGTGTGCACAATTACGACTTATATAACCTACTTTTTAATAAATCAAAATTATGTGAACATATACATAATCTATAATCTTTTATTTATTTGGGAATGACTTATATATATAATATGAGCATTGTACTCGTGGTTTAAAATTAGGTGGGATTTTTGGTATATAAGCGTATTGCAAACACACTACGATAGATTGGGGTTCAAACTAAGGTATGAGAGTAGGAAATAGGTAAGAAAAGGTGAAACGAAGATCTGCAAAGCAGACCCTACTGTTTCAATACAAAGAATTGTTACCCCAAATAAAGATATGATAGGATAAAATGCTCTGATAAAGGCAATTTAAACAAAAAAAAAAGAGAGCTGATTTAGAAATAAATTTACCTAAATGAAAAACATATCGTTCAATTTACTTAAACATTGACAAAGATATATATGATTTAAACAGGACAATCTGAAGTCAATATAAATTCCCAAATAACAATAATTATATACAAAAGGGATATGAATTCTAGATTTAAAAAGTTCTGAGGATTATTTATGTTCTTGCCAATTTAAAACATGATCTATAAAATGTTCTCAATATTATACAAAGAATTTATTTGATTATTAATATTCAAAAAAAGCTCAGATATTTTATCAGCTTTAAGCAATAGTTATTTATTAGCTTGAATATTAATCATTTTAACTATCTTGATAGATTCTAGGCAACAGCCAATCTTAAATCTTAATTTGCAGTATAGATTCCAATATACTATATGGTATTCAATGAGTTAAAAATAGTGAAACTACGCTAAATTAATTTAATGTGGGGCTATTATTATGCCTTTTTTTATATGTGATAAATGAAGTAAGAAATAGATTAACATAAAAATACTCAAAAGACATTTAAAGATGTTAAAAAGATAATGAAAGATCAAAAATCAATCAGCTATGATCTTTGGTATGCAGATATAATGATAGTGAATCTACAACTGTAAGAACACATTTTAATTGGGCTGAGAAAGTATAATGGATGAAGATAAAACTTTATAAAAAAATATTTATTGTAAACTTTAATATAGTTTGCTTTAAATATATAAATATTATTTCTCAAAGAAATGATAAAATGGTGTGATATCACATTACTTTTAGTGATGATGAAAAGTTATTAGATAAGGTGTTGAAGTTTCTCAGAAAACAGTTATTGCAGAAAAATAAAATAAAAATGGTATGCATGCACAATATCAAATAAAGGATATATTCTTCCGTAGATTGCGCTTTATTAATTAAATGACGGATTATGATAAGTATATTTAAAGTTTGCTTATTTTTTTTTTTTTCCATGTGTCATAGCATCGGCCGGGACGCGATCCCACAACCGTCTGCAACCAACTACTTGCTTGCATGGCGGCTGCGATACCTCTCGGCTAACAACTCAAGACAAAATATAAATTTTTTCTCATATGTCATAGCATCTGCCGGGACGCGAACCCACAACCGTCTGCAACCAATTACTTGCTTGCACGGCGGCTACGATGACCTCTCGGCTAACAACGCTTCATGACTCGCGAGCTTAAATAACGTATTTTGTAATAAAAGGAAAATTTACTTTATTAAATATAATTATTTAACTTTAATTGAACCTCGTACCCAGGAATGACCTTTTATTGTCTCTTTTTAATACAGTGATTAAATCAATTGTTTATAAGAATAGTTTATTAAGGGACTATATTCATTTTTTATATTTTACAAATAAGAAATATTTTAAAGCACAAATTTATGTTTACACTTTTTTTTTATTGCGTTTGTTAGAGAACAAGAATTCAACAAGTAATATAAAAAGTTATTTCGATTTTTTTAAAAACAAATTAAAATGTTTTTTTCCCTTTTATTTTCTTAATTTTCTTTGCGGTTAAAAGTTTAAACAATCACTCATGTATGATGTTAAAATTTCAACAAAAGCTAATACTAGGCAATTAAAAATACTAACTGATCTGTAACGTGCAAAAATTTAAAAAAGTAAGTTTTCATTTTTTTTTAAAAGATACAATGTTTATATATACGCTACTACGGATTACTTTTTTAAAAAGCATAAAATTGTATTTTTTTTTTTTTTTGCTTTACAATTTTTTTTTGTTTATTCTTGATTATTTTTAATTATCAAAATCACTGTGTTAACTAATACTATTTACATATTTTTTAAATTTGGGCATAACTATAGTTATGTTAAACATTTATTATTAATTTATGTAATAGTGTGTTTGCTACAGATGCAGAATATAAATTATAATTGAAGATGCGACTCACGATCTCTTGTTTTGAAGCTTCTCGTCAGTTTTCTTGTTAATCTTTTTCTTATCAATGTATTTTTCCTCAAAGTTGCAATTTTTAGCATCCAGTACGATAATTTTTTCTACTTCCTATTCCAAATCACCTTAACTAGTTCCCAATTAAAAATCAATTTAATATTTTTTTAACCTTCTATCTTCACAATTTCTTATTTTAAGCATATGTAGGATGTGTTTTGGTTTCTCTTAGTTTTCTTAAGACAGCATACAATAATAATAATATCAACATTAACAAAAAAATTAAAGGATTTGAACATTTTATTTCATTTTTTTTTGTTTTAAGCTGTATCAAATACACTAAAACATGCAGAATATCCCAGTAAGTAGATCTTATAATAAAAATAGTATAACTTTTACGAATAATAAATAATTATCTAATATAAAATTTTATAGTTTTGTTATCACTGTCTGATAAAGTATCTGAATTTGTGAAAATTAATTAGTAATCCCATGTTAACTGATTGCATTCACAATATTAAGAAATCCTGTGGGGGGGGGGGAAACATATGTATAATGAGGTGCTTAATGAATAAACTGCTTACTGTAAATTTTGAAATTAAGGGGAAAAAACAATCATTTTAGTTTTTATTCCGTTTAAATTAAAAAACCCACCATCAAATCTATATTGCATCTTGGTTCCAGTTTTATGAAACAATCTGTAAATTAGTCCAAAAGTCCACTATCATAAAAATAAAGTTCTAGATAATGAACAGCTGTCTTTAACACCAGTTTTTTCTTTAAAAGCCTATGATTTTTCATATTAATAATGTTTTCTATCACATTATCATAAAAAGGTCTATGATATGAATAAACTTTTATGGTCAATCAACTATTTTCAAATGTAGTCACAAACTTTTTTAACAGTCAAATATTTTCGCCAAATTAATAAAAGCATTATAAAAATTGCACCTTTGTTTAAACCACTTTCTCCCATGCTCTTATCAACAAAAATCATGTCAATATCTTTATTGCTAACACCACATTGAGTTTTTGGTACTCACTCATCTATGACCAGAAGCCAAATGGGTAACAATGTTATTCAATAATAATTACTGAAATTTTTTCTATCTCCTTTGTTTTTATAAATTTGGAACATTTTTTTATAAATTGGTCCATACATTTCTAAAAAACATTTATTAGTTTGAAGTTAAAATGTTATTAAAATAGGCAAAACTCTTCATACAGTAGTGCCACTTAGTGCAATCCAGAGTAATCAGTGGATGCCAGAAGGCTTGTGCATAAAATCCCTATCTAGTAGCACCCATCCAATATCCCCAAACTAGTTTACCACCATATTTTTAAATGATTCGGGTATTCTATTAATACTCTAAATCTTTCTGTTTAATGATTACATAGTTATTTTTTTGTATCAATTTTTATTCTATTTTAAAATAAGTGGTTAAATGAAATACCATTCATCTTCTTATACTATGACAGTTTTAATTGTTTTACTAGCTGTAAGTTTAAGCTTTAATTTTAGTATTAATCCATTATTATATATCCAGATATAATAAATTTGACTTCATTTGGTAGATACTTTTGTTAAGAAATAAAATAAATTCTAAAAAAATCATACATGAATTTTGAAAATATTGAAAAAATTAGATTGTAATCAAAACAAAGAACATTTCATCATTAAGAAGTGGGGAGGAACAGATTGTTGCAGAAAATGAACAAAATCTTTTTTATTTGTATTTAAAGTGTGATGAATAAATATCAATATCTGATAAATCTATCAAATTATGCTTTAAACAAATTTTTTTGATCATTTTTACAAATTTTGCAATATATTCTTTCAGACCACTGATGACATGTTAGCAAACAGCTTATAACTCACTCCCCCATAATTTGCATTAACATTACATTGAAAAATATAAATTTTTATTTTTAAAAATAAAAATATTTATATATAAAATAAATATGTAATAATATATATTCTTGCTTTTTAATAATTATTACACAATTAAATATTTTCAAAATATTTTTTCAAAGTAATCTTATGCAAAGTATGTGATTTCCTAGAAAAATAAAAGTCCATTAATGTGGTGTTTAAAAATATTTGAAGTTGTCACATTATCTTTAGATTTTTTTAAATTAAAATATCAGAATAAAATATATGCAAATCAACAGATCTAAATAAAGTTAGCAAAATCTCTCAATAGATAGATGTACATGCAAATTAATTGTCTCAGTTTCTCCTATAAATTCTCTCAAGTGAATAAGTGGAATTGATTGGACACAGCTTTCTGAATTCTTATAAAGATCATCAAAATTCTCATTCTATCTTTTCTAAATATTATTAGCATGTAAAATTATAATATCTATTAATTTAATATATCATTTAGATATATACTAATTTTAATGCATTCCTAAAAGTGTCTATGCTCTGGATTTTATTATACCCCCCTATGGTTTTATTTCACCAATCACTCAAACTTTCTCATCAGTCTAGGAATGTCTACTTTTAAATTCACTATATTGCTTATGAAATTCCTCATTTATTTATTAATAATTCTAAGCAGAGATTTTTTTAATTCCAACATTTACAAATTAAAATTATCAACCAATAAATATTATAAATTTGGAAACTGAAATCAGAAATTTTAATGTTTGACAACTATTGAAATTATCACAAGTAATAATTGTTTTTTAAAAAAATCAATATCATATTTTCTACTAATATATTTGGGACAGAATTTATTTTAATAGTATTGTTTTAACTATGAAAAATACTAAATTATGATTTGTTTAATAATCTACACTTACAAACACTTAGGTAATAATATCTTAAAACAGTAGCAAACTCTCCACATAGTAGTGCCACTCAGTGCAAATCTTAGTAATCAATGGATGCAAGAATGTTTGTGCATAAAATCCCTATCAATGTCTAATTATCCAACAGTCCCAGAATAGTTTCTAGCACTAGATAGAGGTTTTATGCACAAATCTTCTTGCATCCATTGATTACAAAAGCATGCACTGCATAGCACTACTGTATGGATTACTGTTTTAATAGCCTGTGATCATGAAAGATAATATCTTCTTTTATATTTGTTATACTTTGTAAAAAGTATATATATAAATGCAAAACCATAAAACAATACAATACTAGATCAAATCCAAAATTTTACCAAAATCCTTCAACAACCATGGTTTCATCTACTACAAATAGACCTTCTCAAGTGAAAATCAAACTAAAGGAAATAACATATATATATATACAAACAAACAAACCTTCCCATAATTCATTTCAAACTCCACCTTCCCTTAATATCAAAAGAAGTCTTTATAAGATTGATAGTCTCAGAATCAAAAAGTTTTATCATCAAAGTCTCCTTTATTCTTCTTTTTAACTCTATTTTTTCATAAAAAATAACCGAAGCATTGTCAAACAATATTCTATGACTTGTATTCAATTCATGAATATATAAAGCTGAGTTAAGATACCTATGTTTAATTCTACTTATATGAACCTTAATCCTTTAATTAAGGCTAAACTTACTCTGGCCTACATAAAACTTACCACAACCATATGGAATCTTATAAACAATACCAGGAATAGACCTACTATCAATAGACTGTTTTGAACCATTAAGTAATGAATTCAAATCAGAACCTTACTTTCATGCAATCTTCATTCCACCTAACAAATAACTTCTTATAAACCAAATTATATATTGAGGCCTTAAATGGTAAAGACATATACTCATTATTCTTACCAATAAAAATTTTATCATCAAAATCATGACTATAAACATTATTATTACATACAACTTTTTTAATAAAATCATGACTATAACCCAATTCTACATATTCAGCAACAAATTGACTTCTTTGAATATCAGCATTATTATTAAAATTAAGCATTCTATTCCTACAACAAAAATTCAACAAAGACATTTTTTATGCACAAAAGGCTGATAACTATCAGGTCTAATCATATTTCTCACATTCTTAGGTTTTATAAAATGACTACAAAACAAAACATCATTAACCTTCTCAACATTTAAATCTAAAAACTTTAATTTTACAAAATCAAAACTAACCCTCCTCAATTGTAAACTTAATACTAGAATCAAAAGCATTCAATCCACATAAAAACTCTTCTAATTTCTCTTTCTGAATAACAAACAAACAATCATCAACATACCTAACAAATAATTTTATAGAACATGAAATCAGATTAATAACCCTACATTCCAAATAATCAATATAGACAGCAAACATCAATGAAGAAATAACATAACCAATATCCCAACCTTCTCTAATCTTATAAAACACATCATTAAACATAAAATACATTGAATCCTCTAACAGCAAAAGCAAATCATGAAAAACCTTAGTCTTATCTGCAGAAAAACATTCTAATCTTTTTAAAATTGAAAGAAAAACATCAATACTTTTTAATCTATTAACCGATTGGTACATATTTTCAATGTCTAAACTACCAAAAACACACTCATCATCCAAAACAAAACCATTTATTTTCTTAAAAGCTCAAAAGAAGAAGAAACACAAAATTGACCCAATTTTATATAATCCCTAAAATATCTTATAATAAATTTTGAAATTTTATCAAAAATACATCTCAAAGGAAAATTATCTTTATGAGACTTTAAATTAAAGAAAACCTTTGAAGCCACATAATCACTAGGGTAACAATTTAAATAAATAGCTCTATCAAAAATATTTTTATTTTTCATAACTTTCATAATCTTAATCAATTTAGATTTTATTTTTTTACCAGGATCAGAATCTAAAATAGCATATTTTCCATTATTCAATTCCAAAGAAACTTTACTTTTAAAATCAATATTATTATTATTTGGAATTGAATAATGGAAAATATGCTATTTTAGATTCTGATCCTGGTAAAAAAATAAAATGTGAATTAATTAAGATTATGAAAGTTATGGAAAATAAAAATATTTTTGATAGAGCTTGTTACCCTAGTGATTATGTAGCTCCAAAGGTTTTCTTTAATTTAAAGTCTCATAAAGATAATTTTCCTTTGAGATATATTTTTTATTTTACAGGAGGAATTGTTGATAAAATGTCAAAATTTATTATAAGATATTTTAGGGACTATATAAAATTGGGTCAGTTTTGTGTTTCTTCTTCTTTTCAAGTTTTTAAGAAAATAAATGTTTTTGTTTTGGATGATGAGTGTGCTTTTGGTAGTTTAGACATTGAAAATATGTACCAATCGGTTAGATTAAAAAGTATTGATATTTTTCTTTCAATTTTAAAGAAATTAGAATGTTTTTCTGCAGATAAGATTAATGTTTTTTATGATTTGCTTTTGCTGTTAGAGGATTCGATGTATTTTATGTTTAATGATGTGTTTTATAAGATTAGAGAAGGTTGGGTTATTGGTTATGTTATTTCTCCATTGATGTGTGCTGTCTATATTGATTATTTGGAGTGTAGTATTATTAATCTGATTTTATGTTCTATAAAATTATTTGTTAGGTATGTTGATGATTGTTTGTTTGTTATTCAGAAAGAGAAATTAGAAGAGTTTTTATGTGGATTGAATGCTTTTGATTCTAGTATTAAGTTTACAATTGAGGGGGTAGTTTTGGTTTTGTAAAATTAAAGTTTTTAGATTTAAATGTTGAGAAGGTTAATGATGTTTTGTTTTGTAGTCATTTTATACAACCTAAGAATTTGAGAAATATGATTAGGCCTGATAGTTATCAGCCTTTTATGTATAAAAAATGTCTTTGTTGAATTTTTGTTGTAAGAATAGAAGGCTTAATAATTTTAATAATAATGCTGATATTCAAAGAAGTCAATTTGTTGCTGAATATGTATAATTGGGTTATAGTCATCATTTTATTAAAAAAGTTGTATTTAATAATAATGTTTATAGTTGTAATTTTGATGGTAAGAATTTTATTGGTAATGATAGTGAGTATATATCTTTACCATTTAAGGCCTCAATATATAATTCAGTTTATAAGAATAGTCATTTGTTAGATGGAATGAAGGTTGCATGGAAGAAAGATTTTGATTTGAATTCATTACTTAATGGTTCAAAACCATCTATTAATTGTAGGTCTATTCCTGGTATTGTTTATAAGATTTCATGTGGTCATGGTAAGTTTTATGTAGGCCAGAGTAAGTTTAGCTTTAATGAAAGGATTAAGGATCATATAAGTAGAGTTAAACATAGGTATCTTAACTCAGCTTTATATATTTATGAATTGAATACAGGTTATAGAATATTGTTTGACAATGCTTCGGTTATTTTTTATGAAAAAAATGAGTTAAAAAAGAATAAAGGAGACTTTGATGGTAAAACTTCTTGATTCTGAGGCTATCAATATTAATTATGAAGATTTCTTTTGATATTAAGGGAAGGTGGAGTTTGAAATGAATTATGAGAAGGTTTGTTTGTTTGTATATATATATATATACTGTATATGTTATTTCCTTTAGTTTGATTTTCACTTGAGAAGGTCTATTTGTAGTAGATGAAACTATGGTTGTGTAAGGATTTTGGTAAAATTTTGGATTTGATCTAGTATTGTATTGTTTTATGGTTTTGCATTTTTATTTTTGCTAGTATAGTGTTAGGCAGTTTTGGTTTTATATATATATTGTTTTAGTAATCATGGAATATAAGTTATAATGCTAGTTTGTTGTCCAAAGAAAAAATAGTAATGGAAATTTAATAATAGATAGAGATAGTAAGTTTTATAAGCAATAAAAAAGATTGTTAATAGTTAAAAGGAAACTTAGATGTAAAAAGATATTTAAGTTTTAAAAGCAATGGAAAAAAGATTGCTGAAAAATAAAGAAAACTTTATTTTAGAAAGAATACTTTAAGTTTAAAAGCAATGAAGAAAGATTGCATGTAGATAAAATAAACTTAAAATTAGATAAATATTGCAGGTTAAAAGAAATTCACAAAAGATTGCTGAAAAATCAACTGAGTTGTGAATTATAATACTGGATACAATTAATGGATTTTTAAATACAAAAAAAAAACTATTACTGTTTAAATTTAAACATTAAGCTATTTTAATGAAGCAAACAAAGGAATAAATATTTAAAGTACTAATTACAAGGGAAAGAAATGTGAACATGTGCAAATTAAATGCCAAATAATCATTGTAAAAATGCATTAGTCTAATGGATTGCTTCTACCCTATTGTTTCATCTAATGGATTTTGCTGTTACCTTTGGAATATTAATAATTATATTAATGGATATTAAGCTGGAGGAAAAAAGTATGAATAGTGTATGCTGAAAAGAGCAAGTGTCTTTTGAGCAGTTTTTTTCATGAATTAATCTAGTAAAAGCTGAGGGGAAAATGTACAAACATTTCTGCATTGAGGGATCTAAGAACCCATGCCTCTGAAGGTAAAAGACAACCAGATAGGAAACTTTAACAGACTGCACCAGTCTTATATTATTTGTGTATGAAGGAACTGTGAGTATATACTTTAGTTATTCACTTAAATCATCATTAGTAGAATGGAAGTGCAATTTAGTTCGTGGTTATATTAGCATTGAAGATTTAGAACTTAAAGTCAAAGACTCAACTGATTATGTTTGTGAATTAATCAATTCTGGAACCGGTACTGAGTTAAACTGGTTAACTATACATATATAATAATATGTATATATTTGTAAATAAATATTGTTTAATGTTATATAATGATGTTTTCTTAGTCAATAAGTTTTGTTAATTGTTGGCATACAGCATTGTAGTTGAATACACAACAAACTTAGTGTAGTAGCAGTTCATATTTGAATCTAGAAATTTAGGGATTTTCAAATAGGAGTTAAGTCAAAGTAGATTTGTTTAGATGAATAATTAAATAAATTGGGAAAAAAATGTTGTTGGGACAGTCTGTAATAGCCAAATTTGCTGTCAGTAATGCTGGGAAATTGCATCTTTATGCTATTCAGCTTAAAATTTTTTTCTTGTTCAATGAAATTGAGGACATGAAGAGAAAGATAGCAGCATTGATGTGTCTATCAGGCAGAGAGGGTAATTTATATAATGAATAAATATTTTTTGACTTACCCATATATGATTCAGTAGCACATGATATAGTGAAAAAAGGTGGCCATTTTAGCCTCTGTCAGTCTAAAAATGTAGCAAGGTTGTTCCTAAGGAATAGAAGACAATGCGAGGGAGAATATATAAAAGAGTATAATTTGGTTTTAAAACAATTAGCAAAAGATTGTTTATACAGAAATTATGTTGATGAGATATTGTTAGATCAGTTATTATGGGGTCTGCTTGATGGTAGTCTGAGGAAAAATCTGCTGTCTCATACAGATTTAAACTTTAAATCAGCTATCAAGAGGGGTGTAACTCACAAGATAATAATAGTACTAGTAGCCAGTTTTAAAAATGAAAATGAAAATGAGGAAATAGCAGTGTGGAAAATTGATCAGAAAAAAGGTGATAAATACAATGTGTTTTTGCTGTGGACAAAAGGGGCACATAAAAAGCCAGTGTAAATTTCAGGGTGAAAGGTGCCATAAGTCTAACCTAAAAGGGCATTTGAAAATTGTGTAGGGCAAAATCCAGCCAACAGTGGCAGCATAATATAAAATCTAATGCAATTGTAACAGATGATATCATTAGCATTAATAATACAGGAGTAAGAGTGGGAAATAAATATATGCTACAATTAGAAATTTGTAATAAAAAGATTGAAATGAAAATAGATAGCAAGCCAGGCATGTCACTTATCTCATAAAAGCTATGGAAACAGATTAAGAGAAAATGCACAAATGTACCAATTAAATAGACAACTATTAGAGTCATAGATGTCAGTGAAAAGGAATTGGTAATGCTGAGTTATGCCATAGTGACTATTAAGCATGGAAACGAGTGAAAAATTACTTTTATACCTAGTGAAGGGTAACATCAGTCTGTTAATAGGGCAGAACTGGTTAGTTATACATAACCATCAATATAAATGCTGTGAATAAAGTGTCAAGCATATCAGTTGGAAAAGCAAAGCCTATGACTGGTAAGGCTAGTGGTGGCCACAGACACAAAAAGAAAAAGGATGGTTTTGTGATACGATAAGTAAAACTTGGTTCATAAGGGCAGTTGAAAATATTCTGTCTAACCAAATAGTAGTTATTAGGGGTGAAAATGATCGTGTAAAAAAACATCAGAAAAACTTCATTGGAGGACATGAAAGATCAGACATGGTTTGGTCTAGATGTATAAATGCAATAAATGAAAAGAAAATTTGCAACCCTATGGAGAGAATCATGAAACAAAAAATGATTATCACATGGGGGAAAAATAGGAAGGAAAATAAAATCCCACAAACATCTTCAGAACAGAAAGAAGCAGAAGAAACAATGGTAGAAAAAAAATAACCCAGATCTATTTGGAGAAAGCATAAACCGAATAGATTTTGAGACTACATTTAGTAAAGTAAATGGGGTTTTTCTCTGGAATTGGGGGAGTATCATATTTTATAATATGGGAAATAAACTATAATGCCAGTTTGTACTCCAGAGAAAAAATAGTAATAGAAACTTAATAGCTAGAAATAGTAAGTTGTATAAGCCATAAAAAAGATTTCCAATAGTTAAAAAGAAACTTAGATGTAAAAAGATATTTAAATTCTAAAAGTAATGGAAAAAAAATTATTGAAAAATAAAGAAAACTTTAAGTTTAAAAGCAATAAAGAAAGATTGCATGTAGATAAAATAAGCTTAAAACGTAGATAAAGATTGTAGGTTAAAAGAAATGCACAAAAGATTGCTGAAAGATAAACTGAGTTATGAATTATGATGTCAAATACACTTAATGGATTTTTTAAATATAGAAAAAACTGTTACTGTTTAAAATTTAAACATTAAGCTATTTTTAACAAAGCAAACAAAGGAATAAATATCTAAAGTACTAATTACAAAGGAAAGAAATGCGTATATTTGCGAATTAAATGCCAGATAATAATTACTGTAAAGATGCATTAGTCCAGGGGTCCCCAACCCTATGCCCGTGGGCACCATGGTGCCCGCAGACAATTTTACGTGTGCACACTGCTATTCAAACACGATAAAAAATTATTTATCTGATACAAATAAATTTAATTTTTTAAATTTCTTATAAATTATTGTATTATATTGTAATCAAATTGTAGGGCATACTATATTTTTGCAGCGTAAAAAAATATAAACATTAATTATATGTTAAAATTTTATTTTTGAAATAAATATTTTTTTGTACATTATGTGTATTATTAACAATATCCAACTATAAATTTACATTGAAAAAATAAATGGTGCCCGCCATCTGGTTGAAAAAAATAAATGGTGCCCACCACCTGGCCGGTATTATAGAATGTGCTCTTAAGTTCAAAAAGGTTGGGGACCCCTGCATTAGTCTAATAGATTGCTTCTACCCTATTGTTTTATCTAATGGATCTTGCTGTTATCTTTGGAATGTTAATAATTATATTAATGGAAAAAAGTATAAATAGTGTGTGTTGAAAAGAGAAAGTGTCTTTTGAGCAGCTTTTTCTTGAATCATCATAGAGGAAAAAGTGTACAAGCTTTTCTGCATTGAGGGATGTGTTCCCAGAACCTATGCCTATTAAGGTGAAAGACAGCCTGATAGAAAACTTTAACGGATTGCACTGGTCTTATATTATTTGTGTTTGCCTGATAAGGCCCAAATAGGATTGTGCATGAAGGAACTGTGGGTATAAACTTTAGTTATTCACTTAAGTCCACCAGTAGTAGAGTTGAAGTGCAATTCAGTTTGTGGTTATATTAGCATTGAAGGTTTAGAACTTAAAGTCAAGAACTCAACTGATTATGTTTATGAATTAAGCAATTCTGGAACCAGTACTGAGTGCAACTGGTTAACTATATGTATGTAATAATGTGTATATATTTGTAAATAAATATTGTTTAATCTTATTTAATGATGTTTTCTTAGTCAATAAGTTTTGTTAACTGTTGACATTCAGCATTGTCGTTGAATACCCAACAATATTCTGAGTTTTAATTATAACAAAATTTATGAATCCATAATAGTTTTTCTGCTTAAGCAAAGTGTTTTATTATAATCTATCTATTTGTTGTGTAAAAATTCGATAACAATATATTTTGGGTATATATATAAATGAAAAATTTGGTAGTAAAGCAATTAAATGAGAAAATGCAAATAAAAAAAGTAAATATAATGCAATAGGCAAAGATTTATAGTGATTAACTTATAAACATAATATACATACAGTATCTCGCTTTTTTCTTTTTAATAATAGAAAGTGAAAATGGATTTTTAATAATATACTTCAATTCTTTGAAGTATGCAATAAACTGTAAACCTCTTAAGAAGCTTTAAACGTGTTGTGATTAGTTATGGTGTGATTATTGTTGATATGTAAAATAATGTGTAAGTCTAGTATTAATCACCAATATGTTCATATCTTGTTGAAATTTTAAACATTTCTGAAGTGGAACAATTTCAGTTTGTTTCTCTGAAATGAGTCTGCAATAGATTTTTCCTGTCAGCTTGTCTGTCATTAAAAAACAAATTACATTTTTATGCAGTAAAATTAACAAAAAATAATAGTTATTTCTAGAGAGAGATGTAATAACATTTATTAAAATAACCTACAATAATACATTATAGATTCATATTAGGTTACAACGCTATAATAATAAAATGGATTATTAGCTTGAGTATAAATTGTATAAAACAAGATAATTAGTATTAAAAACAAACACATGCACACACATATATGTCTTTGGTTTTTATACGAATTATCTTGTTTTATACAATTTATACTCAAGCTAATAATTTATTACAACTACTGTACCCCCTGAATTAACCAGGATTTTAAATGATGAAGTGAGACATGCAATTAAATGTATGAAGAAGGGAAAGGATTCAGTAATGATAGAATTATAATCGATATCTTAAAAAAAGGTGAAGAAATAGAATTTTTTTGGCAAAGTTATATATCAATTGTCTAAATGATAAAGAGGTATCAGATGATTGGGAAAATGCAGTATTAATATTAAACTATAAATTATTTTACTTCTTTTCTGAGCTAAGGTAATAAGCGCCTGCTAATGAATACAAATGCAGAAAAGATATATTTTTAATATTCAGCTTTATTATTTATTGCCTAGCATGTTTTCAATATAACATGTATATCATATTCATAGCTTATAGTTATATGACTTTATATAAGAGAAGTGAAGCCCTATTTCCCATAAATAATTGAGACAAAGATTTTCTGTATAGTAATCACAATTTGTGCAAATTTGAATATGATAAAAAGGACAACATCGAGGAGTATTTAAAAAAACCTTCAAAATATGGGATATAATTATAACAAAATCATTAATACTATAAAGTGGTTTTATAGCAAAATGAAAAATCCCCCTTCCACTCAACAAAAAGAGGCTAAAAATGGATTAGTCTCCCTTACATCCCAAAACCCCCACATAAATTTTAAAAGATTTGCAAATATAAATTCAACATAAGCTTTCAAAACCCTCCATCACTGAAACAATAAATTAACAATTCTAAAACCACTGTCAAATGAATCTGAATGGTCTATAAAATTAAATACAGATAACGTGCATGCAACTTAGCATATTATAAGGACTCATGAGACGACCTTTCCAGAACCTTAAAAAGGATGACTATTCAACAATATTCACCAACTGTGAACAAAAAACTGGCCATAGATTTGAATTACTGAGAGCAGAAATTATACAAATTGAGAAAGAACAGAAAGTAGAAAATCAAAGAGGTTTAGGCAATAGCAAGTGACTGTTTTTCAATTAATAGAAAAGATACAAGCATCCCTTTAAAAAAGAAGTGGATCACTTAAATAAATTTTAGAATAGCTAATTAATCATGACATATAAACTAATACTAAGATTTCAAGTCATATTATTTATTATTATAAGTTATGAATATGATATACATGGTACATTGAAAGCATGCTCAGCAGTAATAAAGCTGAATGTTAAATGTATATCTTTTCTGCATTTGTGTTCATTAAACTCATTTATTGACTGCCTCAAGTAAACTCACTGATGGCTTTAACTTGCTCTAAACCTGGCAATTTTTACATTATCATAGTGAATTTAGGCTTATTTTAAAGCTTAAAAGTACTGTAAGAGGCTGCCCTCTCTAGAACTATTTTACAAGTAAAAAGTCAATAACGTATAGATTTGAAGTTACAACAATGGGAAAAGGCAGACTTTCCTAGACACTGATTGGTTGGTTCTCATTTCAAACAAAAAAAGAGTGCCTGTCAATAATTTTCACCACTCCAACTTCTTTGTTTTGATTTTGAAAATATGAATGTTTTAGAGTGTTTTTTAAGAATTTTTTTACATATTATAAATTATTTTGATGAAATATAAATTATTTGAAAAAAATAGTTAAGATTTTAGCGCATATTCTTTACTTTTACAGAATGTAAATTAAAAAAGAAATCAGCACTTGTCACAGTTTTGACACTTGTCAACAATTTTCACTACCCCAAGCTCTTTATTTGATTTTCAAATGTAAATGAATGTTTTAGAGTATTTTGTTGGTATTTTTTTACATATAAATTATTTTAATAAAATATGCTGAAAATATAATTATTTTAGAAAATAGTAAGATTTTAGTAAAAAAATCTTTACTTTTACATGAATGAAAATTGAAAAAGAAAATCACTGACATACTCAACATTTTCTAATAGGTTACGAATGTTTTTTTGAGGTTCTCCACTATAAAATATTTTTATAATTATAAATAGAATTTTATTTTTGAAAAAACTTTTGTTCACTTTCATATTCTGACAAATTATTAATTTGCATTTTACAAAAAAAACTAAAATGAATATAATATTAAAAGAGGAATATATTTTTACTGCTGATTCTGTAATTGACCAATCAAAAGTTTAGTTTTAACTCATTTGACCAAGCAGATTTTCTATGACAAAAAAGTTAACAGTCGCTTATTATGTTAGCTCAGAAAAAAAGTAAATAATTTATAGTTGAATTACATAAGATTATGGAAAGCTTAAGTTTGTATAACTTGGCATTGTACCACTTTTTATATTATTATTATTATTATTATTATTATTATTATTATTATTATTATTATTATTATTATTATTATTATTATTATTATTATTATTATTATTATTATTATTATTATTATTATTATTATTATTATTATTATTATATTTTTTCAGCATAATAAATAAGAATTGAATTGAATTATTATTATTAGTATTTGTCTTATTACTATTATTATTATTATTATTATTATTATTATTATTATTATTAGCATTTGTCTTATTACTATTATTATTATTATTATTATTCTTTTTGTTATTATTATATTTTTCAGCATAATAAATAAGAATTGAATTGAATTATTATTAGTATTTGTCATTATTATTATTATTATTATTAGTGTTGTTGTTGTTATTATTATTATTATTATTATTATTATTATTATTATTATTATTATTATTATTATTACAATCAAGAGGTTGGTAATTAATATTGTCAAAATCATAAAATTATTTCTCAAAATCTTACAAAAGCTGGCATTAGACATTTTTTAAATAGATACTGAAGATCAAAAATTTAAAGTTTTTTTTATACAGTTTTCTCCATTAATACAAAAATAAACTAATAAAAAGATATGTATATCATAAAAAATAGTTCTGCATTTTGTTACTCAAATAAATCTTGAAAGACTTATGACTACTTTTAATTTGCTTTTATTATTTTTTTTAATGTTTGGGGAAATCTGACTGAGTCTCTTTTGGGGGGATAATTGCCTGGACTTAAAGTGAATAAAAATAAGAAAATTTAGCAGCACCAAGAATTTATAACATAGAAAGCAAGTAACCAATTGTTGAATCTATTTATAAAGAAGGTAATGGGAATATCCTAAATTTAACTTATTCTTGACAGCAAGAAATTTAATGAAGTCCCAGTATTAAGATCACATGATATTTGCAATGTTGAATAAATCGTAAGTGTAACACCAATAAAGATTTCATCTACTAAATTAGACACTCTAATTTTGTCACGTCTCAATAACAAAGAAACTTTACCAAAAAGAAAGACAATTTAACAAAGTGTTCCAAATATTAAATAAAACAATGTTAATGAGTAAAACTTACATATTTTTAAAAATGATCATGCATCAGTGATCTTTAATGTTTTATATATCTGCAGAAAGGAGTTTGCTATTAACTGAAAGGAGACCACTTTATTCCTCTTGGAGGCCTTAAATGAACCTAGCAGTATGAATTCCTAATGTCCACTCCATACGTTCTTGCCGTTGCAGCTGTTATTACTATGTGATTATTCATATAGTATGTGAACAAGGATGGGCTGCTCACCAACACACATTAGCCAGTGTGGTGAGTTTATTGGCTTTTTACCACTGAGTTTAAAATCAAGAAACACCATGGCCTTTCTTCTCAGTTGCCTGATAAAGCAGAATGAAGGTTTGTGTAAATGATAAACAGTTTTTCAATAGATATATATAATTATCACAGACAAAAGTAAATCATGGTCCTTATTCCCAGAAGCTATAAAGTCACCAACCAAGGCAGAGGTTGGTGGCTGAAGGCAGAGGATGCTAAGATTCCCCTGACTACAGACCCAGGCTGTCATTTGATGATAACTTTTTATTTAGCTATTTACAACTGCAGATCACTTTCAAGAAGAAGAACTATCTTATATTAAGTGGGACATTATTGGACTTTGTGAAATTAGAAGAAAAGGTGAAGAGACAATTGATTTAAAAAGTGGACATGTACTTTATTATAAAGGCACAAATATTGGAAATACAAGTGGAGTAGAATTCATTATAAATAAAAAGTGGAGATTGATGGCATATCGGACAGAGTGGCAAGATTAGTTATGCAACTTAATAGCAGATACCAAATGCAGATAATTCAGGTTTATGCCCTAATAAGTTCTCATAGTAATGAAGTAGTAGAAGATTTTTATATGGATGTACAAAAGGCTTTTGATCAGAGTAAACAACATTTTAAAATTGTTATGGGAGACTTTAATGCTAGAATTGGTAAACAAATGAAAGTGCTGTAGATAATTTTGGTTATGGTAATAGAAATGATAGAGGACATAGACTTGTGGAGTTTGCAGAAATAGAAAAACTTTATATTATGAAATCTTATTTTGAAAAAAATATTAAAAGAAAATGGACATGGATCCAAATGAAGGTACAGCAGAATTGGATTATATTTTGACTAACAGAAAATACTTATTTCAAGATTGTAATGTTCTTAATAAATTTAACACAGGAAGTGATCATCGATTAGTAAGATGTAAGATACGTGTTAATGCAAAACTAGAGAGACAAAAATTATTAAGAAAAACAATATTTACAATTGACATTCCTAACCTTCAGAAACTTTCTAATGAATTTAAATTAGAACTTACAAATCGATTTCAAGTATTAGTAGATTTTGAACATGATTCAGATTTGAATGAAATTATTATGAAAGTAGCTGATACATTTTTAAAAACTGCAACAAAGATAGCTGGTAGAAAAAACAGCAATTGACCAATAAAATTTCTACTGAGACTAGAGAATTTATGAAGAAAAGAAGGAATATGAAGATATACAAAAATGATGCATTAAAAATGATTGAATATCTCAAATTTTGTAAAATGATGTGGAAAAAAATTTAAAATGATATAAGAAAGTATAAATGTGAACTAGCAAGGAAAGCTGTAGAAGAGAATAAAAGTCTCAAGAGTATAAAACAGCATTTTGTTATTGGTAGGAAATTTATATCTGCAATAAGAAAAAAAGATGGAATTATTACTAAAAAGAGAGATATCATGAAATGGGTAGAAAACTTTTATCAAGAATTATATAGGAATAAAGAACAAGTATCTTCTATATCTATTATATCTTTTGAACTGCCCAGAATTTTAAATGAAGAAGTGAGACATGCAATTAAATGCATGAAGAAAGGAAAGGCTCCAGGTAATGATGGAATTATAATTGATATATTAAAAGAAGCAGGTGAAGTTATAGAATTTTTTTTAGCAAAGTTATATAAAAATGTCTAAATGATAAAGATATACCAGATGATTGGAAGAATGCAGTATTAATATTAATATTTAAAAAAGGTGATAAAGAAGATATTAGAAATTACAGATCTATCACCCTTTTATCAGTTTTATACAAAAATTTTACCAAGATAATTACAAATCATCTACAGAAAACATTGGATTTCCATCAACCAAGAGAACAAGCTGGATTTAAAAGTGGTTTTAGTACAGTAAATCATATCCAGGTATTGAGAGAAGTTATAGAAAGGACAAATGAATATGAGTTGCCATTATGCTTAGGATTTGTAGACTATGAAAAGGCATGTCATTCTATAAACATTTCTTCTGTGATTAAAACACTGGATCATCAAGGTGTTGATCCAGGATATTGTTATATTTTAAAGAATATTTATAAAAATGCATCAGCAACAATTAGATTACATAATGATACTTGGAAAGTCATCATTGAGAAGGGTGTAAGACAGGGTGACTACATATCTCCAAAACCTTTTACAGCAGTGCTGCAAGAAGTATTTTGTGAATTAAAATGGGAAGCTAAAGGAGTGAAAGTAAATGGAGATTATTTAAGTCATTTAGATTTTGCAGATGATGTAGTTCTTTTTTCAAATAATACTTTAGACCTGCAGGAAATGTTGCAGGAGTTATCAGATAAAAGTAGGACTAACGATAAATGTTAAAAAGACTGAAGTAATATTTAATGGATTTTTTCAAAATATAAAAATAAAGATTCATCTTGATGAATTAGAAGAAGTTAACAATTACAAATACTTTGGTTAGATTAACAATTACAAATACCTTGGTTAGATTATTAATACAGATGGAAACATAAATGGATGAAATTAATCATAGAATTAAACTTGGATGGAGTGCTTTTTGTAGAAATAATTTGATACTAAAAGGAAATATGCCTATGTGTTTGAATATGAAGGTCTTTAATAAATATGTTTTACCAGTTTTTACTTATGGATCTAAGACTTGGATACTTTAATAGAAGAGCAATACAGAGACTTCAGACCACTCAAAGAAGTATGGAGATATGCATGTTGGGAGTAACAAGAAGAGATCAAAAATGCAATATATGAGTAAGAGAACAAACAGGTGTTACTGACCTCATTGAAAAAATTAAAAGATTGAAGTGGAATTGGGCTGGACATATTGCTAGAAGAGATGATAATAGATGGACAGTTGAAATCTTAAACGGGATTCCAAGAGATTGTAAAAGACCCAGAAAGAGACCACATGTGAAATGGAGGGATGAAATAAAAAAGTGTGCAGGGGTGATGTGGAGAAGAGAAGCTAAAGATTGGAGAAGATGGATTGAACTTGGATAGACCTTCATCCTGCAGTGGATTGATAATTGTTGTTGATGGTGATGATGATATCAACAATATGAACTGTAAAAAAGTAATAATAATAACCCAATGGTGTGTTACTTAAAAGTTTAAGTCCCAGAAGTGATAAAATTGAGTCATGATCCATGAATCTTGAGTTCCAGAGTGTGTGATTCTATCACTGCACAAAGCAGGACAATCTGAATTATGAAAGTCAGGCAAGCATTTGATCATCATCATAATGACAAAGTTTAAAATAGTCACAATAACACTCCTCTAATTATTAGTCCACATAATCAAGCGATGTTCGAGTCCCAAATGGAAGGTTGAACACAATTTATTTTTGTTCTTAAATTACACCGAATGAGATTAAATTTGGATATTGTGGCTTTTATATATATCTTTTCACATGTTAACATAGTTTATTTAAAATACTAATAAATATGTTAAAATATATTGTAACTTAAAGAAAATACGCAAAAATAAAATTTTAAGATGTTAAAATTATTATTTTTTTTTCAAAAAATTAAAATGTCTAATTTAACCCAGTATTATTATTTATTTTAAAGTTTAATTTTTATTTCCGGTAACAATTTTTGTAACTTTTTCCACAATACTTTTAATAATTATATATATTTAAAAAACAGATTAGAAAATAATAAATATCATTTCCCCCTCATTTAAAATCATGATAAATAAAACAATGATTAGATATAGCTAAGTATACAAAATTTATGGGTAGTAAATTTTATCTAAAAAATATATTAACGGTTTAATTCTTGTCTTTCCGCTTTCTCTTTGTAATAATATATTTCCCAAGATTCATTGCTCTTAAACTCCATAGATATTTTTTTATATACCTATAAATAAAATCTCAGCTACCTCTGCTGCACTTTACCTATTTCTTGCTCAAGTAATTTAATTTTTAACTTTCTATAAATAAACAAAACTTCTAAAAGCACTTGAATCTTAACAAGAAATAGGTGATAATTTTCTTCTTTTTTCTACTGTAAATTTTGATTTTTAAAAAAATTAATGAATCTTATATTGAAAAGTAAATCTTATATTTGTTATTGAATATTTTGTGTTATATATTTTGGAATTATAAAGCTTTTATTACATTTTACGGTGAGTAATCCTTAAACCGGCATTTCTTTTTCCATCAAATATACCTCTTTTAACTCATCTTTTTTTCTTTGTTTTAAAATTAATAGTGGCATCAAATTAATTTAGATTTATACTTTCTCCCTTTACATATATCTATAAGTTTAATAACTTTAAAAAAGTTTTAAAAATTAATTATTCTTTAAAGCTAACACAATAGTGAAAGTTTACTTTTATTAACTTAGGTAATATAGCTATAAATGAAATATAGGCTTATTATATACCTGTATCTATATATGTAATATATAGGGTATACGAGCACAGTATAGCTACACAATTTAAAAGTATTCTTTTATTTTTTTTGTAAACACGTGATCAAAAAAAAAATCTGCTATTTAAGTATTAAAAAAAAAAATCGAGCTAAAATTATGTAACAAGCGTTCGTCTTCTATACACATTATTTAAAATAAATTTTATTGATAACATTAAAAAAAAAACAATAAATGAGTATATATATGTCAACACGTTTACTTATTCGTGAGTGCATATGCATAAGCTAACAAGCGTTTTTATGCAAAACTTTATGGAGAGAGGGAAGAGAGCGGTTGGATAAACTTTTAATAAATTCTTGACTACATTTAATGATTATTAACTCTTTTTTTTTTTTAAAAAAAAAAAAAGAATTATAAAACTTTGCTATACCGCTAAGTATTATTTAATTTATGGGTATCTATTCGTCTGCCATAATATAACCTGGATTTGAATACAAGTCAAATAAATATATTTGATTTTTTTTTTTTAAAAAAAAGACTTAACATTTATTTATTTTTCCAGATAGCTATACCATAGTAAACTCATCTAACAATATTAATCAGTAAAAATTGATATCTAGTTAATTTTAGCTTGAAGATATAATAAGGATAAAAAATCAGCTCAGACTCTTACATAAACTCTCAATATCGTGCCTTGTCTTCTATAGTGAGCTATTTCAATGTTATTTTATGCATATATATGCATGTAAATAAAGGCACCGATTGATCCAATGACTGAAAATTTATATACTATTAAATGAATGCCTTGTGTGATTTAATATTATATTGCATCTTACATCATTTTGTGAGAAAGACAGATGTAAGAGTTAAATATTCCTTAATTCCCATCTGAGGAAACGAAAAAATTATAATAATGTCAGTTTGGCCAATTCAATAGCATTGTTGTTTCATCTTGTCACTACTTTAGAGTCATTTGATCTTTTAACAACTGACCATATAGTTGTTGTTTTTTAAAAAACAAACTTTTAAAAACTTATTTGTATTATATATATAAAGTTGTTTAAAAAGCAAAAAATAAACCAGGAAATCAAAACTTATTAGATGGCCTTAATTGAGAAATAGTTATAAATAAAGCAGAATGCTGGAAAAAGAAAATCATAAAAAAAAAAGTCTTTTTTATGTCATAAAAGAATATACATGTAAAATTGTATTTGTTATATGTGACTATATATGTAACAGATTCAGAACTTTCTATTTAGCTAGTGTATAATTCTTAAGTATAAAAAGATTGTATAAATTGTAATATGAACGGCCTAGAAGAAAAGATGAAAAGTCATTTAACTTGAAAAGTGATTATTTTTAATGGGTGTTAATATTCTAATGATAATTGAATAAAAAGTTTTGTTTCAAGCCAGTCAAAGAATCACACACAGATGCATCTATATATATATATATCAAATGCTGATCTATTAATTTGCTTATATGACATCATTGCAAGATATTCTTTTAAATTCTTCTGCAGGAAATTTTTTTTCTTAAAGACTTTAACATCTTATCTAATTGTAACTGTCCAGTGTTAATGTAACCTGTCATATTTTTCCAATAAAATCAATACATATTAAAATCTTTAAAGTGTCTTTGAAATAATATTTACAGCATAGATATAGTTTGTCTCTCCCATGTAAACTATGCTCAAGTTCATCTTAAAATGCTTCCGCCACCCCTCAAATCTGTTATCATTTATTCACTTCATTTGCTTAATTTAATGAAGATGTTTTTATATAGTAATGGATTAAACAGCAATACTACAAGTAATATGGAAAACATTCTAATTGGTCTTAGGATCTCATTGGTTATATTTATAGAATCTTAGAGAGCCTTCTTAAATGACATCCAGTCAATAAGAGAGCTGGATCTCATTATACAACAAATTTAATTAAAATAGTAATATCACTGTGATAAAATGCTTTTATAATTCAACTTTTTGAATACTTCAGCAGCCTGGTAAAATCTATGCTGCATCTCTTTATCAAACTAAGTCTTTCTTATTAAGAAAATTATCAAGATCTTTAAATTAATCTATATCTTTAGGTTGATAATCAACCAAATTAAAAATTTTCTCAAGTTTCTCTTTCATCATGCTAGTAAAGAACTTGAAATTTTTGAACAGTAATCATTAAACTAAAGTCTTCATAAAAATCCAGAATATTATTTGAGTGACAAGCATAGTGTAATCACTAATATGCTATAAAATTAAAAATCAAGAAGTTAGTGGGTTTTTTTTTTTGTTTTTAGTTGCTTCAAATAATACTTTACTGCAATCTCTATATAGCATCTTGATGCTTGTTTCATAAAATCATCTGTAAATTGTTTTAAAATCCACTGTCCCAAAAATACAATATAAACTTTTATTTTTAACACCATTTCATTTTACATTTCTTAGATTTTCCATTAGCAGTATTAACCTTCTTATTATATCGTAGATTCTACATAATATTAATAAACTTCAATGGGCAAACAGCTATCTTTAAGCATTTCTTCAAACCTTTTTTTGATTTATAGAGTCAAATGCTTTATTGAAATCAATAAACATTAAATGAAAAACAATTTTACTCCTGATACATTTTCCTGATAATAAAGATCATATCTCTAGTGTTTTTTATAGTCATATTGAGTCTCAGATGGTCATTCATTTACAAGTGAATTAAATCTATTTAATAAAATCCTTAAAAGTATTTTTTCTTTAGTGAATAATTATTGCAATCTTTTCTATATATATATATATTATAAATTAGAACAATAGAATCATCTTTAAGATCAAGTGACATAATTTTATGGATCTATATATTTTTAAAAATCTATATATATATTCACATATCTCATCTGTTTTTATCATGTTTTAATTTTTAAGATTACAAAGAACTGTTTTAAAATTTATTGAGTAAGATATTCTTATCCAAATCTAAATGAATGGGTATATATTACAAGCTTTTATCTTAATTCTAACATCAATAAGTCATTAAAAAATGCCCTCTATCTGTTTTAAATACTATCATTATCATATTAAAGATATCATCCACTAACTTAATATATATTACATTATTGTTTTTCAGATCTATGAGTTACTTTCATTATATCAAAAAATGATTTAAAATTACTACAACCTATTTATAATTTATATTCTTTGCAATTCTAATTCACAAATCATTCTTGTCCTTTTGTCATTGTTGAACTTCTCCCACTTTTTTTTAAACCAGGTAATTGATAAACCAATCAAGATTTTTCTTCTTAGTAAACCCAAGAGTACATTTACTTATATATTATCAATTCCTTCTTAAGAGAATTTTAGGCCTTGATACTTTTAATTGGTAATTTTAGTATCTAATAACTATTAAAAATTAATAATGTACTTCAATAGTAATTGTTTTTAAAGAGCATTAAATTTTCTATTACTGTACTTGGAATAAAATCTAATTTTTAATATGATTATTATTTTGATAGTTTATTATTTACTTTGATATCTACCTATAATGTAATTCTTATGATATCACTGTTTTAAATGTAAAGACATCTAAATTTTTTTCCAAATTAGAACCTCAAGTAAAATTTCATTTATTGTAAATAAAAAGCAACATTGTAAATATTAATTGTATATCAAGAGAATGATAGGATTAGCTAATCAATGGAAATACCAAATTTGGATAATTTTGGTTTATATCCTAATAAGAACTCATTCTAATAATGAAGTTTAGAAATATTATTTTGACAGAAAGAATGGTCTGATCTGATCAAACAATATTAATATTTTTAAATTGTCATGAACATTGCTATGGGAAAAAATAGATATAGAATCAAAATTAAAAAGGAAAATAAAACTTATAGAATATGCTGAACAAAACAACAACAGTGCATTAAGATTTTTTTTTAAAAAGTAACAAACATCTACATAAAAGCATAGCAGAGTTGGCTTATATTTTGATTAGAAAAAAATATGTGTTTCAAGATCATAATGTTCTTAATAGATTCAGCACATAAAATTTTCAATGATATGGATGGCTGAAGAGTTGAAGAGTGGAGTAGATTGAAGCCTGCCCATTAAAGTTTGAAGATTTGCTATCTTAATATAAACCAAGTACTGAATATATATATATATATGTGTGTGTGTGTGTGTGGGAGATGATTATTTAGACCAACTGATGAGTGCTGGTTCAGCATAAAATACATATATTGGGGCCCAATTATCTTTTTCACATGTGTGGGGTCATGTGTATTGGTTGTATAAGGCAAAGTGGATAGCTGAAGGGAGTTTGAAAGTCTGTGTTCAAATCTAAACTACAGGTATATAAAATATACTTGTATTCAAATATGTGTTAATGTAAAATTAGAAAACTGAGCAGCTATTAACCATAACTTTTATTCTGATGAATTTAACATAGAACTTGAAAATTTTTACAATTTCCAATTGATTTCAAAGATAGTTTAGATTTGAATACATAAATAAGAGAATAACAGTTATAGCTGGGATAAAAAAGCAACAATTTACTAATTAATTTTTAAGTGAAACAAGGCAATATGTGAAGAAGAGAAGTAATATAAAAATCTTTTTTTAAAAATAAGTCATTTAGAAGAATTGAGTGACTGGAATTCTATAAAATAATAGAAAAAAGAGTTAATGATAACATAAAATATAAATATGATTTTTTTCATATGTCATAACATCGTTGGGAGGTGAACCCGCAACAACTGTCTGCAACCAATAGCTTGCTCGCAAGGCAGCTGCACTGACCTGTGGTAAACAAAGCTGTAAAAGAACAAAAATGTCAAAAAATATAAACCAGTATCTTGGTATTAGAATGAAATTGTTTTATAAAAAAAATAGTATATTTATTAAAAAGAGAGATTCCTAAAAAAATTATACAAAAAAAAAAAAAAAGCAATAAAAAAAAAGTTATCACATATTAGTTTTGGCATTCTATATGTTTTAAATAAAGTGGTAGGTTATAAATATAAAAAATGGAAAAACTGAAGGAAAAATAAAATTATAATATTTTGAAAGAAACAAATAAAGAATTAGAACAATGCTATACACCAAATATCTAAATAATAAAGAATACAGAGATGATTAGAAAAATGAATTAATGATATTATATTTAGCAAGTTGAGAAAGAAAATATATAGCATTATAGATATACAAATGATCTGTCAGTTCTATGCAAAATCTATATTAAAATAAGTACAATTTGTTTATAAAAAAAAAAAGTTAGATTTAAATGTAAGTGTAGCAAAGTAAATTACATCTAAATATTAAAAGAAGTTATAAAAGAAACCAATAATTATGAATTTTTATTTATGTTTAGATGTATGGAAAGGGTATTTGATTCTATGAGCATCTTTGAGGTAATTAAAGTTTTTAAACATCAAGACCTAGATATAGAATATTGTAAAATTCTGAAAATTTATCACAATGAAATATCAGAGATTTGACTAAATGATGACATTAAAAAGATTATTGCAAAATGGAGTTATGACAACTTTTAAATTCCAATGAAAAAATTGAATATAAACAAATAGAAATCACTTAAGTCACATAGATTTTGTAAGCAGCAGTTGTTTCTATAAAACAATGCTTTGAGTTTATAGAAAATTTTAAAAGCAACTATTTGAAATCAATAAAATAAATCTAAAGATTAATGCCTAAATGATTTTTCAAAAAGAAAGATTGATAATAAGATTTTTATTGCTAATGAATAAAATATATCTTGTAATTAAACTTAAATAAAATACTTTTGTTATCAATAATTTAATATTTAAAAAATAAGTGCTTTGAAAAAAAGGGTTTTTAGTAATTGTGTTTTGCATTTCTTATGCTTAATAAAAAATGCAGTATGGTGATTTTAGACTATGTGCAATGTATGTAGAGATTATGTTAGGATTAAGAAAAGAGACAGAATAAAATATATGAATGACAAAATGAAGAAATATTATTTACATCAGTGAAGGAATTAAGAATCTAATATGTATTTACACTGGACATGTTCTAGAAAAGACAATATTAAATGGATTCATTGTTAATTGGAAAAAGATTACATGTAAAATCGTTAAAGAAAGGAAGTTCATTCAAGTGAAGTGGAAAAGAAAGCTGTAAATCAGAGCATTTGGATTAATAAACCATTATCAATCTCATAATGGACTGAAAATGTTTAAAAATGAAATAAAAGTATTTGTTAGAACAGAACATATATAAAATTTCTGAACTTGATTAACTAACTAAACTCTATTTAATAAACGTGCCAGCATCTTTTTGGTTTTTTATACTAATGTAAAATGACCATTTGAATTATACATATATAGAAAGAGATAGCAATTAATAGAACTAGCAAGTTTCTACATCTCAGATGCAAATATAGTCTTATTGATATATGGCTTATAAAAGAGAACTCATTTCTTCATTTTAACACCCATCCAAGTGAAGACTTTTAAGTCAAATATTTCTAATGTAATTAAATACAGTATTTTGTCAACATAATATGTAATCTCCAATCTTGACTATTAACCAATCACTGTTTAATAAACATTTCATACTCCTGTAATTATAATATTACTATGCCAATGCAAAATGACCATTTGCATTAGATGTTCCAGATGTATATAGAGATTAATAGATATAGCAAATTTCTATATAAGGATGAAATCCATTACATCCCAGATGTAATCACATCTTCATAAAAAATTAGCACTAAGCCATATAAAAATTAGGTTGTGTTTACATGATCTAATAAATTTCACTCTTGTTTATAAACTAGATAGATTTGCTAAATATTATATGCATTTAGTGCAACTAATATAAATTAGTATAATCATGTATTAATAAATCTAATACTTGGTATAGTGTCATAACTATTAATATTTTTATTTATTAAATATTTATATTAATGTATTTACACAGGTAAGTTTAATTATTTATTTAATATTAATTTCATGTTCAGTTTAAGGAATTTTTTTACCTCCACATTAATATTATATATTTTCATTTTTTTAAATGTAGATAATAATAATTATTGATGACTGATTCATATGTAGAAAACATGATGAATTTTATTCCCAATATATATAGGCAACCAGTTGGCTACATGGTTGTGCTAAAAAAATAATTAGATAGTTGACAGCATACTCCTCAAAATCAAGTATAGAATTCTTGAATTAATCAGGGAAATAATATTTAATTTTTCCATACATATTTTTAATGTGTCTTTATTTATCTAAATATTTTAAGTCCCAATATTGTAGTGTGAGAGTTTTCAAATATTAAATTTATTAACCAATAATATGATTTTAGTTTGGGAATCTTTTAATAAGAGTTATAAATGATTGTGAAGGGGAGAGAGAATTGCAAAAGAATATAAACAAGTTTTTTTAAACTCTCTCTTCAGTGGTTATAATTGGTTGGTAGTTTTAATTTAAGCTGTAAAATTGTTTAAGAGTATTTAAAAAGAAAAGAAAAAAACAAAATAAGATTTTAATACCTTTGTAAATTTTATTTTTTATCAGAATTGTTTTTCATTATCTATGATTAATGAGGGAAATAACTGAACATTTGCATTTATAAAAAAAATTTCTAATTGTTTGTTATGAAAATTATCATCTAAGAGACATTGTATTTGGCTTGTGATCAAGATTGTTCTAAAAATATAGGAGTGTGAATAAGTCATAAGATTCAGGTGACTGGAGAGAAGATTTACTTGGCTATTGAAGAGAGTAATAAGGTTTTGATCTGGCTGATAAAAAAGAAAGAAGGAAAGATCTTTACCAAGCTGTTGCCAGAAGAAGTTTTAACTAAGTTATTGCATAGTACAATAGATGTTTTAAACTTTTAACAGCCTATGACTTTAGTCATGGAAATGGTTGGTACAGTGAAAACCATGAATTAGATTCAACTAAAAGCTGAGCATCACCTTCATCCATGTGACTTAATAAAAATGTACAGAAGGTATTTTCCTAAAGTGATCTGCAACCTTGACTTCAACCAAGAGCATCAGACTCTGTCTGTGTCAGTCTCATCTAGAAATTGAATCCAATGGACAAAATTTGCTATTTTTATTTAACTTGGAATTACTTCAGACCAAGAAAAGAGCAAATTAATCATGCACATGTCTAAAAGCATTCAAGGAGAAACATGGAAAAACTGGAAATTGCAACTGGGAATGACTCCATAAACAATAAAGCCATAAGCATAAGTATTTGTGTATGTGCACTAAATTTTTATTAATAGAAAATAATATTTTTGTAAGAATTTATAATTTTAAATACTTTCTTTAAGTTAATGTTTTCAAATTGTGAAATATCTTTTTCATAAAACCAGTCAATTTTCTCTTCCAAATTATTAAATAGCTTTTTAAAAAAAAAAAATTGTTGTAAAATTTTTTTTGTTGTTAAAACCTGTTTTTATCTTTTTCATTCATTTTACCTCTTAAAAAAGAGTTGGTTAAGTAAGCTGAATCAAAGATTTTTATCTTTGAATGTGAAAATATTTACCAAACTCTTAGTTATTTTAAAGAAATAATGAATTTAATGTTAACCCATGAATAAAAATCAACTTATTGATTGATATAATTTTGTGAAAATTAATATATATATATGTGCTCTGTGCACAGTTAATGAAGCTATTAATAAATTATCAAAATTTTTACTGCCAAGGGCTTTCGGGACAGTCTACAGTCCCATATTCATGGCAAGTTATTCTGTTAATAACTGTAAAACTATGCAAATTTTATGCAAATGTATATGCAGATGTTATGTGGACCATTTATGAGATATGGAATAGCAGGCCTCTCTTCTGTTGATTGCCGATGGGTCAGCCGCAATGAAGTAAGCTTCCCTAATTTTACATTTGGTGTCGTTTGTTTCAGAGCAAACGACACTGGATGTGGTAGGTAGAAAAGCATGTCCAGAGTTTCTTTCGTGTTCGACAAAAATCGAATTACCTTCATACTTTGTTTTGGTTTTATTGTAAAGGTATCGGTGTTGAGCTACTCTGGTGGTAATGTTAGTTTTGGTCTCTCCATAATATGTTGCCATGCAATTTCTTTGGGGGCAGGTAATTTTGTACACAACTTGAGGGGTGAGTTCAGGTTTGATCCTGTCTTTGGTATTATTTATCAGTCTATTGGTGTTGGGAGGTGAACGGAAAGTGACTTCAAAGTCATATGATAGTTGATTGATAAGGCTTTTAGCTGTAGAGTGAACGTATGGGATTAAGATTCTTGGTTTGTTTTCTTTCTTGTGGTTGTGGTTTATTTTATAGAAAAATTTGTTGACTTTTCTGTTGATGGATGAATAAGTGTGTCCAATTTTCCTTAAATCAGTTATATAATTGATGAGATGAAAATATATTTTTTTGATGAAATAGTGGTTAAAATAGAATATCATATTTTTTTTTGTCGTTTATTGTTAATCAATTAGATTTTAAATCATTATTCTTTTAAAAAGTATTTTTTTAGTCTTAGTTTATTTATTCTAGCCATAAATTGCAGTGTGTATGATCTTATTTCATGATAGCTTAATTTTCTAGAATTTTTTTATGTTCCCAATAAAACTATTTACTTATAGTAAGTACACCTATTAATTATTTAAGGTTATTTATAGTAAGCTGCTTTATTCATTTATTCATATCTTGCTCACAGTAATAATTTATGGAATACTTGCTTCCTGAGCTAGATTCATGCATAACAATTATATGGGATAGAGGTTATATTTAGTGCTATGGATATCCAAATGATCCTGGATTGACACAGAGATATCCTTTAAAGTCCATACACTACATTTTATTTAGTTTGGTATTTATAAAAACTAAGTTTATAGTTGGCCATGTACATTAAAGATACTAAGTGGCCAGTCCAGTGCATTGATGATGATGAGCATGTTTTAGTATCCCAGCATTATTATGCAGCCAAATTATGATTTCACTAATCTGCCCCAAGCTGGCAAGAGCTAAATGATTACTGGTCTATTAGTAGATCCATTTTAAATCCAGTCACCAGATTTATTTTTATTGTTAATCATTCATGATGATGACTGGTTATTACTTTTGAGTAATGTTGGTGAACTTATATTTAACTGTGCTGATCTCTTGTTCTCATTCTTTATATTAAATTTTATATTTTGTTTATTTGGGGATGATGATGGGTTCCATCTCATAATTATGCCTTAATGTGGACTTTTACAAATAGCTACCCAATTGTGAGACATTGTAATCTTAGATTCTTTTTGTATGACCTTTACTTTCCATAGTGTTACAAAGGTCAACCCAACTGTGGTTCCAATGATGATCAGGTGCTGATGGTCAATGACCCCATAACTTAAATCTCAGAAAAATTCTGTATTTTGATGCAGAATTAATTTAAACACATTACTGTGAAATATGATGACTATAGAGATGATTGTTATGATTTAATTATAAATTATAAAATAAAAGTATTAATGTTTATTTAAGGAGTTCACATTTAAAGTTGAACAGAAAATCAAAGAATGATTTTTAAAGATTGGATTGAGTTTTTGACAGTTGAAATTTGGTTAGATATACTTTCAACTTTGATAATGGATGGAGGGTTTTGTTGGCTTGAGAATGCAATGTTTTCATGCAACTCCTGAAGTATTCTTTCTCAGGCATTGCCCGGGCATTGCTCCAATCCTTTTTCAGATTTTTTAAAAATTGTTTATCATGGTTCAGTGAACATAGTCCTAATATGTTTCCCAGTCTCTAAGGTTCCAAAAAAGGGAGTGAAGTATAATTCTGTATTTTCCAGCCACTAAGACTCAAAGGAGGAGGGCTTTGCAAAGATTTTTTTGCATTTTTATTTCATATCAAGGATTGTGGTAGCTTATATAGTGTTAAATTGAGATAGACTTTTAGGTGTTCATGCTGCATTGTATACTTATAGTCCAATGACTGGATTCTGTATATATCCCAGAACTCTGTGCATTCTTTTGCTATCAGATTCTCACCAAATCTCTTAAGAAAGATTTTGATAAATGATTCTTGATGTAAAATTGTGTTTGTGCATGCATATGTATTTATAATAAACAAGAGAAATGGAAATCAGTCACACAAACATGAACAGGATAGAAATGTAGAAGAAATCAGAAAAAATAAATTGATGAAATAAATCCAGGTACTAAGACAATAAAGTTGAAAGAAATGCAGTTTAGGGATAATAATAACATAGTAGTAGTGTTAGGTAAAGTGAAATATGATCATATTGAAGAAGAGATTATGTTAGACTTGTTTTATGAAATATCTTTAAAAGTTGATATTTTTATTTCCTGTATTTAAAAATATAATTTATCAATCTTTTTTGAAGAATAAGTCTATAATAGAAAAATCTATGCTGACAAGGTAAAGAGTGAAAAGATACTTGCTCAAAAAGAAGATGATGAGCAACCATTGGAAGGAATTCAGAGAATATTAGAAATGTTTAAAGAAGATAGTAAAAAGAAAGACCAGCAAACAGAAGATGATAATAAACAAACAGAAGAAGAGAATAAAAAGAGAGACCAACATAGAAAAGATTATAAAAATCAATGAAGATAAGTAAAAAATAAATGTTGAAATAAATAAAGGTAAATATGTTACAGAAAATGGATAAACAGTAAAATATGGCTAGTGAAATAGAAGACTGAATCAAACAAATTAGAAAAAGTTCTGAATGAAATGAGACAAAATAAAGAACAAGATATAAAAATAAAAGATACAAAAAGTAATGGATAATAAAATTAGCCAAGTACATGAGGCAATAAAATTGTGAATAATGAAAGCCAATAAAGCCTGGAATTGATACAAGAGCATATAGGTGGCTAATTAAATTAAATTTCTACAGGTCAGAGATGATGATAGAGTCAGAGAAAGGGTAAAAAACTTGGAGGATGACCATAGACTATATGGTTAAACTGAGAAAAAACCAGCCATGTCTACATTAAAAACAACTTGAAAATATGAAAGTAGAGGAGTCAAAAATAGATAGTAATATATAAAATAAATACCTAGAATTGTAAATCAGTGTATTAAAATAAGGACTTTTTCTGGAAATGCTGGTGAGGTACTCATTGAATTTGACAACAGTCTGGAAAAATATTTCAGTATTAATGCTATACTGAAGAGATAAATCTAGCAATAGCTTGTAGCTATCTTCAAGGTGTATCACAGGAATGGTGTGATTCATTATTCATCTGTCCTAACTTTTATTGAGTTTAGCAAGCAATCAAGAATTGCTACTGTAGTGAGGATTACCAGGAAATGATTAAATATAAAGTATCCTAAAAACATTTCCTCCTAGTGAGTCCCACACTCCATTTTTTAGAAAGCAAGCAGAAGAATTGAGAACACTCATGGCAGATCCTCTCAGAATTACAAATAACACAGGCAAAAGATTGAGCAGGTGGCTGAACTGTTAAAGGTATTTGACAGCTGCAAACCTGCATATGCTAAAAATAATTGGGATTTAAATCATTAAATGAACCAGCACACAGAGAAGACAATAATTCATATATGAATGTCATCCAATATACAAAACAGAAAAGCAAGAAACCACATGGTATTAGGACAAAAGAAATGAAATACCATCATGGAAGAGGAAGCAGAGAACAACTGGTAATATCATTAGTCCTATCAGAACCCAAATAATTAGAAGATCCTGGCTCAAATCTTTACCAAGAAAATACTCATCAGGAAAATGATTCTTCATCTCCTGATAGAACACAAATAATTGCACATAATGAGTAGATTACATCTCAACAGTGTTATCATCAGAGATCTGACCATGATCTTCAGTCTCCCAAAGCAGGGTGCAGTTATGCTTTTGACCAAGGAAACAAAAAACAAAATGATGAAACAGAAACTGAGGAAAGAAAAATATACCTTGCAGAAATTTGGGGAAATATTAGGAAATATGATACTTTTTCTTTCGGTGCTTATGGTGGATAGGTAATATTCTTATAGATATAGGGATGCAGTGTGATCATAATGCTCCAATATTTTATCTTGGTGCTGCACTTATCTAAGGTTTAAACTTTTTCTAAATAAGCCCATCAGAGGAACTGGGCTTTCTATCAATAGAATATGGAGTTGTCTACCAGGCACAGAATTGTGTTATGAGTGTGGAGTCTATAAGACTTGTAAATGAGAAAGGCATTCCATAAGATGAAATATTCTTTGGTTCTTTTCTTTAATGTGTCCTTTGGGTAGTAAGTTGTGTTTATGCTTAAAATGATATAGCTTTTATGGTGCTCATGCTGCATTATAAATTTGTGTGCTATGATGAGCTTTTTTACTCATTCAAGTGCTGGAAGCAGGCATGAATATAGTAGGTCAATTGTCACCTTATCTCCAGAAATAATAGATCAAAGAAATTAGATAATTACTTTTGACCAAATAGCCCAACATGGCTTAATAAATTGTCACATCGTATAGGGCTATGGAAATGTTAATGTACAGCAAAGCATGATTAACATAAATTTTGTTGTAATGAAATGAAATTGGCTATTTCAAACTAAAAAAAAATAAGTTCAACTCAATTTCGTTTTCCCTATAAGACTGGGATATTATAACTAAAACAGGCAAAACTCACTATATATATTGCCACACACAGCAAGCTAGAGTAATCAATGGTTGCCAGAAGGCTTGTGCATAAAATCCCCATCCAGTGCCTACTCATCCAAAATCCCCAGACTATTTTCTGGCTTATGGCCTTCGTCAGTGAGGAGCCTTGGATCTGAGAGCACTGCATTTAGATCTTAGGATATAATGCAACCCTCTAGCAAACACCTCTTTTATCTCCATTTAACTACAAAACTATGAGTCTTAAACTGAAAACACCTTAATGTTTTCAATCCAAGCCCATTAGCTTATATAGTCATATGGGTCTGAACCCAGTTCAATGCCCATACATTTTGGTGTCTTTGATTCGTTTATAACCATAACCACCACTATCCTCTTAGGCAGGATTGGTTTTAAGCCAATAAATATCACATGACCACCTCTTATGCTTGTGTATAACTGTTGTTAAAAAGGCAAAACTCACTATATATATTGCCACATGTACTATATAACCTAATGGGCTTGGATTGAAAGCATTAAGGTGTTTTCAGTTTAAGACATTGTTTTGTAGTTAAATGGATATAACAGGTGGTTGCTGGAGGGTCGCATTAGATCCTAAGATCTAGATGCAGTGCTCTCAGATCCAAGACTCCTCACTGATGAAGGCCATAAGCCAGAAACTAGTCTGGGGATATTGGATGAGTAGGCAGGCACTAGATGGGGATTTTATCACAAGCCTTCTGGTATCCATTGATTACTCTAGCTTGCTGTGTGTGGCAATAAGAGGAGGTGGTCTTGTGATGTTTATTGATATTCTAACTAGTTGGCTACATAGCTGCAATAAAAAAATAATTAGATAGTTGGTGGCATGTTCCTCAGGATTAAGTATAGAATTATTTAATTAATAGGGGAAATAATATTAAAATTTTTCTAAACATATTTTAATGGATCTTAAAAGGAAGGTAAATTAGTATTTAATCATCATCAAAAAACACCCACCCCTCTCACTAATTATTGTCAGCAATCAAATGTACACCACAACTAAAAGTAATGTAAACTACTATTCTTTAAACGGTTACACCCCTTTCCCCAATAATTGTTGTCTACAATTGTACATACAAAAAAACACCCCTCCCAATAATTAGTATCGGCAATCAAATGTAAACCAATCAAAGTAAGACCGTAACTTAAAACTACTATTGTTTAAATGGTTAACCCACCCCTTCACCCAATAATTGTTGTCTACAATCATACACACAAAAAAACACCCCTCCCAATAATTAGTGTCAATCAAATGTAAACCAATCAAAGTAAGATGGTAACTTATTATTTAAACGTAACCCAAATTACTATTTGAAACTACACCAAAAAACAACCTTTTGTCAATAAAAATTAAACAAACAACAACTATTATTGTCCCATTGTCAAAAATATTTATTTGTAGAAACAAAAATCATCATTTATAAACGAAAGGAAGTCATATCGGTCATCAATCAAATGTAAACCGATAAAAGTAACGGTTTTAATTTTTATTTAAACATACACACGCACATGCAAAAAAAAAAAAAAAACACTTCTCCCGATAATTGTTGTCAGCAATCAAATGTAAACCTATCAAAGTAACGTAAATTATTATTTAATCGTACACAAAAACACCCCTCCCACTAATTGTTGTTGGCAATCAAATGGAAACCTATCAAAGTAATGTCAATTATTATTTAAAGATCCATCCAAAAAAAACCTGTTCTCTCTTAAATTTCGGCAATCCAATTTTACAAAAACAGTAATACTATTTTTAAAAAAAACACAAATTACTATTTGAACACACACCAAAACCTGTTCTCTCTTAAATTTCAGAAATCCAATTTTACAAAAACAGTAATACTATTAAAAAAAAAAAACAAATTATTATTTGAACACACACCAAAAAAGAACCTCTTATCAATAAAAATTAAAAAAAAAAAAACAACAACTATTATTATACCATCGTCAAAAATATTATTTGGGAAAAATAATTCAGAAACGAAAGAAAGTAAACTTTGTAAACAAACAAACAAACAAAAAAAGTCAATATTAATAGAGAATAGCTGGCCCGGGAACATTATATTAATGTGTTTTTGATTAGAAATCGCGCCTCTAGTGGCTGACACGAAGGATCAGATGACAAACAAATTATTTACAGAAACTTACAATTTATTATGAGAAATCCCTTTGGTGGCTATTCTTAATATAGCTCAAGTATGATAGATTAAATTAATATTGTATGTAAGCTCAAATAAATCAGAAATGTTAAAGCATAGTCTAAACAGAGACAGATTAGAACATAAATAACTAATGAAAATTCCCCAAAGCTACTGTTATAACTATGGGTTTTTTTTTAATTTTATAAGCAGAAATGTAAGACTATAGATACATGTGTTTTAAATCTTTTTTTTTTTTTGGTTTTCTTTAGCACATTATGATTTTCAGTTGTCAAATAAAAAAACATCGTCTGTTATTCTTATTGTTCAAATAGTATATATTTTTATTAAATTGGCTTTATTATTTAAAATACTAAGGTAGTTTACTATCAGTAATAGAAACATATTTGTTGCTGTAGTTTAGAAGCTTATAAAATCTTAGTAAATAAGATTTTAAATTAGTTTTAAAATCTATTATAAAATAATTTACATATATATGTACATTCACATAAATTTTTGGACATTTATACAAAAAAAGTCTATATATTTTCAATTTAGCTTTTATTCATGCTTAGCATGCTTTCGATATATATCATATAATAGCTAAAGATTGTTTCCCTATAAACAAAAAAGGCACATGCATTAATGAAGTGAAAGTGCTATGATTATGATATGTTATATATCAAAAGCATCCCAAGCATGAATAAAACATAAATTTAAAATATATAGTAACAGGCACACATGCTGTTACATTATTTATTTTAAAAATTAGACATTAAAAAGAAAAGTTCGCAAATAAAAACTTCTTTTGTAAGAAATAAAAATTGAAAGTCAAAAGTCATCTAAACTTTATATAAAATCGCACAGATGAAAAATTATTAAAAGAAAACTTTATTAATAAAAGAAAAAGTTTTTAAAACTAAATTTTCAACAAAAACTTAAAAAGATTTAAAGATAAAAATATATCTTTAAGAATGTACAAATTTAATTAATGCTATTGTGTAAAATGGAAATGATTATTTTAATTAATTAAAAGTAAACTAGCCCTTGGGTATTTCAAAATGTATAAGTAAAGGTCAGATAGAAGAGAAAAAACAATAGAAACTAATAGCCAATAAAAGAAATCCCTCAGGAAATGGACCTCAACAAAAGGATCATCATCATCATGATGAAGTGTCCACTCAATCCGAAAGTTTACTATAAAAGGAAAAGTTTGCAAAAAAGGAAAATAGGAGATGTGAAAGAAGAGGTGCTATATGTGTTAGTGCGGAGAGAGTTGAAGGAGAAGGGATTAAAAAGATGCACTCTTCAATCCCTTCAGTTTTTTTTAAAGAGAAAGAAAAATGACCAATCATTTTCCCATATTGTGGACTATAGGACATCTGGGCTCAGCAATAAAATACCAGCTACAATAAAGGACCAATGGCTAACTGCATAACAATCTCAATACTTCATGGGAATTAACACCTTCCAAATTACAAGCAATTAGAAACTACAGACTTTCTAAAACAGTAAGAACTATAAAACTAATGAACATTTTCAAAACAGTAAGAACTTCAATTCCAAAATCTTTTCAGTATTTAATAGAAACAGAATCCTATCTGACCAATGTAAATTATTATTAATAATTAATTTTATTTGATGTATTTTTTTAAGTCATTTCCATTAAGTTATTTGTTTCATTCTTTTAAGTTTTTATTATGATTATTTTTTTGTTAAACAACTTTTAATAAATGTTAAATTTAAGTTGGGTGTGAATGGCTGCATAGATTCATAAAGTTATGTTAGTTTAAGGGAGAGTAAATCTTAGGTTATTTGTTTCGTAGTTAAATTGGGCTAGTTGATTGGATATATTGGTGTAATTAGTAAATGTAGTATGAAGGTCCGCTATGTGCAGGATCACATGATACAACACCCTTGGGCAAAATAAGTTCCATTTTGTACTGACCATCAAAAGCAGACATATTCCCGGCTCCTTGGATCACCCCTTTAGCCTATGGAATAGGATAGTAAGACGGTAAAAAGGACTACAATCCCTTCCTATGGAGTTTTTTTTTATTGTTCTTCTCACCAGACAGATGTAACATTCCTGTACTGGATGAGAGACAATTTCTTCTCTATAACCATGCTGTTCAGATGTGCATTTCTGACAGTATGGTATTGTGCTGTCGTATTCATGCTGCATTGAATACATTGATATATCAGATAGATTGGCATTGGTTTGACTGCGAACTTTTGGCCTAAGGTTAAATCAGGGATAGAATATTTTCTTTTCAAATGCAATCTATGTAGTCTATTCATACTCGACACTCTAATAAAATATTAAATTCATCTGTGTGAACTTCTAAAATAAAAGTTAAAACAAATTAAATTCTAAAATAAAAGTCAAAATGTAAGTTAAATTTTAAAGTAAAAGTGATACTAAAATGATTCTAAATCTTACATATGTTTGTATGTGTTATTATTGGCAGTGGTTTCTTTTATTTTTTTAATATTAAAAAATATTTTAATAAGAATTTATATTTTATAAATCTCTGCGTCTCCCTGAGCTAGTGGCATGGGCTGATGATCAGAATAAAACATATGTAAAATTAAGATCTTAACAGCACATATCTGCCTACTATATAAATTTTCCAGGTTCAAATAGCCTGATGGTTACCTGTATGGCAGATATGTAAGACTATTTTCCCCATCGTTATAATATAGACTACCTTTTCTGTATAAATGTCCAGGATTATTTATGTGAATATTATAATTATCCCAAAAAGAAAAATAAAGTGGTATTGATTTACATATATGTACAGTAATTTACAAGTATTGGCTAACTTTTTGTTGCTATAACATGCAATATTTATTTCCCATTCTAAATGGCTTAATTAATAAGACAAATAATGATTATATCATTAGTTGATATTTTGTGATTTTTGTAGTAAACTTTACGTTTTGAAAAAACAACTTGCTTAATTATAGTTGGTCATTATATTCTAACTTCAACCATATCTTGCCAATGAAAACAATCTATAGATTGAGATACTCTTTAAAATATAAATGAGACCTAACTCTTGAGATGCAAATGAAAGTCATTCTCAAGTTCACCATAAAATACTTTTTTAATAAGTCTGTTACTATTCATTTACTTCACATGTCTAATCCAATGCCTCTATACTAATACATTTTATAATTACCATATCCATAAAACTAAAAATATATACCTATTGATCTTAATATCTATTTTTAGATTCTTATAAAGCACTCTTAATTGAAAATTTTTTAACTGTTTATCTTAGGTTGGTGAATGGTCTCATTTCCAACAACAAATTGATTTATGTCTCATTTCTATTCAACAAACTGAGCAAAATAACAACTCTGCTTACAATTACTTTAATTGTAGCTTGTATTAATATGATTAAATATTTTATCTATTAATTTGTTAAGTGCAACATCATATTAGAATTGAAGATGCATCTCAATATTCATATTATCATTTCTGCCTTAAAAGGTATTTAAATTTTCATACTTGTGTTGATAATGATCTAAGCTAAATGTTGCTAAAGATTTATTTTTATCCTTCTATAATAAATAGCTTTGGGTTTTTTAAAAATTAATTTACAAGTTGCATTCAAAACATTAAGAATAACTCAATATTCAGCATACTAAATTGACACCTGCTTTGTAAAAGCACTTAATAATTAGTTCAAAATTAGGACTAGTACACATTTTTAAACACCAGGTTTCATTCACCAGTAACAAAAATTTCTCTTCATTCTATCAGATAGAAATTTTATAATTCACAACATTATGGACAATATCTAATTTCAAACACTGCTCCAAATCTTTTTGATTATTGAGTCAAATATCTTAGCCAAATCATTATACAAATTGTATATTTTCTCCCTACATTTTTCTTGCATTTGTCTAAATATAAAACTATATCCATGGTGCTTTTTGATTTTCTAAACCACACTGAATCTCTGTAACAATCATCTATGATTGGATTAAAATTTTTTAATAAAAATTGTTATAAGTACTTTTACCGTAGTGGATAACAAAGATGTTCAATGATATTTACTGCCTTTTCTATTCTCCCTTCATTTTTTTATACACTGAAATAATAGAATATCATTTAGTACAATTTTATGGATTATTACATTCAGAACAAATTTCAATAGTATGAGATTTCATGTCATTATCATGTTTTAATATTTCTCCAGATTTTCCATTTTCAACATTTTGGAGAACTATTTCAACTTCACTAAAATAGATATCTTCTTCTAAATCTAAATGAATTAGTAGAATGGATATATCATTAAAAACCCAGCTCAGTTTTTGTATATTTATTCAAAAGTTGACTAAAAAATTTTCTTTATGTTTTAATTATCAGATTCATGTGTTACTTTGTATTCATCAAAAAAGATCTAAAGTAATCAATTCTTTTAAAGTCTTCATTTATAACAGAGAGATTTAAAAGAAAAAGTTAACCAAAAACTTCATATTTTTGCAATCAAATCATTCTAATAGTATAACCATCCTTAGAGAACCATTCAGGATTCTTTTTTAAAAAAACCCTAGATCAGACTTACTTCTTTATCTGTAACATACTTTTAAAGATATTTGCCATGTCTTAGTAACAAACAATCTGGAAAATTCAAATAAGGTATTTTACTGTTCACTAGTTTTAGCAGATGCTTCTAAAAAATGTCAAATTTTCTTCTTTGAATAAGGCCTGTTTTTTAATGCAGCTATCATTTCAATCATAAATTTGTTTGTATACGATTTGTCCAATGGTGGCTGTAAACTCATATAATATGAATGTCTTTTGGAGTCTGATTCCTAACTATAATGTAATATAATCTATTAGATGTCATTGTTTTTATCATGGATGCATTTAAGTATCTTTTATAATGATTTTTTTTTTTTGCCTAAACAAATTATTCTGATAATCACTGCTTATTTTATATAGAGATTCATTTGTGATAGCCTATAAGTAGTTCACATAGCCAGTAATATTATTTCCAATAATTTTGAATTACAGTTTATTGCTCCTAGAAATATTATGCATTAAAATCATCAAGGAAAATTTTATTTTAATGGTAATAATAATATCCTTCTTTAAATTCTCTGAATTTAATGTTGAAGCATGAGCCCTGACCAATGAGATATCACTGCATAAAATAAATTTTAACATCTTTAGGTTTTCATTGATGTGTCTAATTTTTCACAGCAAATTCACTATTAAGAAATATACTTTTACTAGAGGATATGACCTTCCAAAAAATAACTTGTAGTCATTTGCTTATTAATTAAATGTCCCTTTTTTGCATATTACTTATCATTAAGAATAATTATATTATTTTTAAACCTTGTCAGCTATTTAGCTATAAGTTTTGATGTCTATATGGTCTTAAAGAGTTTATTTCCAATAAATATTCTTATTTTATATAGTTATAAAAATAAAATACTTTTGTTACTTTAAATATCATTATCCACCATGATCATTTATTTACAACTTTAGTGAATGATCCATCATGCACAATGACTTAGATTTAGGAAGATCATTTTAGACTTTTTAAATTTTTTAAGATAAGCAAGATCCTCAAATAGGACTGCCCAAACACACAATCATTTACCAAATTAAATACTCTTACACCTATTGCAGTTTTAAAGTGAATTATTGTTAAATATACTATCTCTTATCAAGAAAACATAACATAGTGAGTAGTGCTTTTTCAGTAGGTATGTGGAAAAGACAGTAAGATTGGAAACAGAACATCTACATAATTAAAGGATAAAAATTTAGATCATAAACACACAATTCCATTGTTATACTTAGTTCAGTGAGATAACTATAATCAGGATCTTTCAGAGGAAATGTGAGGACTGCGGTAATTAATATTTTAGAGGCCCTTTAAAACTTAAAATAAAAACATGGAGAAGGCTGAAAACTCTGGAAGTAGTTAGTTATGAGCTGTAGAAATGAGCAAGCAGATCAGATCCAAATAGCACTTGGATAGAATACATTTACTCTAGCACTGTTAGTAGTATCGTAACATAGTATAGAACTGACAGATAGGAGGCTTAGACTATTAGTTCTGCTGGTCACCAAGTACTGCAGTCTCTTTTGTTGCATAGTCATCAAATTGCACCTCATCCCTAAACTGGATTATGTTTTCAACTCATGATATGCCTGCTTGGAAAAGTTTCAAAGATTTTTTTTTTGGAAATTTAACTGTAAAATTGATGTCATTCTATGAGCCGTGACATCACTTTGCCTTTTATATTTTTGTTTAACATATTGAATTGCCAAGTTGAGGCCCCTAATATTGTGAGGCCTGGGGTACCTGCCCTTCCTGTCTCCCTCTCTGATTAGCCCTGACTATGACCTATATAAATTTAAAGAATTGAATAACATAAAAGAATGCAAAGACCAAACAGAAAAATGTGTGCAAACACTATTTAGCCTTATTAGAGCTAGCATTCAAGTATCTTGGATGCTGCAATATTAAGGACCAAGTATCAGAATAAATATTGTATGTAGAAATTTCATCCTTTGCTCTGTATGCATATATTAAGAATATATTTGAGTACTTAACTCAAGATATTGACAAGATCTATGAGTTGGGATAAACATCAGATATGTGGATTTAGTCCATATAGCTAATAATGCTATCTCTAATAATCTGAGACATTACTAAAGAGAACATTGGTTTTTTTTTAATTGTTATAAATATGTAATATATGTGATTAAGTAATTCTATATACTATTAATTGTAAAACTATTACCTTTCTAAGTATGATTTTATAATAAAAAATGATTTAACTCTAAAACATTTAAAACAACAAAATCCTTTAAAACAAAGTTAGTTGTATAGCAATTTTATTTCTTTTCTTTCACTATATATATATTCTATGATAAGCGATTATTCGATTCCAAAGAAAAGATTATTTAATTTATTATTAAAAAATTTAAAGTTTAAATAAATTAATCTTTTTTTTAGAAGTGAATAAATGCTTATAGAATTAAAGTTAGTTTTCTAAAATAAAAAAAATACACGAGAAATGCTTTAAAACTGATGCTCTATTAAACTCTACAGTCTAGGCTGTTATAAAAATAAATAACTAAAATAACACCGCTTAGTAATTGAGATGGAAAAAAAACTTTAAATAGGAAAACTTTTTTTTTTTAAAGCATATATTTATAAATAAAACGTGATAGAAATAGCAAAAAATGTTTTAACAACCGACTGAGAACATTATAATCACTTTTTATACAAATATTATTAACTTTTGTAGTACTGTCATAATAATATAAATAATCCAGTAAAAAATGGGTCAGAAGATTGTGACGGATAATTAATTGTTCAGATATTTATCATATAAAATAATTAGACATTCGTTAATCAAATTACTGCCTGCGATATTATTATATGATGTATTTTGAAATTTGAATGATGACTAATAAAATTTAATCGATTAATTGAAAATGGTTCGCAAATAGTAACCAAAACTTTAAATGAAACAATGTATCGTGGTACCTTTAAATTAAGTGACGTCAGTAAAGTGAACTGTTGATCATATGAATGGCATTTTATCTATTCATAAAATTGTTTTGCTTGATCGTCGATCTTATCTACCGGCGGCTTGTGTAGTACGTCATAGCTTAGTTAATACTCAAATACCAAAGAATAATTGACTAGTTTACTAAGATTTTCTAAGTTCGAGAACCGGAAGTGATAGTTGATTCATTGACGTAAGAATCTGTTATTCTTCACCCACTATATCACGCATGGCGGTATTACTAGTAAAACAATTAATTGAAAGAAAAAAAATTTAAGACGAAACTATTTTTTTTCTTAACTCAGAATCTGACTTGGAATAATTAATTTTGAGAGTCTTGTTTTCCATGTGTCGTTAAATCGTGCATTACATTTGTGAGTGTATGCCTATAGTGGAGGGACATGTGAAACTCTGTGCTCATATCCCCTATATATTACATATATTGATACAGTATATAATAAGCCTGTATTTCAGTTATTACATAGTAGAGATGTCTGCCCATCCCTCGTATGTGTATTAAATGGATTATGTCCTGTACATGAGAGGTCAGATTGATTTTAGGTTCAACATGGGTGTGACGAGAATCTCGGCCTCAGGGTGGCCTTTGAGCATTCCATCATCAGATTTTCAAATGAATGGATGGTTGAAGAGTTGGAGTGGATTGAAGCCTGTCCATTAAAGTATGAAAATTGGCTATCTTAATATATATCTGAGCACTTATTACATCTATGTGTAGAGATGATAAGCTGGACTAACTGATGATTGTTGGTTTAGTATGAAATATGTATATTGGTGATTATTTATCTTTTTGACATATATGTGTTCTAGGGTATCAGTGTTATGAGATAGAGTGGATAATGGGTGGGTAATGTGAAAGTCTGTGCTCATATACCCTATATATTAATTGGTATTGGTAATAAAACATTATATAAACCATTAAGCATCACATGATCAATACTGTATGGAGAGTTTTGCTTTGTTTATAAAACATTATATATAAACGCACATTCATAAATGCACTCAATACTGTAATCCAATGTAGTGGTGAAAATAGCATTTTCAGCGTTACTTATTTCAAGTTCGATTGATAGTTTTTTTTTTAAAAATAAAAGTGTTGCGTTTAATCAGTTATATAACATTTTGATCTTACTTCTAAGCAAAAGGCAAAACAAGTAGAAAAAAGCAAGAATGACAATGAAGACAATTTTATTTTTTTATAATACACAAATAATGTAATTCACTTTTTTGGCTTTTTATACAAGATATGGTTTATTTCCTATTAAAAATCTTAGCAACAGATGCACCATTTTTTACACTTTTTCAGTATTGTAAGAAATCAATCAGTCTTGTAGGATTTGATCATCATTTAATTAAATCCCAGATGAGTTGACATTTTTGTTCACCATTAACTGCAACATGGCACAGATCTTAAAAGAGATATATCCAGGTAATTGATTATGGATCTTTATAGACTATTAGAATAACACTAGATGAAGGAATATTTCTCATACCTATAATCTCAATATTAAAACTATTGACCTTAGGCATATGATCAAACTAAGGTCATAGATAAATAAACTATTATATAATTCACAGTGTTAAACACTTTATAGAAATACACTGGGAACTATAGATGCGAACAATATAATCTCCAATAGAGCAAACTAATACTATTAAACCAAAAGAAGAAAGTATCCCTCTTGGGTAGCTGATTATGAGGACATAATACAGACTCCTCCAGGATCAGGTTATGCACATTCTCTTTTAAGATTTATTTAATATTCCTCATTTAATTATTAACTATAAAGTCACCCCCACCCCCTAATATAAATCAAGAATATTCAGTAGGATGAATGTTTAAATGTAAGTCTTAATAGTCTGGAGATGTTAAATTCCACTAACAAAATTATTTACTTAGGCATCAACAAATAAAATTGCAGAAATGGTGATGATCCAAAACTTTTCCTACTTGCAGTTTACCCTGGATGTACTCAATCAATAAAATATATCAACTAATATTATAAATGAGATACAATTAGAATGTAAAATTAAATATTTGGATTTCAAAATTCAGGAGGTATTTTTATAACACAAAGACCCACAAAAAAATATAACAAGCATACTCTATTTTCAAATGCAAAATACTTTAATGAACAATTAATTTAATTGATCAAGAAAAATAACAAACATTTTACAATTGAATAAAAATAATTCCATAACTCTAATTTCCAAGTGTAGAGATTAGATAATGTTATTTGAATTATAAATAACAAACTAATGTCAATAATAATTATAATCTAATTCAAAAAATAAATACATACAAATGGATATTAAGAAAAATTGTTAAATACTTTAACACCATAGTATGCTTAGCATACTTTTGACCAACTGGTAGTCATATTTATGTATTTGCATATATTTATTTTTTTAATTAGATTTTTCCAAGAAAAGTTGAAAAAGATTGGAATTAAATTATAGTTTAGTAGAAATTATTTTATTCCTCCTATAGCATAATAAATAAACTTGCAGTTTGCATATAGAAGATTAGTTAAATTAATGTTAAAATTTTACATCTATATATGTATATTCTTACATTTTCTTTTGCATTTAATCCTATTTTTTAATGAAAATTCAAATAATAAATAATATTGGTAATAATATTTTCTCTTATTACATTGTATTATTGTTTTCTATAATAATAAAAATACAAAATTATAAAATTAAAAAAATATATAGATTAAATTTTCTTTCTTATGTAAAATTAATATTATAGCTCTTGGGATGCTTTATAATTATCTAATGTTTTTAAACATTGTTCATATGATGATAGGTTTGTATTGTTTGTAAATTATTACTGGCATACACTCTGTTAAGAAAAAATATTTTACAGTATTTTTATATTTTTATGTAAGTTTTTTTTAAAAAATATATTACTCTTATTTCAAAGAAAACTGTTGTATAACTGGTTTAAACATTTTATTTCAAACATGAGAGACCAACATATCTTTGTTTTAAATAAGTTCAACAGTAAATTAAATTTTACAGATACATTTCCATAAAAATAGTTCTAGTGAAGTTGTGCATTTATTGGTTGTTTATTACTTATATAACATTCTCTTTTTCATATATAGGTTTGCTTCTTTTTCCATGAGAGGTTTTTTCCCCCATATTTTCTCAATGTATTTTTTAAAATGTTACATACAATATTTACTAAAGTGTCACTTCATGTTTCAAAAACAAAGATTTTAAAAGTAGAAAATTATTTTGAAATCTATAATAAATTTTCTGACCTTTCTTTAAAAAGAAATTATGATATCCTTTGATGCTTCACTAATTACATATGCAAGATTTTTAGTTTAATATTTATTGTATTTTTGTTTTTAAATACAAGGGTTTAACAAAAAAAGTAATATTTTTTTTTTCAATAACTGATTTTACAAGATTATTAAACTAGGAAATAATAAAATTAACACTATATTTATAGTAATACTACAAAATAACTGTAGTTTTGTAATATAATTAATCCCAAAGTTATGATATATGTATAAAACAGCATTATGCTGTTGCACATGCGCTTTGAAGATCTTAACTATAAATGAATGAATACTTACACTCAACCATATGATAAAGTCTTTGGAAAATATAGAATGGCCATCTATCTTTTTGAACCCAAACGCTTTTGTATGGGCAAATCTTAAGTGTTTGAAAGTGAAAGCGTGAATATATTAAATAATCACTTTAAATTACTATTACATGCTTGAATGAAAGACGCTAATGAAATTTACTAGATGGCCATTCTATCTTTTCCAAAGACTTTATCATGTGGTTGAGTGTTAGTATTTGTTCATTTATAGTTAAGATCTTCAAAGCGCATGTGCAACAGCGTAATGCTGTTTTAAATATTACAGTTTACAAACATCGCGCTATATAAAAATGATTTATTTAGATATATGTATAGAGAAAGAGCATCCACAATGTAAAGTAGTTAAAGGTCAAGAAATGTGAGCTATGGGATGAGAAATCATTGGTTTTTAGTTATTTAAATATTTGTTTAACATGAGGTGTTAGTATGATAATAAATTTAACATATATCTATTTTACTTTTAATTATCCTTGAGTACATTATTTTTTTTCCTTTAATAAAAATATATATCACTTTGGCAGGGATGTTCCTTGTTATATTATATTAATAATTGCCATGGTGTTGTGTTTGATAACTAAATTTTTCATTTTTCTTTTTGAATTAATTTGATATCTTCAAAAACCACTATAAATCAGCATTTTATATGTTAGTAATGTCTAATTTTAATGTCACATGTAACTTAATGATTTGATTTTATAGAAATTAACAGTTATAATTTATTGTGTGCACTTTTAAAAGTTGCATCATTCAATTGTGGCCCATTTTATCTGCAATTGGCAATGCATTGCTTATAGATACTATTACTAACATGGTAGAACTATACATATTCAAACAATGCTGACTTTTAATTTGTCTTAGTACATAATCAAATGTATGTCTTGAGCATTATGTGTACAGCAGAATATAAAATAATATGTAGCCATATTATTACACATTTAAACAATTTATATTAAAACACAATTTGAGGTCGAATACAAAGTACCTCCAATAATGCTAGTCCTTTTCTTATCAAAGCAAAACAATGTAATTGTTATTCATATTAGTAATGATAATTAAAAAATATTTGAAAAAATGGGAGAAGAAATTATAGGAGAAAATAATAAAGAAAAAAATTAATTAGAATATAGTAAGATTTGATTGTGGTAAAATATGTCAAATTTTATGAAAGTGAATTATTTTCCAAGCAGGATAGTAATGAGATGGTAGGTTTGAAAATGAATATTATAGAAAAGGACCAAATAAAAATTGAAAGATAAAGTGTAATAAAAATGGAAACTAGTCACTGAAAAATGGATTGGTTAAATTTTTATCTAAGTTTCTAAAATCATGATAAATTGAAGATTCTCAAGATGGCCATCTTGAATCATCATGTACCATTGATAGATGTATATCAATGGTGACAAAAAACAAATTGTTTGGTAATCTTGAAGAATATTTTTGATTATTATAAAATCACAATACAATGAATACTATTTTACCAAGATATAAAAATGGTATTATTATATTCTTAGCATTGTCTTTTGGATATATCCTAATCTTTAAAAGTTACATCTCATTTTTAAAAAAAATACCTTCAAATTTATTGTGAAGCATTGAGATCTAATTTCTACAACTAATTGATATAGTCCTCAGATTAATCTCTTAACCTTATTAAAAGCTTGTTTACCTTAGGCAATTCTCACTTTAATTTTTTTGTCTTATTTCCATCATCTACTAACAAACTATCAAAATATTTAAAAGCACTAGGAGTTAAAGCTATAGGTTACATAATAGAATTGTTTTGATTTTACTGAAATCATTTAACTAATCTTTAATCAATATGATGGAAAAGAGGCAAAACAAAATATCATATTGCCTTTTCCTCTCTTTCCTATACATTTTCAAAAATGCTGTTATTAATAGATCCAAAATTATTGTAATAAGCTGGGTTTTTTTTTTAAAATAATAATTATTAAGCAACATCCTAATCTTAATGAATTACCTTCAATTATCTCAATATTTTACATAAAAAAATAAATAATATTTACTAAAGCTGTAACCTCAAGAATGTGCACATAAAAATGAGATAATAGGGACCTCTACAGGTCTTAACCATAAGCTTACAGACTTAGTAAATATTACTTATGTAATCAATGTGTGTTTAAATAAAAAAATAAAATGAAATGACTGAATTTTGTGCAAGTTGAAATAAAAGATGTATATTTTTAATTAATGTTTTATAGGTTTGTTTTTATATAAAAATACTGATTAATAATACATATATATAATTAACCTATTCATTCAATATACTGAATGTTTACTATATAGAATGAAAATTCTAGTTTCAAATCCTTCTATTTAATATATATGTGGCATCATAATTTATTTCAATTTCTTTTATATTTTTTTCTATTTCATTATTATTAGAACTGCAGATCAGTGTGTATTACCTGAATCAGATCTGCTCTGCAGCAGGTTGAGCAATTGAGCACAGTATTAAAGTGACATTTCAAAATGAAAGATTCCAGGATTAATTTTCAGCTGACTAGAAATTAAAAGAGACTCATTTCAAACTAATTAAATAGAACTTAAATCTTGAACTTTGCACAGCCTTCCATCCAGCTCCTGAGAAAACTGAGCAAATGGTCTCAATATCTTTTTATCTTATAATCAATTTCTTGAAAAGCTTGTAGTCTTATTACCTCAATCAAACAGTTATTGAATAATTTTGCTTCTATCTTTCAAAATTCTTTCCAACATATCTTTCATAATGCTGTCTTTAATTACAGTACATACTTTTTTGAAAAAAAAAATCCTATCATTTATAATCTCTTCTAAATCCATAACCTATAGCGTCCATCCTCCAATCCACTTTTTTCTAATTGACTACATTTTTATTCTATATAAAACTATGCTATAAATAAAAACTTTAATAAATTCCACTCTGAAATTTAATTTTAACGATCCATAGAATAGCATTCTGCCTATATGAAAAGTTGTTAGTATGCTTTTCACTCTTACTTCTTTATGTTATTTCTATTATCAATTATCCTACTTTCTAAATATTTAAAGCACTAATTTGAAATATAAGGATATGCTACATAACTGTTTTGTATCTCTTGAGATTAGTCGTGCTTTTGTCACTGAACTTTTGGGCTTAGCTTAATTTTTTTAATGCATTTTTAGATTTCAGAATAGAAATTCATTTTTAATATAATTAAAATAAGTTTATTTTTTAATAAAGAAAGTAAACCAATTAATTATTATTCTGTATTGTCTATGAACACAATTCAGTAAAACTTTTATAGTATACAAAATTCAAAAGCAAACTTAATATAGGGTATATGAGCACAGACTTTCACACCACCCACCTCTCTCCACTCTATCTAATAACACTGATACACCTAAATACATATATGCTGAAAAGATAAATAATCACCAATATACGTATTTCATGCTAAACCAGCAATCATCAGTTGGTCCAGACTATCATCTTTACACACATATATAGTATAAGTGCTCAGATATATATTAAGATAGACTATCCTCATAGTTTAATGGACAGGTTTCAATCCACTCCACACTCCAACTCTTCAACCGTCCATCCAATTGAAAATCTGATGATGGAATGCTCAAAGGCCACCCTGAGGCTGAGATTATTGTCACACCCATGTTGACCTAAGGTCAATCTGAACCCCACATGTACAGGACATAATCCATTTAATACATATGCAAGGATGGGCAGACATCTCTATAATGTAATAACTGAAACACAGGCTTGTTATATACCTGTGGCTATATATATGTAATATAGGGTATATGAGCACAGACTTTCACACCACCCACCTCTCTCCACTCTATCTAATAACACTGTTACACCTAAACACATATATGCTGAAAAGATAAATAATCACCAATATATGTATTTCATGCTAAACCAGCAATCATCAGTTGGTCCATACTATCATCTTTACACACATATATAGTATAAGTGCTCAGATATATATTAAGATAGACTATCCTCATAGTTTAATGGACAGGCTTCAATCCACTCCACACTCCAACTCTTCAACTGTCCATCCAATTGAAAATCTGATAATGGAATGCTCAAAGGCCACCCTGAGGCCGAGATTATTGTCACACCCATGTTGACCTAAGGTCAATCTGAACCACAGGACATAATCCATTTAATACATATGCAAGGATGGGCAGACATCTCTGTAATGTAATAACTGAAACACAGGCTTGTTATATACCTGTGGCTATATATATGTAATATAGGGTATATGAGCACAGACTTTCACACCACCCACCTCTCTCCACTCTATCTAATAACACTGATACACCTAAACACATATATGCTGAAAAGATAAATAATCACCAACATACGTATTTCATGCTAAACCAGCAATCATCAGTTGGTCCAGACTATCATCTTTACACACATATATAGTAGAAGTGCTCAGTTATTACATTATAGAGATGTCTGCCCATCCTTGCATATGTATTAAATGGATTATGTCCTGTACATATGGGGTTCAGATTGACCTTAGGTCAACATGGGTGTGACAATAATCTCAGCCTCAGGGTGGCCTTTGAGCATTCCATCATCAGATTTTCAATTGGATGGACAGTTGAAGAGTTGGAGTGTGGAGTGGATTGAAGCCTGTCCATTAAACTATGAGGATAGTCAAGCTTAATATATATCTGAACACATACTATATATGTGTGTAAAGATGATAGTCTGGACCAACTGATGATTGCTGGTTTAGCATAAAATTCGTATGTTGGTGATTATTTATCTTTTCAGCATATATGTGTTTAGGTGTAACAGTGTTATTAGATAGAGTGGAGAGAGGTGGGTGGTGTGAAAGTCTGTGCTCATATACCCTATATTACATATATATAGCCACAGGTATATAACAAGCCTGTGTTTCAGTTAAAAGCAAACTTATAATTTAATTCCAAAGTTAAAGATCGACAGAAAACCCTCCTGTATAAGCTATCTTAGTATTCTTTGTTAATTATTATTTTGATTATCTTATTAATAAATATTATTTATTTAAAAATTGGTTATGATTTTATAATCTCCTTATTGATTTTTTTTTTTTAATCATTGAAGTGAGATCTTATTATATTATGATGATATTTAATGAAAGTGATAGATTGATTCTTATAATTGATAAAACTATTATGAGAAAATTTTTAATTAAATAATTTGGAAAAAAAGAGAGAAGTGTTTTAAAATGTTGCTCATATACTTTCTTTCTATATAGGTGCTTAGAAAAAGGGATGAAAAAAATAAACAAAATTGAGAAATGATAATTAATGAGATTGGAGACTAAGTAAAATGGTAATAAATAAAGAAGAAATATAAAAAAGAATGTAAATACTAAGAGTATATTGTAGTTATAAGATGCCAATATTATATCTATATGTGTGATAATGAGTATTAGTTAGTCAATGTCAAGAGGTTATGTATGATAGAATTTTAAATGTGAATTATTATTTTACAAATGGATGAAAGAATTTTTTAAAAAAAAAAACATATTGTTTGGGATGGGATTTTGAAAGAAGATGGCATTGAGAATTAAAAAAGTAAGGAATATGAATAAAATACAAGAAACTATGTTGTAAAAATGAGAGAGACAGACAGACAGTCTGAAAATATTATGATAACTAACATTCCCAACCAATTTACTGCAAAAGATATAATTAATGCAGAAGTTGTGACATCAAACAGAATCACTTTTAAGATATGTTCATAAATTTTGAACAATCTGTGTGAATTAAAGGCAATGCAAAAAGAGAATGCTAAAAATGTTCTCAATATCTAAATACTGTATGAGACAATATTATCTTATATAGAAGTATTTTTGTAGCATGGATTTAGTAATTCAGCCATCGTTATGTGTAGTTAATGATCAATGATAATGATATAGATATTTGTTGAAGAAGTAGAAGTAAGGACATGTCACACAATTGTTTATTACTTCTTAAAAACAGCTTTGCTTATTTCCGGATTACAATATTATAGATATCTTATTATTTTACCAAGATATAAAATGGTGCCATTACATTCTTGACATTGATCTTTTAAATTCAGTCTAATCTTCTTTAAAAAAGTTATACTCCCTTTTATAAAAGTGTACTTTGAAATTGCACATGTTGAAATTCATTTTTAATAGAAATTAAAATAAAATGAAAGGTTTATAAGGTATCTAATAAAAAATTTAAAAATCCAGGATAATTGTAAATTTGTATATATATTTTAAGTTGGCGAAAATCAAAATTGGAAAAAAAAAAATTTTTTTTATAATCCAAATCACTAATGAATGAAAAAACCTCAATTTTTATTTATTTTAATGATAAACTCTTAATATTTTACCCCTCCCCCTTTAGACCTTATTCAAATATTTTGACTGTTTCAGTAATTAATTTTTGATAATGACTCTTAATTGAGTGAAAAATTTAGTGATTTGAGAGTTCCGTTACATTATGTCATCTGTAAATTATCTTTATCTATACATACATATGTGTATATACATATTTATGTATGTATATACATACTTAGCAAAATTATATACATTTTCAAAACCTTTTATATACATTGTAGATATAATTATGTAAAGCATTTTATTTCAAATAAAAACTTTAGATACTGCAATATTCATTTTTATTAATGAACTTTATTTTCATTTTTGAGGCATAAATCAATAATTACAATTCTATATAATAATAATAAAGTCGAATGCCATTACCATATATAGAAAGTTATACGATTTATAACTTAAATATGACTTAAATATGCAAGGAACCTACAAAGTTTGGTTTTTCCATTACCTGAAGCAACAATTTTGACTTTGATATGGGTGGCTTCAGCCTAGTGACAAAACTACTTTTGTTATTTTTATGATTTTTTTTTTTTTTAAATCAAATATTTTTTTTGTTTTTATTTCTGCATTTTTTTTTAAAAAAAAAAAGTTGTCAAAAAAATAAAGATACTTTTAAATAAGTATATAATGAAAGATAAAAATAATTACAATTTTCAATAAAATTAATTAAAAAAATTATCTGAATTATAAAATGTTAAAAAACAGTAAGATATTTTTATTGATAATTCTTTTAGAAAGTTAATAACATTTACTTCAATCAAATTATTTCATGTTATTGCTATCTTAATAAATATATACTTAAAACTTCCATTCCTTTATATCTTCTTGGAATATATGAATAAAGACAAGTGAAAAAGACAAATGAATCTCAAGCTTAAAATACATATTTTGGGGGCCACTTGTCTTTTTCAGATGTCTTTATTCATATGTTTCATTGATGAATGAAGGAATAAAAATGTTAACTATATTCTAAAAAAAATATTACTCATGGAAAAAGAGGAATATTATTTTTTAACTAAAGTTTAAAATTTATATCTCAGCTAAAAAAAAATCTCTAGTTTAATAAATCATTAATAATACTCATTAATGTATTTATTTGAAGTTGTTGGTCTCAAAGTTATGAGTATAAAACATTTGAAACTTGTAAATCAAATTATAAACCATATATATATATTAACCACATTAAATAAGACAGTGTTTACATATGTGAATAATTGAAAGTTTATTTTAATTAATATCATATTCCAGATCTGCCATCCTTACAAAAACGGGAAAAGTATATATAAATGGATTGTTTTTTTTCTCATATGTCATAGCATCAGCCGGGACGCGAATCCACAACTGTCTGCAACTAACTACTTGCTTGCATTGTGATTGTGATGACCTCTTGGCTAACAATGCTTGACTATAAATGGATTGTTTAGAAGATAAATCTGATGAAAAACAGTGGTGCATTGATATAAAATATACTTAAAAAATTTATCATGCCCATGATTTATATATATATTGGAGAAAAAGTTGTTTCGGCAATAAAAACGAAAGATCAAACTTTCAATAAAAAGAATAACAATAGCAGAGTTCTACAAAGAATTTGAAAATCTATAATGATAAAGACAAGAGAATAATTTCTAAAATTAAAACATCTGCATTGCTAGGCATTTTAAATGAAGAAGTGAGACTTGCAATTAAATTTATATATATATAAAAGCTCCAGGAAATGATGGAATTATTATTTATAATTTAACAAAAGCAGGTGAAAAAATTACTAAACTTGTTGGCAAAATTATGTACCCAATGTCTAAATAATAAAAATATATCAGATGATTAGAAGACTAGAGTGGTAATATTGGTATTTAAAAAAGCTAAAAAACAAGCTATTAGAAATTCCAGATTTACCAGACGTTTATCAGTTCCATGCAAGAACTATTATAATTATAACTTATCTACAACAAGCATTGGATTAACTAACAAAACAGAACAAGTTGGATTTAAAAATTGTTTAAATACAATGAATTTTAAGGACTAATGAATATGAGCTGCCATTATGTTTCAATTTGTAAATTATAGAAACATTTGATTCTACAAGCACTCTATCATAAAACTGACTACAATATACCATATACTAAATCAGTATATCAAAATATCATATGCTTATTTTATCTTATATTTGTGTATTTAGTTTTAAAAAAAGTCTTGGATCTTATAAAACATCCAGGTCTGGAGCCAAAGAAAAAAAAATTCCCATCTAGCAATTAACTACTCTGATGAATATTATCATCTCTTTTATAATTCTCCTGTAATATTGAGAAACCATTGTCTTACAGAGTAATATATCTAAGGCTTTTTACTTAAATAAAATTTTAAACAAAAAAACTTTGTTTTGTACTTTTTTAAAAACTTCCTTCTTGAATAATATGTTTATTCTTTTATAAATCCAATAATTAAAAATACTTTAATTTTTTTATTTTTTTGTATATAAAAAAAGAAGTAAATCAAAATACAGATGTTTTGTTGAAGTTTAGGTAAAAATTGTAAACTTTTAATATATATATGTTGTATTTTTATATTGGATTATTTCCATCATCTAATATGAATATTGAACATCTTTATAAAAATTTAACTTTATTTAAATATTCCAAATGTATTCAGCTGTTAGTAATAGCACATCAAACAGTATATGCACAATGTTTTGAGAGTTATTATTCTCCCCTCTTCTTCAGGTCTTGCTGGCCTGACCAGTCACAGTACTTGCATGGGATTCAAACCTGGACCCTTAGATTTTTGAAAAATGCATTTTAAGGTAACACTCTAACCAACTGAGCCATCCTGCCAAAGGGAACAGTCAGCAGAAACTTCTCTATGAGGTTCCTTCTGATTTCTCCACTTTTTCCTAAGAAAAAAGTTGATTAGTGGTTTTCATACATTATGTATAGTCACACTAGGTTGGCTTATGGGATTTTTTCCATTGTCATGTGAGCAGCTTCTTTCAATTTTCTTCTTTATACCTTTTGTTCTCTATCCAATATTTTTGTATTTTCCCAATTGAATATATGTTCATTGGCATATATATAGTCTGCTACCTTAGACACATCTGTTTTGTCTCTTCTAATCATCAGTTTATGTTCTTGCAATCACTTGTCACTGGGATGACTGGTCTCACCAATATACAAGCTTCCACATTCATATGGCATTTCACAGATGTTGTTTTTTTCCTTTCAGCATTTCAAGTTTAGGTTTTGTAGATGTTAGAATTCCTCGTAGTGTGGTATGGCTTTAGAAAGCTGTTCTGATGTTATAGTGTTTGCAGCTTTTTGTTAATTTGTCTGCTATTTTTGGAATGTATGGGTACACTACAGCATCAATAATTGTCTTTTCTCTTGATATATAATCATTTTTCATAAGAGTTTGTTCTATATAGATCTTTTCTTTTTCCAAATCACTGGTTTCTGAACAAACTTCTTTTTGCTCTGATCTATAGTGATAGTATAACTCCATGTTTTGTGCTTCTGATGTGATTGGATGTATAGGCTATATATTTTCCTGTATGTATAGGTTTTCAGTAAACTGTAGTTTTGATTTTGCCATGAGGGAGTCTTGTCACAAGAACATCTAAGAATGCCAATTTTTGTTCTTGTTCTGATTCTATTGTGAATTTAATTGAAGGGATATGTTGTTGATGGGTTTCCAGAAAGTTTGTAGCAGTGTATCCCCATGACAAATGTATCATATACATAGTAAAGCCAAACTTTAGGTGGATATGTAGTAGTTTTCATGGCTAAAGTTTCAAATTCTTCCATGTAAATATTACTAATCAGGGGAGACAATAATGAGCCCATGGCCATTCTTTGATGTTGTTGGAAGAATTCAGTTATATTGAAAGTATGTTGTGTTTATACAGAATGTTAATAATTCCATTATACTATCAACAGGTAGAGCTGATCTGGTTTGTAAACTATTGTCACCTTTAATCTTTTCCTTACAATAGACAATGCTTTTTCACATGGTACATTCATGAATAAACTTTCCACATCAAAGCTTACCAATAAGTCAGTTCTTTCAATTTTCATGATCTTGATTAATTTAACAAAGTGCCTAGAATTCCTGGGTCTTCTATGCCAAAGGACTTAGAACTTTGAAAAGAAATCTTGCCAAATTTTGGCAAGGAGAATCTCTAGAACTAACAATAGGTCTTAATGGAACATGATCTTTATGGATTTTAGGTAGACCATAAAGAAGAGAAATTTTGCTGAAATATGATGTTATTTTACTTTTTTCTGAATACCTGTGCTTTCTGAATAATGTTTAAAACTTTGTTTCCATTCTTGGTATTGGATTTTTTGCCACTTTTCTATATTGGCATGCTGTGAAGAGTTCTTGTATTTTGCTGTCATAATCAGTTGTATCAAATACATCTATTGCCTTGCCTTTGTCAGAAGGTAAAATCTACTTTGAGAGATTTAATTGCTTTCCTCACACCATAGGATATGTTTGATTTCAATTTTTGTTGCTTGTCAAGTGTTCCTTTTATTCTCCAGAGTAATTCTGCTGCTTCTTCTAAAGGCAATTTTTGAGTAACTTATTCGGTAACTGCCATTATATCCAATAAAGGTAAATTAGATAGTGTTATGGCAAAGTTTAATCCTCTTTCAAGAACAGAAATTTCAGTATCTGTTATATGTTTAGAATTGAGATTTTTAACAAATGAAGTTGGTACATTGTTTGATACATTATGATATTTGATATGCCTATGTAGGTTAGCAACTTTTTTTCTTTTGCCATTTTTTTCTTTTTCCGTGTAATGTAGAATATTATTTTTTTACTGCTTGAGAAATTCTCATGAAGTCTTCATCAGTAAGTTTATTTTTTAGAAAACATTCTACATTATTAATGGAATGCATTGTTTGATACTTGAAAATCTTTGAGCATTTATTCTTTCTCTTAAGAGAGCTTCACTTGCCTTCTGAGTAATTTTCTCCACTCTCTGAGAGTTAATTGGAGGTTTTAGTTGCAAAACTTTGGGAATTATTCCTTCAGATTTATATTTACACAAGAAAGTTAAATAATTTTCTATTTTGGCCAGCTTTAGACATAATTTTTTATAATGTCTAAAGGTTGATATAGTATCGGGTCCATACCAAAAAAGAAAAGATCTATATAGAACAAACTCTTATGAAAAATGGTTATCTATCCGCTGTTATTAAGAAAATGTTAAATAGACAACAAAAAGAACCATCAAGAGAAAAAGCAATTATTGGTATTGTAGTGTGCACATACATTTCAAAAATAGACAAATTAAGAAAAATCTGCAATCAGTATAACACCAGAACAGCTTTCCAGAGTCATACCATGCTATGAGGAATTCTGGTATCTACAAAGCCTAAATTTGAAATGCTGAAAAGAAAAAACTGCATCTATGAAATACCATGTGAATGGGGAAGAACATATACTGGTGAGACCAGTCATCCAATTAACCAGTATTTTCAAAAACACAAACTGATAATTAGAAGAGAGAAAACAGATGTGTCTAAGGTAGCAGATCATGTATGTGCCAATGAACATATGTTCAATTGGGAAAATACAAAAATATTAAATAGAGAACAAAAGGTATAAAGAAGAAAATTTAAAGAAGTTTCTCACATGACAATGGCAAAAAATCCCATAAGCCAACCTAGTGTGACTATATATAATGTATGAAAACCACTAATCAACTTTGCTCTTAAGGAAAAAGTGGAGAAATTAGGAGGAACCTCATAAATAAGCATATGAAATTTCTACTGACTGCTGCTTTTAGCAGGATGGCTCAATTGGTTAGAGTGTTACCTTAAAATTCAATACTCAAGACTCTAAGGCTCCAGATTCAAATCCCATGCTAGTATTGTCACTGGTAAGGCCAGAAACATCTGAAGAAGAGGAGAGCATAATACTTCTCGAAACATTGTGCATATACTAGCTGTTTGATGTGCTATTACTAACAGTTGAATGTATTTGGAATATTTAAATAAATTTAATTTTTTCTAAAGAAATTCAATACTCATATTAGATGATGGAAGTAGTCCAATATAAAAATACAACTAGAACAGCAGCATCACAAAACTTCAGAAAAACATATATATGTGTGTGTGTGAATAAAAAACTTTTATTATTAAGAGCTTTTTGGGGGGTTTAATACATTTTTTAAAAATAAGAACAAAAGTTTATCAATGTTTAGCATTTAAAATATAGAAAATATCTTAGTTTAATTATTATTGATATCTTGTTCTTGGGATCACAATTAGTGATCACACATTTAGAAAATTCAAGGTACCATAGATATGAGAAATCTTTTTTTCCAGATATTTATACCTTTCATTTTATATTGAATTCTATATTAAGGAATCCCCTACCCCATAATAATCTTTTAAGTAAGGTCTGCATCTTTTCTTTCCTATATTTATCTAATTTCTACTTTTTGTTTTATTTATATTTCATAATATTTTATATTATTAATTTTAATAGCCAGCAATAATAAATGAATAATGTTGATTATAACAACATATATCATTTCAAACTTTATAAAAGAAGTCAATCATAAATTATGATGAATATTTTATGATTAAATAAAATGCCATTCATATCACAGTCAAGAACCAATGTCAATTTGTCATCCCACTTGACAGCAGCTGATAATAAATAGCAATATATAAAGTTCTTTTGATATAGCAATTAAATCTTACTAAGATTATTTCTGTTTGATCTCTCATTAGCCAAAAATTCAATTTTCTTTGTCTTTTTTCAGAATCAATTAATCATAATAGTAAGTTTATCTGAAAGAGATGATATTCTTGAAGAAAATATACACACAAATTTAAAGTTATAACATAAGTAGTAATTTTGCTTTTCACTTGCACTTATAGAAGCATTGTTTAATACACTAAATTTTAAAATGATAGTTATGAATAGTTAAATTAACAAAATGTAAATGTGATCCATTAAATTTGAACCTCTTCAAAAATAAAATAAATAAGAGTTAAAACATAAACTATAAAAATAGATAAATTGCAAATATTCATGATATAAGCAGATCATGAAGTTGGAAAAAGAAAATTTGATCTTTAAAATAGCAAAGCACAATATTTCATCTTTCCCCTTTTTTTATCTCCCTCTTCCTTGTCCACCTGTCTAGAATAAGTTCAGAAACTTTTTACAAATCTAGATGTTTTAGTTTTAAAAAAAATATTTGTAAAACATTTAATTTTTTTAAATATTTAGAAAATTATTTGTATGACCATAGAAATAGTAATGTAAGTTAGAATTGAAATGACTAACCAGAAAAAAAGATTTATATGCTTCAGCTAATATGTACTTGATCCTTGCTGATTTAGAGATTGGTATTAAATTGTTATGCAGACCATATTCTGTATAAAAAAGTTAACTTACTCAGATACACTGATTGATATAAAATGTGATGCAATAACTTACAAATCATCAGACAAACACTAGATAAATTATAAAAATTATTTAATATTGGTGGTCAATTAAATGTAATTTTCAAGGAAATATTAAATCAAATATGATAAGCAATCTTCCAGGTTAAATATAACAATAGCAAAAACTTCTATATTTTCAGAAATTTTCAGTCACCAAACATATCTTGGGATTTCTCTTTAAGCTATATATTAGGTTTGCATACAACTGGTTGTTTAATATGTGGACTTGCATGCATTAAGATGCAAGAACAGTTAAATATATTGTGACAGAATGAGTTCGAACTCAGTCACAAATAATATTAATCGGTATTTAAATATATTTGTAGATATAGATATATAATATTCAATTTTTTTTACATGGTAGTGGTTACAAATACACAAACATGGGGGAAAGACTCTGTCATTTTGAAACGATATATGTGCATGTGACAAATGTGTGTATGAATAGATTAAATAGTTGAAAAGAGAGAAATGATATTTTTGTTTTACGTTTAAAAAACTAGAAGTTTCCCGCAGAAATGAGATTTCACTTTTTTTATGTACAATAAAAGCTATGATAAAAGTTTTTACACGTCAACCAGATCTGGTTAGTCAGCATTGGAAACAAGAAGTGAAATCAAAAGAAACTTCTAGAACAAATGGAGGGGGCTATAAGAGAGTCATCCATAATGCATTTTGTCTTGGCCCTGCAGAGTTACAGCCGTGAACAGTAAAATCATAAATCCAGAATATTAAAAGTTTTAATATTTTTCTTACATAATGGTGGATCCAAAAGAAATGTCGGGTAAGAACATACTGTGTTGGATTCAAACCCCTAATTCCAACCAACTGTAGCTGCCTCGCCCAATAATATCAAGATGCCTTGAAATAAAACATAATTCCCAACATGGAACCAAGCTGAACCTTGTTAACCAACGGACATAAATGGACATAAAGATTGAGAACCTTCGCATTGAATTACCTGTGATGAATGGAACTCTTTAAAATAAATAAATCTGCTTCTACTAATTCCCCAGGTAAAATTCAGGTAAAGAACTTTAAGTACTGATTTTTCTTTTCTTTTATGAGAAAGAAATTTTTTACCATTTATAATAAGTGAAGATGACAATCTAAGTTAACTTAATGAAATTTTCTTAAAGTCTTATTTAATTGCGGACATAAATAACGTAATTATTGTCGGAGGTCACGTGAAATAAACTTTTCTTAGTATCGACCTTCTCTACTTGATTTATGTGTGAGAAATCTATTGGAAAGAATGGCGTATGTGTGCGTATCAAAATGACAGAGTAGTAATTACATTTTTTTATAATATTAAATATAGAAAGAAAAGTAGAGTGTTGAATTGTTTGTTTTTTTTATCTAAAAGATCAAAGAATAATAATGATCTTCAGAAGTCTTTAATAAAAACTGATTTGATAATGAAACTCAAAATAAATCTTATTGTGATATTTTCTTAGCAGATCTATTTATTTTTATTTTTTTTATGTGTGTTTAAAAAAAAAACTCGTAACCCCATTCGTAACTACTCCTGGCTGTGATGCCACCCGACCATGAGACTGAGCTAGCCGATGGTCAAACCCCTCTTGCGTTACGTAAGATAGTGTTCTTGGTAATATATTCACTTTGCGTAATTCTTATATTCATATAAGATTGGTGCTTGGAGTCCTTTGGATGACCATAAATATGCATTGAGAATATATTACAGTTATGAGAACGAATTCAGAAGTTTTGAATAACAACATTTAAGTCAAAACCATTTTAATTAAATATAAATACGTAGGCATGTATGTTTACTATATCGTAGATATATATACGGTAGTGTACTCAATCTAGTGAGAGATATGGGTTTTGTTACAATATTTTGACAATAAGATATTACTATAAATACTAGCTCCTACTATAAAGATGCTGTACAGTCAAGAAAACATCATGTATAAAAACTTAGAGCATTAACTGTTGAACTTTATAACAAATTTTTCTTTGATTAATAAGTGGAGTAACAAACCTACAATCACAATTTCTAATTAATTGATCAATCACTGTTAATGCTTTTTGTGTCAACTATGGTTGTTGATTCAAGAACATCAGAATAAAAAAAATTTCTGTTAAATAAAGAATTAAAAATACTGACTGGAATTATATAAGAAAAAAAATATGTTAAGTCATTTTAGAATAGTTCACTAATCTGAGAATTATTTGTTATTAAAAATTGCATTTTTTCTTCTTTTATTAACTCTGATGCTTGTCAATGATTATGGATGAAGTACAAATTCCAGTAGTAGCAGCTGCTGCTGCTGCTTCTTCTTATTATTATTATAATAATAATAATAATAATAATAATAATAATAATAATAATAATAATAATAATAATAATAATAATAATAATAAAAAATTCAAAAATTATTCAAATAAAATAATTTAAATTGCTTGATATGATTTTTAAGACTGTGATTTTTAACTTTTTTGAGATGTACTCAAATCTAATGATCCAATGTCCAAAATCAGGTTTTAATAAAACAAACTTTAACATTTTCATGTAAAATCCTCTTAACCTAAACAATGTTGAATAACCTTGGTTTGCACAAATGAGTTCATCTTGATACAAGATGCATGAATTTCACAAGTTTACTGCTTTTAGTGTAAAGCATAATTTTTATAGGATTATGGTCATCTGTCTTATATTAGTTTAAGTAATCAAGTAGTTCTGCAACATAAAAGCCTTATACTATTTGAGGTTTCTTGTCATAAGAATACATACATCTATTTAAAGTCTGGAAAAAAAACTAAGTAGAAATATTTGTGTGAGTATATGTGTTGTTTTAGAAAACCCAAAAAAATCTAGTGAATTTAACAAGTAGACATTAAAAAAAAAAACCACCAAACTTTATTGACCATATAAGAAAATTCAAAGCAAAAAACAAAAAATTAAAAACTATAATTCTTGATCCTGATTCCTGAAAACTTCTATCTCTAATCTATAAAAGCAATCAGTTACTTTTAGTGCATGAAAAAAAAAAATTTATTTAGTAGTCACATCTAGGTAAAATTGTACTGCTTTACATGCATTTCTATAGGCAGTTCATTTATATTGAGATAATAAGCAAACTGTTAAATATAATACTCAGAATAACAATAAATATATATTTATACTATAAAAGTCTTGGTAGATTTGTAAATAGTAATTTAATAGAAGTCATGATCATAAATTTGAATTCTCAAACAAAGTGCGGTTGTAAATAAAGATGTGACAATTTGCCATAGATAAATACTCTTCATGTAATAAAGATATATGTGAGAGCTGGTGACCAGGGCCAACTGATGAGTGCTGGTTCAGCATGAAGTGCATCTTGGGGGTCATTTGTCTTTTATTGTATCTTTATTTATAGCTACAGCAAATTTTCTATAATCATTATGTAATAATCTTTTCTTAAACCAACATTCAAAAATGCTAATATATATATATTATTAAAATTAGTCTAAGAAATTGTATCTTTATTTATATGAAGAATAAAAAAGAAAGAGGAAGTATGGAGATTATTAAAAAAAAAATTGTTTATAAACACAAAGTAGAACAAAAAAAAAAGATGGTAGATGCACTTGTGTATATATATGGTAGTGAATAGTTGAAATTAAAATTATTTTATTAAATGTACATATAAACATATACGAGTATAACTGTAGATGTACAGAAAGTTAAATAAATAGCTGTACTATCGATTTTGTGACCCATAGAGTATTTGAAAATGAAAATGTCAATATGTGAGCTTACAAAATGATAAATAACTTCTCTGTAGAAAAGTTATCTTGGAGAGTTCTTTGTTAAAATTTATAAAATCTTAAAAATAGCAAGACACAGGGGTTTAAAAAGTCAGTCATAGTGCAGTGAGATTATTGATGCATTTTACACAGTTGTCAGTTGATAAACATTAATTTCATTATAAGTTAACTAAAGCATTATTACATTTTGACCTATATTCACGAATTGATAAGCATATATATATATATACACACAGACACACAACTTGTACAAATAGTTTCTTTTTTCAGAAATAAAGTAAAAGTTTTAGGCTTCCGTTTTATTTCTTTATTATTATTATTATTTTTAATAGCTTTTGAGTCTTTATATGAAGTTATATAATTAAACTATTGTGCATAAATAATAAATAGGATAGAAGCAAATTAAAATAAAATGTTCATTTTTAAAAATATCAATTCATTATTATGCAAAATATTCATTGAAAATGATACATCTAATTTGAGATATTTTATACTGCCTAGAACTGCCGTATGCTGCCCATGCTCACTGAATAAGATAGGAGGAAGAAGTATTTACAGAATGATTTGGTAACTGAATATTGAAAATAGATGGGGAAAAAATATATGAATTTATAGAATTATATAAAGTTGCAAAGAAATAAAAAGTTTAATTTGGCTTAATAAGGATTCTAAATATAATATCTAAGAGCAAAAAATTATAATTTCATCTAAATGAAAACTATTTTACAACTTATCGTGCCTTCAGTTTTATCCTTAAATAAAGTTGAATATCTTTTAAATACAAACATTTTAAGTGATTTGTTTAAATAATATATTAAGCAAAAATGAAGATTAATTTTATTTTTATTAGATGATAATGCACATTTAAATCAGTTGAGTAAAATAAACATATAAAAGTCAAAGTTTCCCATCTTTATCATTTAATTTTATTCTAGACATACAGGGGATTTTAACCCAGACTTTCAAGCTCCCTTCAGCTATCTTAATATAAACCGAGCACTGATTATATATATGTGTGTGTGGGAGATGATGATCTGGACCAACTGATGAATGCTGGCTCAGCATAACATAGTATATTAGAGATCATTTATCTTTTTCATACGTGTAAGGTTATGTGTTTCGGTTGTATAAGATAGATTGAATAGCTGAAAGAAGTTTGAAAATCAGTGTTCAAATCCCCTACAATTACATCTAAACCCCAGGGATATAAAGCACACCTGAATTTAAATATTATAGACACATTTGCAAAAGATAATCAATTTTGTCAAGTAAAATGAAAGTAAGTTTTCCTGAAAAAAAATTCAAAAGCTCTCTAATCAAATTCCAGGAAATGTTTGAGAATTACCAGTATTGCTTAAATACTTAAAACTTTTTGAAATACCAAATTTCACTTATATATCTATCTTTTAAAAAAGTATTTATATTATATATCTATTATTTTCTATTTTACATAAGGTTCAGCATTTATTATGTGACTGAAGTTTCTCGTAATAAAACAAAAATGTTAAATAATAATAGAAATGAATCACCTGGAAAAAAAGATCAAATGTTAACTCTAAAATAATAATAACTGAAATGTAAACAAGATTAAAGTGAAACTGAGATGAAAACAAAAAAAAAAAAAGATCAAAGTTACATCAATGATAATTTTCTGAATAAATTGGCCTTATCTTAATTAACTTACTTTTAAAACATAAATTACAAATGGTATTACACTTATAGTAATAATCTGCTATTAAGCTAATGCACATGCGCTTTGTGGATTTTTAGCTTAATAGCTGATTATTACTATTACAGTTTATAAAAACATCGCGCGCTATATAAAATAACTATCTCTATTACACTTATAGAAACTTTTCCACTTAAAAATCTTATAGTTGATATTTAGTATTCGTCTTATAGGTGTTTTTGTTTTTTTTAAAAAAAAAGTCTTTTGAATTAATCTTAAAACATGATACTGAATGGTGAGAAAAATCTTTCATAGACCTAACTAGCCATCTTTTTTTAATTTTTTTAATTTTTATATAAACTAACCATCTTTGATATCAAAATTCAATGAAAATTAAATATCAATTTAATATAAAGAAAAAATATCAATTAAATATTATGCCTGTCTTAAATTACCTTAGTAAGCCTCTATGTTTTATATGCATGTCCGATAAAACTATTGAAATTTTGAACTTTATAAGAAATTGAATTATAGTGCAAAAATTATACAAATTATTAATATATTAATTCATATTAGCAAAAGAAAATATACTAAGATTAATATAAAGAATAATAATTTATTGTCCATATGCAAATTAATAAATCAAATAATGTATATTTTTAAATGCTGATAATGCAGAATTTAAGAATTAAATGTTTTTTGAACTACATTTATTATTTGTACTTAATTGAAAGGTAAAACTAATTAATTTATTGATATCATTGATAAATTATTTTGACTGATGGTATTAAACATTTATTTAGAATTCTTTTGACAATGAAATTTGTCCTCTCTACATACATTTTTGTGTATTTGAGTAAAAAAAACTCTTTTACAATAATACAAAAAAATGGTTATTATTAAATTCAAGACACAAATTATGAGCAAAAAAACTAATTGATTTATATGGAAAGACTTTCAAAAGTTCATATAGACATAAATTGTAAATTCAGGAAATTTCATACAGCTTTTTAAAATCTCACTAAATTTAAACTATTTCACAATACACAAATTCATACAAATAATGTATAAAGTAAATTTAACATAAAATACATTGTCTGTGTTTAAAAAAAATATTTATAATATCTGCAATTCTAAGCATGCTTTTGGCTATTTATAATCATATTCATACTGTAAGTAGTCTATTGAAAGTGGTCCATGCTTTATATTGAATTACATTAAAAGAAAAGAAATAAAATTATTGAATTGCAAAGTGAATTTAAATATGGTAGCCACTTTCTATTAAAGGAGACTCTAAAGATTGTATGTGAATAATTATAGATGGTGTTATATATGTAAGTAGAGGAATTTAAACTTAGGATTTTTCAATCTATATTCATCCTCCACTCCATTTCAAGGAACCAATTTACATGATCACATATATATGAAAAAGATAGATGACCCAAAACATGTATTTCATGCAAAACCAGCAGTCATCAGTTGGGACAGATTATAATATGATGCATTTAAATTGACATAATGTCTACATGGTTATGATTGGGAATGTTCCATCATCAGTTTTTCAATGAACTGAATAGTTGAATAGTTGGGAGGGTGAAAAGATTGAAGCCTGTCCAATAAGGTTTAATGAATTGCTATCTTAATATAAACCAAGCACTGATTGTATACATTTGTGAGAAATTATGATCTGACCCAACTGATGAGTTCTGATTCTACATAAAATACATATATTGGAGATCATCTATCTTTCTTGCATGTTGCTTGAGATGAAGTGGAGAATGAATATAGTCTGAAAATCCTAAGTTCAAATTCCTCTACTTACATGTATAAGAAACATTCAGTATAAACAAATTACATATAGGTGGTGTTATAAAATAAAAATTCTGGAGAAATTTTATTTTTTTTGGAAATGTTGTAATGTCATGGTAATTGAAAGAAAGACTACAAATTAATTTGTTTACTGATGAAAAAGAAGGGAATTTCAAATAATCTTGCAAGATCCAGAAAATATTTATAAGATTTTAATTTAATTTTTCAATAGTATAGTGTATTGTAATAAATAAATAAATAGAAAATTTTATGATCTGTTATTTGACAAAGTCAAGTAATATTTGAACATCAAAGTGACAAACAGAAATGTAGTTTATTAGATAATAATAATTATTGTACTTTATATAAATTTTAAATAATGAAAATCATCTATTTTAACTAATGTTTATTTTTAAAAAATTAATATTCTTTTAGTAATAATTAAATATATGTATAGTATTTATATTTTAATCTAGATGTATTTAGAGAGGATTTGAACCCAGACGTTCAAGCTCTTGGTTGTATAAGATGGAGTGGATGACTAAAAGGAACTTGAAAGTCTGCGTTCAAATCCCCTCTAATTATTAGTTATTTTACTTTTTCATACTTAACACATATTATTTTAGTGATTAGTTAATTTTAATATTCTCATGTAAAATGTTATATAACAATGTTAGATCATTTAATTTTGTTTGTTTTATAAGTGTAAAATATTACTTACTTGAATTAGTGTTTATACATTTAACAAAATTGTTGTATATTTTCTGAAACATACACACTATTGTTACCAGTTCTTACTTATGGATCTGAGACTTGACACTTAACAGAAGCAGACCTTTCAATGAAATATGATGTATGTTAGGAGTAACAAGAAGAGATTGAAATTGAAATACATGAGTGAGAGAACAAACAGCTGTTACTGATATCATTGAAAAAATTAAAAGACTGAAGTGGAGTTGAGATGGACATATTGTTAGAAGAGATGATAATAGATGGTCTATTGAAAATCTTAAATTGGATTCCAAGAGATTGTAAAAAATCTAGAAAAAGATTACTGATGAAGTGGATGGATGAAATAAGGAAGTGTGCTGGGGTGATGTGAAGAAGAGAGGCTAGAAATTGGAGAAGGATTGAACTTGGACAGACTTTCATCCAGCAGTGGATCAATAATAGTTGAAAATAATGATGCTGATAATATACCATTATTACATTAATTATTTCTGATTCAAAGTGTAACACAGGAAAAACTAAATGTTTAAACAAAAAAATGTTTGTTTCTATGAAGAAGTTTTTACTGTTTTTCTTTACTTTCCCTATGGTTTTATAACTTTTTTGTGTATTTTCTTGTAGTATGTTCTTTGGAATTATTACTATCAAAATTTATTTGGAGATCTTTGTGAGATTTTTTTAAATATTTTTTTTCTTATCTATATAGTAATTTTTAAGCATTAAAAACCAATCAACACTTATCCCAATATCAGTAACAATCAACAATTTCAAACTGTTGTCAAGGCAACCTCCTTTTAACAGTAAAGATGATTGATAACAGTTTAAAATTGTTGATTGTTATTGATATTGTTATTGTCTAAGTGTTGATTGATTTTTAATGATTACTTGTAAATCCATTTAACCTTGGACATAATTACACATATAATAATTTGTATCAGCATTTGTCAAAATTTATTTTCATGCTATTTATAATACACCAGTTTTCAAAATGATGTAAATCATCTTGTAATTTAATTATGCCAGATGGATCACATATCTTAAATATTTTGTTATCATCAACATATAAAATTTCTGAATGCTTTATATCTTGACTTATATCTGCTGTAAAAATATTAAATAATAATGGTGTCAAAACTCCTTCTTAAGGTACACTTTGACTGATGCTTCATTAGATTCACTATTGAGATTAATATAACACTTAGAAACTTTTAGGTAAGAAGTTGTCCAATTAATTTTTATATATATTTTCAATTTTATCAATTTGATTAATAGTAAGTTATGACAAATGAAATCAAATGGAGATAATAAGTCCAGATATACAACATCAATTCCTTTCCTCAAGATTCAAAGCTATATGACACTGGAATTGAACAAAATTGGTAATAATTAATCTTTTTGGTACAAAACCATGCTGAGTTTTTGGTATAATCTTATTAATATTGTTTATTTTTTAATTAAAACAATTTCCAAAAATTTTAGTAAAATAATAATAATTCAATTTATTAATATTTCAACAATTAAAGAAACAACTTAAAGAAAAACATTATTATAATTTAAATATATGCCTTTTGTGGGTTAAAATGGGAAGCTAAAGGAGTGAAAGTAAATGGAGATTATTTAAGTCATTTAGATTTTGCAGATGATGTAGTTGTTTTTGCAAATAATGCTTTAGAGCTACAGGAAATATTGCAGGAGTTATCAGATGAAAGTAGGAACATAGGACTAAAGATAAATGTTAAAAAGACTAAAGTAATGTTTAATAGATTTTCTCAAAATATGAAAATAAAGATTGATTATGATGAGTTAGAAGAAGTTAACAGTTACAAATACCTTGGTCAGATTATTAATACAGATGGAAATATAATGGATGAAATTAATCATAGAATTAAACTTGGTTGGAGTGCTTTTGGTAGAAATAACTTGATACTCAAAGGAAATATGCCTATGTGTTTGAAAAGGAAGGTTTTTAATAAATGTGTTTTGCCGGTTCTTACTTATGGATCTGAGATTTGGACCCTTAATAGAAGAGCAATACAGAGACTTCAGATCACTCAAAGAAATATGGAGAGATGTATGTTGGGAATGACAAGAAAGGATCGAAACGCAATGTATGGGTAAGAGAACAAACAGGTGTTACTGACCTCATTGAAAAATTAAAAAGACTGAAGTGGAGTTGGGCTAGACATATTGTTAGAAGAGATGATAACATATGAACAATTGAAATTTTAAACTGGATTTCAAGAGATTGTAAAAGACCCAGAAAAAGACCACATGAGATGGATGGATGAAATAAGAAAGTGTGCAGGTGTGATGTGGGGAAGAGAAGCTAAAGATAGGAAAAGGTGGATTGAACTTGGAGAGACCTTCATCCTGCAGTAGATTGATAACGGTTGATGATGATGATGATGAATAATTAATCTCTCAATGAAAGTATTTTGATCAAAGGAGAAATATTTCAATGTCATTAAAATAATTATTGTGAAGGTTTGGAACTCTATATATATAATGCTGCAAGACATAAATTTTGACATTTATATTTATTAATTTAAATATATTTTTATTCCTTGTATGGATGTGAGGCACTTATATTAATATCTTTGAGTTTCAATTATGTAAGGAGATTTTTCCATGAATCTTTTCATAAAAAAAATTGCATATGTGATTTGATGACACAAATTTATAAGGATATCCTTTGCATTAATTATAATAGTAAATTTACTGTATACTGAGGTTTATTTCTATGTGATAATTTATCTGAATTCCATGTTATCAAGCTACATTTAATCATAGGTAATACAAGAGTCTTAAACAAATGAATCTTTACATAAAGGCATTAGTGAAGTATAAGTTCCATTAATTGATTAGCTTTGTGTGTAATATCTTCATAAGTTGTAAAAGAGTCATTTTGATTGAACCATATTTCAAAATCTTTATAACATATTTTATAGGCAACAGATTCCTCATTAATATGAACTAGTAAATTATTGAACTTTTCTTATGCAAATAATAGCACAATATTTATCAATGTTTATATACATATTTAAGACACCATTCAGAAAAAAACATCTATATAAGATTGAAGTAGTAGGTGATCTTCATAGCAAGTAATAGTTTTAAATATTTTATGGTTTTTGGCATATGACAACAAACTGTCTTTCACTATATGTTTATTTAAATCATTTAAAGATATTACAAATAGCATACTTCCTTGTGATACACCCAATTTATTTATGTAAGGAAGTGAGATGTTATTTGAAGAGATCTGCTTTGTAAAAATGACAGGAAACAATTCAGTAAGTCTAATAAAAAGCCCATAGCAGACTTTTTAAATAAAGTTTAGAATGGATAACTTGATCAAAAGCTCTACTCAAAATAAATTATGTCAATTTGGGATCGATTGTTTATAGAAATATTGATATAATCATGTATAGTTATTAAATTTGTTCAATGGATCTGCATGATAAAAACTATGTTGCAAACTTGAAATCAATAAATTTATTTGATCAATGATACCTTTATATATATATAAATATTAGTAAGAAAACCACGACATATATCACATGAATTAATTAGCTTGTATTTACAAATGTGATATAATGATGATGCTAATAGTTCTAAATAAAAGTTTCAATAAATGCCACAGGAGAAATAATTTAAAATCTCTAGAATTATCCCTATTCCCAAACCAGTTTTGAGATAATGGCTGTTATCAATGAGGTACTAGGACATTCAGACATTAGATCCAAAATACAAACTCAAGCCCAACATTTATCAAATACTTAACTATTAATATGACTATTTAAGTTAGATAGCTGGATTTGAAGACATATAGATGTCTGAAAAATTCAGATTTTTTACTTAATAGTTAAGTATTTGATAAATCTTGGGCTTGCATTTGTATTTTGGATCTAGTGTTTGAAGGTCCTAATGCCTTACTGATGAGAGCTATTAGCTCAAAACTGGTTTGGGGATAGGGATAATTCTATATAGAGATTTTAAATGCTTTCTCTTGTGACATTTATTGAAAAGCTTGTTTAGAGTTATTAGCATGCTCATTATTATATATATATATAGGAGGTTGCCTTGCGAACAATTTAAAATTGTTTATTGTTATTAACATTGGGATTGTCAGTTTTTAATATATATATATTTTAAATACTTGGAGTTTAGATGAAATATAGGGAATATGAGCACAGACTTTCAAGCTCCCTTCAGCCATCCATTCTATCTCATACAACTGATATACATGACCAACCACATGTGTATTGGTTATATGAGATAGAATGGTTGGCTGAAAAGAACTTGAAAGTCTGTATTTAAATCACTTATATTATATATATATATATTTCAAATATTTTTGAGAAAATAGATAAAACTGAAATTGGTCAATAATTACAAAACTGAATAAACATTTTTTTTATATATTGATGTTTTAGTAATTTTTAAATAAGAAGGAAAAATAGCAGTTTGAATTGAAAGATTAAAAATATATTCCAATGAGCATAAAAGTATTTCTACACAACCTTTTATTAAAAATACAGGGATATCATTAAAATGAGAATGAGACTTTGTATTTATGATGGAGCATCCAAAAAGAACTGGAATAATTCTCTGGTAGCCACATCTATTGTAATACATGCTTCTGCTTATAGATACTTTTTTGAGAGGATCCTTCTGCATTAATCTACTAAATGATGTCATGATGTAAATGTGTGGTGCCATGTAGCACTTTTTTTTTGTAAAAGGTATTTGTCAATTTTTGTAAAGGCTGAAAAATTAGAACAATGTGAAATTCTGCTTTCTTTTAGAGAAAATGGCAGGAAAACCAGTTGTAATACTTGAAATAGTTTACAAGCAATTCCTCCAGGGAAAACACAAGTTTATGAATGGTTTAATGGAAGCATCAAATTCACTTGTCCCAAAAAGCATGGTGAGTGAAGTCCATTATCAAAATGATGTTGATTTTTTTTTTTGATGCAAATGACATTGTTCACTCAAAATTTGTTCATAACAATCAAGCATTTAAAACCTACAAGTTATGAAGCTTTTGTGTGATGTGGTAAAGCAAACATCTGGTTTTGTGGCAAAGTGAGGAGTGCATGCTTCATTGCAACTGTGCGCTAGTGCATAAAGCTTTGAATGTGAAACAATTTTTAATTAAATTTAGCATGATCCAGTTTACTTGATCTCCTTCCATGTGACTTTTATTCTCTCGAATGAAAAAATATCTCAACTTTTTTTGTGGACTTAGAAACGGTGAAGAAAAAAACACTGAAGGCATTAAAAGACATCTCTTTGCAAAAAAATTCCAGACTACTTTTAAAAAAGAAAAATATGTTTAAAGCAGTGAATTGCATTAAATGGACAACACTTTGAAAGGGATTCAATTTGTAGTATTTAAAATTATATTATTACAAAATTCTGGTTATTTTTGGGTACTACCTTGTATTTGATTTACAACTCATTTAATATCCTCTTTGGCTATATATCTCATTCTAATGCCATGATCAAGAACTTTACTGTCACTATTATCATGTCCTCATTTGTGGCACTGAAATTATTTTTAGCTTGCATGGAAAAATAACTATAGAATTTATGAATATCAGGCATTAAAGATGAATTTATTATGTCTTTAGATTTATGCACATCAAAGTTTTTTTTAATTTTCAAAAAAATGAAATTTCTATATTAGCTAAATAATTATTAAAATTATTTCTCTGAATTAGTTTAGATAAGTACCTAAAATTAATGAAATTATAATAAATATAGAAATCTGTTTGTACTAGAGAAAATCTCTAGTTTAATAAATGATTAGTAATAATCATTATGTGTTTATCAAAAAGTTGATAACATAAAAGTTGGGAGTTGAGTAATTTGATGCTAGAAAATAAAAATGAGACAATTTGCTTTACATAAATGATCTTCATGTAATAAAGATATATATGAGAGATGATGACCTGGCTTAACTGATGAGTGCTGGTTCAGCATGAAATGCATCTTGGTGATCATTTGTCTTTTATTGCATTTTTATTTATATGAAATTATGAAATAAAAAAGAATGGAGAAATATGGAAATTGTCTATCTATAAAAAAAATATTTTAAATAGTTTGTGACATGTATATTTCCTTCTAAAATTAATATTAGCCTATTTGAGTATATACAATTGAACATATCTATGTATATGAGATTGCAGTACATCTATAAAAGAGTTCACAATAGTATCACATTTTGAATTATAAATAGACAATAAAATTACAATCATAAAATGAAATGTAAACATCTATGGTAATCTCTAATTGGTAGTAAGTAGATATATTCTTTTTCTACACATAGATAAAAGTTTCAATTGGAAAATAATTAACATTAGTTTTAACATGATGAAATCTAGATGTAGGATTAGAGTTATAAAAATCAGAACAAATATTGTTTATTATTGTTATTTAAAGGATTATTATTTTTTATTACATTTAAAAGATTAACAAAGTGCTTTAATCTTGCTGCTTTACTCATTCTGAATGATTATAAAAAACATTTGGAGTATGAAAATCACTAGAAATCATTATATATCATATATAACTATTATCTACTTCTTTTCCCTCTATATTTTGCTTCTTTTTATATTTCAATATAAACTTCATTAACATTCCTTTAACACTTTAAGCAAACAATTTTTATTTTGTTTGCTTAAAGTGTTAAAGGAGTGTTAATGAAGTTTATAATCATTATATAATGTGATAATATTTCATCATCATCAGCAGCAGCAATAATAATAATAATAATAATGATGATAATGATGATGATGATGATGATGATGATAATAATAATAATAATAATAATAATAATAATAATAATAATAATAATAATAATAATAATAATAATAATAATAATAATAATAATAATAATAATAATAATAATAATAATAATAATAATAATAATAATAATAATGATAATAATAATAATAATAATAATAATAATAATAATAATAATAATAATAATAATAATAATAATAATAATAATAATAATAATAATAATAATAATAATAATAATAATAATAATAATAATAATAATAATAGTTTGTAAATTTGCCAGTATGAATATTTATATGTTGCTTCTATGTTAATTTGAGTAGATATTGTTGTGACACTTTATATTAGTGAAGATAAATACTGTGAATTTGGAGGTGGAGTATCCGTTGGTGTAATTGTGAGCAAACATTTTAGTTTAGGGAATTGTCTTATTGTTGATGCTAATATGTTGATTGATTTCTGTATATGGAATGTGTAAATAGTGTGCAGTCCTAAAACATTGTTTTCTATAGACACACAAACAACAATGCTTGGAATTAGCAATTATCAATTATTGAAAAAATTCAAAAAATGGTCATTAGAACCAAAATATTTTGATTTTATATTAAAAATAAACCTTTATGCACTACCAACATCATATTTCCTTTGATACAGACGTCTATATAAAAACATTGATCCTTTTTGCAATCTTTGCCACACAGCAGAAGAGACACAACAGCATATATTCTATTCATGCACAAGTTTATCCAATATACGTAAATTGTTAATAGAAACTTACCAAAGGAAAAATACATCATTAATAAACATATTACAATCTTTTAAAAAAAACTCTACCCCAACAATACGAGCAATAACTTTTTTACTATATGCATACTGGTGCACAAGATGCTCATTTACATTTGGTAACAATACAAGAAGACATCCAGCAACATTTACAAAAAACTTCAACAAATAAAAGAGCGGGATTACAAAATTAGCGCTTCAGACATTGCAGCAACAACATGGTCACTCATAAGACAGCCATCTAACCTATAACAGAATAACCATCAAACAGATTATTTAAAATGTAAAATACAATTGATTTTAAAATTTAGAACTTGTTCCAAAGTCCTATGATTGCCTATGTAACAGAATGCAATCGTCTGTTGTAAAGAATCTATGTAACATTTGTTTAATAAAATTCTTTGAAACATAATAATAATAATGATGATGATGATGATGATGATGATGATGATGATGATGATGATGATGATGATGATGATGATAATAATAATAATAATAATAATAATAATAATAATAATAATAATAATATAAAACTGTGAATAAATGTTATATGATTAACATAGGAATGAAATAAATCAGCACTTTACATTTATATTATTTAAAAAAATATGATTATTCAATTGAAATCAAATAAATTTGAAAAACATTTATTTTTTGTTTTTAAAAAAATCATTTGTATGTTTTTTAAAAGTTATTTTAACTCAATAATTCTGAGATTTGTGACATCATGAACTGTTGCGGTGGTGCAGCTGTATTTTGGTTTTAAGTCATTCAATCTTTAACACTTTTGCTGATTTTATGTTTAGCTGAGACTAGAGTAAATATTGATTTATTAGTTAAAAAATTCTTAAGATATCAATAATCCACAGAAAAGCATGTAAACAAATTTATAAACTCCTCTTCAATAGTTGTTAGCAGTGAGCAAAAAACTATATACTTTTCATAGTTTATTTAAATATTTATGATTATTTTTCATATATATATAATAATTATTAAAAAACAAACATACTTCTGTTTACACTTAGATTTTTTTTAATGCTTTATTTTTAAAAATATAGATTAAGAAATTAGTAATAATAGTATAAAGGAAACTATGATAATTAAACTCTGTCAAATACAGTACAGAATTTTTATGATTCTTTAATAATTATAAATGCAATTTTAAATTTTAGAACTGAATTTCTTAGCTTTAGAATGATTTAACAATAATTCATTCATGTTTCAAAAATCAAATTCAATCAACAAAGATTTATTTATTTTTCTTAGCTGTTTTGCTATTCTACATTTTGAAAGTTAAGATATGATATTTTAAGGATATTTTTTATTTGTAAACATATATTTCTAATAAGTCAAATAGAATTTATTGATCTATAATATAGAATAATGGTTTCAATACTAAGATAAAATATGGAACTATTATCTCAAACTGCTACTAGGAAATAATGGAAAAAGTGAATTGCAGAACAGTCTAAAATTTTAATATAATCTAAAATTTAAATAAATTTTATATATAATTATTTAATAAAATAAATAATTTGCATAGATTCTTTAGTTTTAAAATATTATGAAAATTTTTATACTCAGTAGAAATAAATTAAAAAATAATTTTACATTTTAAAGTAAATAGAGGGATTTGAACTTAGGGGATTTTCAGATCATATTCATCCTCCACTCTATCTCAAACAACTGAGAACTGACCACACATTTGTGAAAAAGGTAAATGATCCCCAACATACATATTTTATGCAGAACCAGCATTCATCAGTTGGGCCAGATCATAATCTCCCATACATATATACAAGACGGATTCCACTTATATTAAGGCAGCAGTTCCATAAACTTTAATGGACAGACTTAAATCTTTTTATGTTTCCAACTATTCAATGATCTATTTAATTGAAAACCAATAATAGAACATATATTGGGGATCATTTATCTCTTTCACGTATATGTGGTCATGTGTATCAGTTGTTGAGATGGAGTGTAGAATGAATATAGATTGAAAATCCTAAGTTCAAATCCCTCTATTTATTATATAAATGAGATATTTATTTATATAGCGCGATGTATATAAATTGTAATAAACTAAAGATCAGCATTTCAAGCTAATGTACAAATTCAATATATTGAATGACTAGATTAATTTTACATTATATTTATTTCATTGCTATCAAATATCTTACATCTCAATTTTTTTAATTTAAATTAAAAAGTCATAAATATTTTATAAATAAATGAATTAATAAATCATAATCTATCATTTTGTAAATGGCTTCTAATTTTTGAATTATTGTTTGCACAGTCAAACAAAGTTAATCTTTTAATGTTTAAAGAATTCACTCCTATTTGTGTTTTATCAATGCTTATAAATAAAAATTAATTAAAATTGTTTTTGAGAAAGAGTAGAAAAAAATGGGGCACCCTATGTATGCATATGATATAACACATTGTAGACAATTTATTTCTTTTTTCAATGAAATTTCCAAAATGGTAATATAACTTATAGTTTGTTCATATAATTTTTAATAAAATATATATATATTTTAAAATCTTTTTTTATATTTCTATAAAACCCTCAGAAAATTCATATATAAAAATTTTAGAATAACTGTATGGTTGCTTTCAGGTATGTAAAATATTAATAATTGCATTTGCATTGAAATGAATTGTCTGGATTTGAAACAATTTTTAATTATAAAAGAAAATTAAGTTATTAGCACAATATGAATGGCATTTTAAGTATTAGTTTGTAAAAGAAATTGTTTATACAATAATATATATAATATTTATATTTTCGCATTCAGTGGATGTTATCATTATCATTTCAATCATTATCAATCCATTGAGGCTGAAGGCCTCCGAGCTTAGTCCAGCTGTTCTGATGCCTACCTTTTCCCCCCTCCACAACACACCAGCAAGATACTTTAGTTCATCCATCCTCCTCTTTTTAAGTCTTTTACAATTTCTTAGGATCCAATTTGAAACTTCACCTATCTATTTATTATTATTTCTTCCAGAAATATAACCAGCCAGCCCTATTTTAGTCTTATAATTCTTTACATAATATCAGTGATATCTGTTTATTACTCCTAAAATACACTTCTCCATACTTTATTATGTGATATGAAGCCTCTGTATTATTTTTCTGTTAAATATTCAAGTCTCAGGTTCATAAGTAAGAACTGGTAAAACACATCTACTTAAAGTCTTTATAAAACTATATATTAGATTTTTGAATTTATATTATTATTATTTGCTAATTTATTTTTATCTTATTATTATTTTTAAATTACTTTCTGTACTTCAGGGTTCACAATTATTACAATTAATTGGTTTTGAAAAGAAAAATATGTTGACTAACATTAGTGTAAAGCAAATTTTTATATTGCAAAAAAAGGCATTTTAATGTATATGTATATATTTTATTAACTTTGCACATTTATGTACTACACATATCAAAGTAATTTATTCTTCTTTCATCAGGTTTCTTTTTGGTGCCGAGCACCATATTACCTTATTTGGTTAGCTGCTTTTATGGTAATAATTCTTTATGTAAATAAATGGAATAATTTACATATTCCACCAGTTTGATAATTAGATACTATTAGCTCTTTTGTTTATAACATTATCGTTATTTGTGAAGTGTGTTTAGAATGTGATAACAAAAAGAAGAAAATAAAGGAGACTTGGTACATTACAAATAACAATATTTTAAACAAAAGAACTAATACTATCCAATTGTCAACAAGTGGAATATGTAAATTAACTTATTTGCATATTAAAAATAATAAATAGTCACTATATAAGCTGCTAACCAAATAATACAACTATGATTCTAGTGCTTGACATCGAGAAAACTGATGAAAGAATAACACACTTCAACAGGCATCCTAACATAATATAAAAATAATTACAAATAAACAACAAAGTGGAAGTAAAATTATATATACTGCTTTGAAACTGAATAAATTGAAGGGGGAAAAAATGTTGCAATTTAGTTGAAACACAAATAATTTATTTTTGACCATTTTAGTAAAATAATTAATTTTTATTCAAAAGCAAAAATATAAGATCATATATAACAATGATTGAGCAATCTATGAGCATATTTTTTTAATCGCTGTTTTTAAAGAAATAATCAGAATGAGATATTATGAAAAAACTAAAAATAACAACTGCTAAAACTATATTTATTTCATTCAACTTTGAAAAAAATCAACAGATTGTATAACACTGTTGATGTTAACATACTAAAAATACACATTTAATCTATTGATATGACAACTTTTTAAAATATAATAAAAATTATACTTTAGGAAATATTAGTCATATAAATTTTATACTATTCACTGTCATTATAGTTTTATTATATATATATTGCATGTAAGAAATGGTGATCATGTAATGTATATTGTATGTAGATTGTCTTATTGTAAATGGTTTGTATATATGAAATTACATGGAAGATATAAATAAATTAAATTAAATTACAGTATTATAAAAATGCAGATTACTTTTATTTAAAAATAACTTAGTCAATTCATTAATAGAAACTAGCATTATTATAAATTTAAATATGATTTGATTCTTTTAATATACCATTTTTAAAATATTCCGTCTTAGTAGGTTATACCAGCCATACTGGTAGATACATATAGTATGGTTCATTATTATTGATGTTATGAAAGACTTTATCATGTGGTTGAAGTGTTAGTATTCATTCATTTTATATTTAAAATCTAAAGCGCATGTGCAACAGTTTAATGCTGTTTAAATATTATTGTTTATAAAAAACATCGCACTATATAAAATAATTGACTTATTTACATACATTTAATTTCAAATAAGAATGACGTATCATAAATTCTAATAAATTTCACCAGTGTCATTCATTCAAGCATGTAAAAGTAATTCAAAGTCATTATTTAATAACACCACGCTTTCACTTTCAAACACTTAAGATTCGCCCATACAAAAGTGTTTGGGTTCAAAAAGATGGATGGCCATTTTATCTTTTCCAAAGACTTTATTATGTAATTGAAGTGTTAGTATTCATTCATTTTATATTTAAAATCCAAAGCGCATGAGCAACAGTTTAGTGCTGTTTAAATATTATTGAAAATAGTTATTGTAAAAGCTTGATATTATTATCATTGACATTTTGGGATTGATTTTTGATTATTTTCATAACACCAATGATAATTATATTTTATAATTCATTAATGCTTGAACTTCAATTACCTATTATTACTATCAATTTAAATACATCACCATTCCAACGACCAGTAATCGTTTTATTATAGTTATCCTTATTTAAATAAATGTACTATGTTTCAATATCTAATTAAATTGTTTTCTTTGCCTTTTTTCAAAATAAAAAAAGAAATGTTTATCTAAATGGTGAAGATTTGGATGAGGAGGTTATCATCTAAATAAAAAATTAGACACATTTATGGACAAGTAATTAAGATTGATATTTAAAAAGGAAACCCCAAACTTGCTTAAAATCTAAAAGAATCCCAAAATTTTATTGAGATTTATACCTAAATTGTGGACATGGTAGATGGATGTAATAACTACTGTGCCATGAAACTATTCCTAAATAATATAGTATGTTAAGTTATTAAAAAGGATCACAACTATTACTACCACCTACAGAAAAAAATGTTTAAACTGTTGCTTCATATGTGAAAATGATGTTCATAATCTTTCTAAAACAAAAATAATAATTTGATCTGTAATGCTAAAAAAAACTATCATTTAAAAAAAAATTAATAATAGATATTAACTGAAACACAGTCTTGTTATATACCTGTGTCTATATATGTAATATATAGAGTATATGAGCACAAACTTTCAGATGACCCATCACTCTCCACTCTATCTAATAACACTGATACACTCAAGCACATATATGCTGAAAAGATAAATAATCACCAATATACGTATTTCATGCTAAACCAGAAATCATCAGTTGGTCCAGATTATCATCTCCCACATATAATCTGGACCAACTGATGATTGCTGGTTTAGCAAGAAATACGTATATTGGTGATTATTTATCTTTTCAACATATATGTGCTTGAGTGTATCAGTGTTATTAGATAGAGTGGAGAGTGATGGGTCATCTGAAAGTCTGTGCTCATATACCCTATATATTATATAATAGATATTATATAGGTTGCCTTGACAACAGATTGAGATTGTTGATTGCTATTGATATTGGGATTGTCTAAATGTTGGCTGATTTTAATGATTATTTATAAACTCATTTAGCCTTGAGTAATATTACATTTATTATTTAAGTAAATCTTTGGGTGCAATTTGAAAATTATAATTACAGTTTGTAATGTTATAATTGACTATTTATTAATCTGCATTCAGAACAGATTATATTTACCTGTTTAATGAGAGTTATTTAAACTTTTTTGTATCAATAATTTCAATCTATATAGTCAAGTTGCAATCTTTAGTGTCTATATAAATATTCTAACCTCAACTCTAGAAAAGTCGATTGAAAATAATACTGGAACCGAATAAGGAATGCTGGGGTGTTTACCAAATAATAGTAATAATAAGATTATGTATACCTGGGCACCAAATTGTAACTATGAAATTGTAATGCCCACCAGAGATCACCATCCATGCTTATTACTAGAGGATACAAAAAAAAAAAAAAAGCAATTAAAATGTCTCCAACAAAAAAAAAATATAATGTTGATACATCCAATTTAATTTCTTAAGCATCACATGATCACTATCTTTTACTAGCACATAATTGTTTATAAACAAAGCAAAACTCTTCATACAGTATTGCCACCCTGTGCCAACCAGAGTAATCAAAGATCTAGGTGCAGATCCAAAGCTCCTCACTGACAATGGCCACAAGCCAGAAACTAGTCTGGGGATATTAGATGAGTAGGCATTAGATAGGGATTTTATGCACAAGCCTTCTGGCATTCATTGATTACTCTGGTTGGCACAGGGTGGCAATACTGTATGGAGAGTTTTGCTTTGTTTATATCCAATTTAATTTATTATGGTCTTAATTTTGAATTTAATAACAAATATGTAAATACTCTCATGATAAATTATTACTACTAACAAAATAATATAGATAACTTTCTTCCACAACTTTATATAGATATATGATCTCTAGCGGTAATCACAAGAATATTATTGTATATTTCTAATATATAAGGGACTAGAAATAAGTCAGTAATCGCTGACTTATTATATGTTTATAATATATACTATTAGATTATTATTTAATTCAAAGTAAAATAAATGTTATAAATCCTTCCCATTTAACCAGACTACTATTATTTTCATTCTCAGCATCTATTACTTTTAATAGTCACAATTATATAACATTAAATGTCTGTGTTATGCTATTTATATCTTCTTAACGGACAACTCTTAACCTTATTTGCTTAAACACACACGCAGGCCTACAAGAACGGCATGTACCTTTTATTCCAACTAATTCCAGATTAATTATTATTATTCTAATAGTATTTCCCAATTTTTAACATTTATACTATTTGACTTCCAAGCTAGCTCTCTTAAATTTAATAATTGAAGTACTCAAATTTCTCAAGGTCTTGATCTGCTTGTGAGGTGCAATTATTAATTATTACTAACTCATTACATTCCGATAGATATGATCCCATAACTTGCTAAATTAAAATTTAATGTGAGTATACCAGTGGGAATTATATTAAATACCAAAAGCAGAAAATGGATTTTATGTCTACTCTTAATATCCATTACATTGCAACGAACTCAATAACTAAACTAAGTTTAACATATCTGAATTGACTATTTTCTCTTATTTTATTTTATTTCGTATCATTTGTTTGCCAAAACTAACTAGTACTTTTTAAATCTATGACATTTTATGAGTCAGGTATCTTATTTATCCACCTGAAATGATCGATTCCTTTTATAAAAAAAAAAAAAACTTTCTGTGGTTGATAATTCATAGAGGTGAGTTATGGAAGTGAATTATGGAAACAAACATAAGACAATTCATAAATTCAAATGTGATCTGATATTAACACATTGTATTCATATCACATTTATAAAATTGGTTATGGTAATATACATTTTATAAAACGATGTAAAGTTCTAATTATCCAAAATATTAAAACACAAGACACAGATGTAAATTTATAACAATAACAAATGTTTATTATACTTAAATAATAAAAGAAACACACATATGTAGTATCACACCAATCTCAAATATTATATTCATCGTGAAATAAAAATTTCATTTCTTTCCAAATGAAATTTACATTAACTACATTTTCAGTCAGCTCCTCCTTCACTTAGCCTTGCGGAGTTTACCTCCGGACGTTCAAAAATAAACTTAGGAACTGTATAACAAGTCGTACTGTTATTATTATTTTCTTACATCTTTGGGCTCTTATTGTTATTTATATAGCGTGTGTATATAATTGTCATATATGTATATATTAAACAAGATTGATTATCTCCAGATAATTCTGTAAATAAATTTTTGTTACTTAAATTTACGTGCCGAGCCGCCTTATTAATTAGCAATTATTTGTGTTATTCATATTTGCAATCCAGCAGGCAATAGAGTGCCACTGGACACAGCACCAATAATCATATCTTACAATAATATAACTTTTAACTAAAATTTCATTCACAAATGGAGCTAAGACAACAGTAGAAACTTAAATTTTTAGTATATGTAAAATGATAATTTAATCTGAACGAAGTTCCCCTGGAGACAAAATGATGATGAAGAGCCCATCAATTTCTGAATTATACTTTTTGTCAATCAAATTATATTCAACTTTTAATTGGTTGTTTGCTATTGTTTTATAAATTATCTATTGACATTTTTACAGATATCACGTGGTTTTGTTGAATTTTCCCCGCGTGAAAATTCCCCTGAAAGAATAAAAATGAAAAGTTTTCAATAAAAAAAATAATACATAGCAGACCAACTTTAAACTCAAGATTTTGAATGGGAATTGGCTGCTATGAATATGATATTGAAATAAAGCAATAGTTCTCTCAAAAGGCTTTCCACCGATATGACATACTATTCCTAATGATTATTGATTGTTTTTATAATTAAAATTTTCTAATACATCCTACATATATGCATTTACGCACACATATATAACTCTACTTGAACCGATTTCTTAATACTTTTATTGATTCTCGATTTTTCTATACAACTTTCTTTCAATATTTTATAGTTATAATTTATTTCTACAATGATATGATTTTCATCAGACACTTTCTTTATTAAATAAACAGGATATTTACTTTATAAACTCTACCCCCCCCCCATATCTGCTCTATTAATACGATCTGTAAAATATTTTTACTAAATAAACCTTCAACCTCGACTGTCTCGCATCTTTAAATCTTTATTAATTGACATTTTAAATAGAACAATTCCTGTTTTAAGCATTTATAAATGAATTTGGCTTACGTACTAAGTAATTTTTATTTAAAATCTATACAAACTTTTATTTTGAATTGGACTTAGTACTCTCTCAGTTATTTTTATAACACAAGTTTTCTGCATTTTGAGGAAAATTTTAATATACACTATTTTAAATAAACCCAGCTTCAAACTTAGAAATCTTTGATAAAACCGAAGGCTACAATATATATACACACAAAGATTTCAGACCACACAGCAAGGTATGGAGGAATGAATGCAAGGAATAACAAGAACATATTAAAAATGAAATACACAGGTTAAAAAAACAAATAGTTCTCACTGACACCCTTATAATTATAATTAAAAAAAATGAAATGATGGAAATGGAGGGAAACCAGGCATATCGGTAGAAAAGATGATAATAGATTGACAATTGAAATTTTAAATTGGATTCCTACAGATTGAAAAAAGACTTGGAAAGAGACAACATATGAAATGAATACATGGAGAAAAAGTTGCTAATGTGTTGTTAGAGAAAGTGAATTGAAATTTCGGGAGACCTTCATTCTACAATGCTAGTGGTTGAAAATGATGGTGATGATATATATAGCATGCTGTAATAAGAAAATTACACAAAATTTATTCATATATTGTTGGTTAAATATTTGAAAACCAGGCACTCTTCACAAACCTGGAGCTTAATTGTAAGTATATGGAATTTGAACTCAGATTTTCAAGCACCCTCCATCTATCCACACTATCTCCTACAACAGATAGACATGACCACACACATAGAAAAGATGAACAATCACCAATATTCATATTTTGTGCTAAACCAGCACTCATCAGTTTAATCAGTGCTCAGTTTATATTAAGATAGCAAATCTTCATACTTTAATGGACAGGCTTCAATCTACTCCAACCTCAAACTTTTCAGCCATCCATATCATTGAAAATCTGATGATGAAAACCCAAATCTCATGCTGATGCCAATATTATTGCTGCATCCATATTGACCTCAAGTCACTCTGACTTCTCATGTATGAAGATTTGCTATCTTAATATAAACTGAGCACTGATTACACATATGTGTAGAAGATGATAATCTGGATCAACTGATGAGTGCTGATTTAGCATGAAATACATATATTGGTGATTGTTTATATTTTCTACATATGTGTGGTGATGTGTCTCAGTTGTACGAGATAGTGTGGATAGATGGAGGATGCTTGAAAATCTGAGTGTAAATCCTCTATACTTACAATTAAGCTCCAGGTGCCTGGTTTTCAAATATTTACACATCAAGCTTATATCCTGCCCATCCCTCTTCTATATATTTAAATGAATAAGGTCCTATATATGAGAAGTCAGAGTGACTTGAGGTCAACATAGTTGTGGCAATAATATTGGCATCAGAATGGGATTTGGGTTTTCATCATCAGATTTTCAATGATATGGATGCCTGAAAAGTTGGAGTAGATTGAAGTCTGTCCATTAAAGTATGAAGATTTGCTATCATAATATAAACTGAGCACTGATTATATATATGTGTGCGAGATGATAATCTGGATCAACTGATGAGTGCTGGTTTAGCACAAAATATGTAAATTGGTGATTGTGTATCAATTGTATGAGATAGTATGGATAGATGGAGGGTGCTTGAAAATCTGAGTTCAAATCGCCTATACTTATATTGTTGGTTATTAACTTATATTTATTCATATAGAATAACAGTGAAACAAATAAGTTTTTATATAGTGTATTATAGTAATAATTCAAAATTTGGAATTAAAAATAAATGTTATTCAAAAATAATATGAAATATAATGTCTGCCTATTTAGTGGATTAAAAGCAATATTATAGTTTGATATTCTATAAAAAGACTACATTTAATATTTAAATATTTGTGTTATGATTACATTGTCCAAAATAACATCAAATATATTGTCTATCTCTTTGATATTGTTTTCCTATTGCTTTCTTTTTTTTCTCTGATATATCTCTACATGCTAGACATTAAAATAAATTATGTAAAAATGATGGCAAACAATGATTAGCTTGAAATCTTTTTGCAGATTGATTATTTATTTCCAGGATAATACCATAAGTGCAACAAAGAATCAATTGCCTCAGGTACCAAAGCAAAATATGCACTAAATAAGACATTTGAAAATATGTATATATTTAATAAATATATTTACTTTTATTTAATGCATTAATATTTTTTACTATATCAATGCTTTGTTCAGTAGACCTTTTTGAATAAGTAAAATGCAGAGTATTTAAAGTTTGCCACAAGTATCAAAAATTGATCAGCTACCCTCTGCTTATCTCAACTTGTCTTCAGGCATAAAAACTTAAACATATATTTCCTGTTTGCCTTTTATAGTTTTTTGAAATAAGTACATTCAATCTTATCTAATCAGCTTATATATTATTATAAACTTTTCTAATGAGTAAGATTTTTCTATAATTTGTACTCAAGTGTAAGTCTGTTCTTAGATGTGATATGATGGACTATTTCCACATCTACGGGTGAATTTGAATGTAAAGAAAATTTTAAACTTTATTTAAACTTTCCAAATGCAAAAAAAATTGCTAGTAATAATACACAAATAAACAACACAGGTTAAAAATTACACAATGTTTTGAATAGTATTATTCTCCACTCTTCTTCAGGTGTGGCTGGCCTGATATGCATAGTGATAGTATTCATGTATAAGTTGAACTCATACCTTTAAATTCTTGAATATCAAATTTAAGGGAAATAATCTAACCAATTGAGCTATTTGGAAAGTTTAAATAAAGTTTAAAATTTTTTATACATTCAACATTTACTCATAGATAATGGAAATAGACCAACATATTACATCTAATAATATACCATCATCACAAACCTTCTGGCAAATACTAAGTTTGTTCTGGTTTAAATATCTATAATGTATGTATGTATTATTTTTTATTAATATTATTATTTCGATATTCCCAAAATTGTTATAAATAGTAATCAATACTACAGATAAACACATAAACATTTTTTATCTGAAGTCATTGGAGCAAGTTTCTAAACAAAAAATTATGGAGAAGACTATCATAAGAATAGAAATATTAGAATTATTTAAGCTATGGTATGTAAAAAATATTGGTAATAAAATCATTATGAAAATTAAATGAAAGTATATTGTAATGCTACCAAAGAAATACAGGGTTGTATCTGGAATAATGGTCACCAGTATATGAACATCAACTATTCTAAATTGGTTAGCTATTGGTAACTCTCCAGAAAATTGGGGTTTAAACTATGCAGAATCTGAGGAATTGTATTTTTATTCTCAAGTTAAAAAAAAAAATTTATAAAGACCAAACTAAATAAAAGATAGTGCATGGACATAGAAGAATATTCTCTTTGTGCCAACCCAGGAATCATTATCATCATCATCATCTGGATGACCATACACTAAATATAAATTCTCTATCCCATATAGCTGTTACGCACAAATTTAGCTCAGAAAACAAGAATTCTGTAATTTATTACTGTGAACAAGAGGGAAATAAATAAAAAATTAGCTTATTATAAATAATCTTAATCAATTCATGGGCTTCCCCCATGTATAAATAATTAGTTTTATTGGGATCATCAAGAAAAAAAACTAAATCTTAAAATATAAGCTGTCATGATATAAGGTCACACACACTGCACTTCATGAAACAGGAATTGACTAAAATAAAATAATTAAGACTACAAATAATTTTAAAAAAAAAACACATGACCATGCACATATAGAAAAGATGAACAATCACCAATATAAGTAAAAAAAAAAATTATTTAATATCTAATTAATAATAACAAAAAAATGACATGATAGTAGATAATTTCAAACATCCTTTCATAAAAAAAAAATTTTTTTTTACAAAATTACATGTTTTAAAGACCTACAGAGGTCCCTAGTGACGATTTTTTCAGATGCTCATTGCTAAGGTTTACAGCCTTGTTAAAACTATTACTGAAATAATAGTGAGCGTTTAATAAAATTTATAATTACAACTTTAAATTATCGTAATATATTTCTTACTATAAGATCTTTTCATTAACTCGTAGTAAATCGTAAGATTTCGCGAGTATTAATGTATTATAAGAATTGTGGACTTAATTAGTGAAGTATTTAATAGCTTCACACTCTTAGATCAAAACACTTCTGCTTCACCTGTTTATATATAAAAGTAGGTCGAAGTAAAGAAGGGATTCTCTCTAGGGATTCTCTCTTTTCTTCATAGCGTAAGCATGTGTTTTAAAGACCTACAGAGGTCCCTAGTGACGATTTTTTCAGATGCTCATTGCTAAGGTTTACAGCCTTGTTAAAACTATTACTGAAATAATAGTGAGCGTTTAATAAAATTTATAATTACAACTTTAAATTATCGTAATATATTTCTTACTATAAGATCTTTTCATTAACTCGTAGTAAATCGTAAGATTTCGCGAGTATTAATGTATTATAAGAATTGTGGACTTAATTAGTGAAGTATTTAATAGCTTCACACTCTTAGATCAAAACACTTCTGCTTCACCTATTTATATATAAAAGTAGGTCGAAGTAAAGAAGGGATTCTCTCTAGGGATTCTCTCTTTTCTTCATAGCGTAAGCATGTGTTTTAAAGACCTACAGAGGTCCCTAGTGATGATTTTTTCAGACGCTCATTGCTAAGGTTTACAGCCTTGTTAAAACTATTAACCAATTAATTAACTTTTATTCATTTGAGTTGAAGGCAAAGCTGCAGAATGTTAAAGGGATTTTTAGCTTCCCTGCATTTTCTTCTAGTGAAGGTATGTTACATGGAGGAAGGTGATACCTGGCTTTTAGCTGAATTTAGCACATAGTTTTCAATGTGCAAACCATTTTTAGTGTTAAACTCATAGTATGTTAAAATCTAGATTAAAATTTTCTTTTATTATATTCAATAGCTTGGTTAAGATTCCTGCTGTATTATGCCACAGGTTGGTAAAGGCTCCTGCTTCTTTCTTTTTAGCAGTTGGATTAAAACTTCACTGCTTTCTCTTCAACAGCTAAGTTAGGAATATTTTATTCTTCTATGTTTTTAGAAACAGAATTAAGCTTTGACTGCTCTCTTTAACAGCTAAGTTAGCAATACCTCTCTCCAGATGCTTGGGTATAGTTATTAATTCACACCCCCACATATATTTTTAGAGCAATTTTTCCTACAAGCCAATTACAATCTATCTCTTACATTATCATTTTCATGACAACCAATTAAATAAAATTTCATAATTACAATTATTCAGGTAATTATCTTCTTAATGATAGATTAAAAACAAGTTAAGAACAACATAAAATATTTGAAATTTCTTTATAATTAAAAATCAAATCTTGCAAAAAAACAAGATATTCTATTAATTGCATTGATTTGATTTTTTTCATTTCATTAAATAGGGATAAAAAGAGGGAGAGAACAAAAATAGAATTTTAATAACTTTGTAAATTTCTTGTTTTTAATTAATCAGTTATTTTCCTATCTTTACTCCTATTTAATGAAATGAAAAAATCAAATCAATGTAATTAATAGATTATCTTGTTGTTTGTTTTGCAAGATTTGATTTTTAATTATAAAAAAATTTCAAGTATTTTATGTTGTTGAATTCTTGTTCTTAACTAGTTTTTAATCTATGATTAACCCTGATTAATTAAAAACAAAAAATTTACAAAGTTATTAAAATCCTGTTTTTGTTCTCTCCCTCTTTTTTATTTATTTTTTAAATACTCTGAAATATGTTGAAATTTTTCATACTATCATGTGAAATTTTACAAACATTTAGTTAAATAAACACCCATAATATATATATATATATTGAAAAATTAAATTTTTATTTTCCTCATTAATTATTTTTTTTTTATTCTTAAACCTTAGGAACTTGCTACCAACTATCTAATTGTTTATTTATTTATTTATTTTGTAGGCCAGTTATGCAACCAATTGGTTGCATTACCCTGGTCTTATATGGAAATGGAAATTGAATTGAACTCCTTTCTTGATAGTTTTGTTTGATTCAGCCAATTTCATTTCACTACAACAAAAAATTATGCTTGTCATGCTTTGCTGTGCATTAACATTTACACAGACTTACAAGCTGGGATGCAATTTTTAAACCTTGTTGGGCTATTTAGTCAAAAGCAATTGTTTCATTTCTTGGGTCTATGATTAGTCATGCTTCACTGTATTTTAACATTTCTACACACTTCCAAGCTGGGATATAATTTTTTTAAGTTAGCCATGTTAGATAATTTAGCCACTTGTAACCACTTGTAACAGTCTCATTTATTTGATCTATTTTTTATTTTTGGAGATAGGGTGATTATTTGTCTAATATATGCATGCCTGCTTCCAGCACTATGATGAACAGAAAATCTCATTACCGGACACAAGTTTTCAGTGTAACAGGAGCACCATAAAAGCTATCTCAGTTTAAGCACAAGCATAACTTACTACCCAGAGGGCACACTGAGAGAAAAAATGACCAAAGAAATGTTTGGCCATGTGGAATACCTTGCTCATTTACTTTATGAGTCTTATAGATTCCACACCCTTGACACAATTCTATGCCTGGTAAAAAAATTCAGTATTCTACTGATAAAACACCTTGCTCCTCTGAGTGGCTTATTTGAAAAATGTTTAAACCTTGGGTAGGTATAGTGCAGAGATAAAACATTGGAGCATCATGAACACATTGCATCCCTTTGCCTATAAGAATATCACCATCTACCATCCACACTGAAGGCAGTGCTACAACATTTCCTAATATTTACCCCAATTTCCTCAAAGTATCTTCTTCTTTCCTCAGTTTCAGTTTCATTGTCTTGGTTATTTTTGTTTCTTTGATGCATCCTGCTCTAGGAGACTGAGAATTGTGATCAGTTCTCTGATAATAATTCTGTGTTGGTTTGTCCAATTATTTGTGTTCTATCATGGGATGAAGAACAATATTATTGATATTTCCTTCATAAATGTTTGATACACTTCCAGATCTCCTAACTATTCAGGTTCTGGTAGAACTATTTATGTCACCAGTTGAACTTCTCCTCTTCCTCTTGCATAGTGGCACTTCATTTCTTCTGTTATGATACTATGATAGTGTCTTGACTTTCCACTTCCCATAGTGGATAGCATTCATAGGTGGATTATTATCTCCTCTGTATGTCAATTTAGTTGGAGCTTCAAATTCCCCTTCCTTTTCAGCATATGGAGGTTGCTGCTGTCAAATACATTTAACAGTTCGGCCACCTGCTCAATTGTATACCTGTCAGTGCTAATCAACATCCTTTTAATATGGCTTGGGAAGCTATGTCATAGTATTCTTATTATTTGTAATTCTGAAAGAGGATCTGCAGTGAGTGCTCTTAATTTTGTTACTTGATTTCTAAAAAATGGAGTGTAGGGTTCATCAGGAGGACACCTCTTGGGATACATTATGTTTAACACCTTCCTGGTAATCCTCATTCCAGTAGCACTTCATGATTGTCTGCTTGAACTCAATAAAATTATAATGATAGGTGAATGGTAAATCCCACCATGCCTGGGATGCACCTTGAAGATGGCCACAAGCTATTACTATCTTTGCCACTTCATTCATGGCATTAATGTTGAAATATCTTTTAAGACTATTGACAAATTCAATAGGTGCTTCTCCAACATTTCCAGAAAAAAATCCTAATTTCAAGACACTGGTTTACAATTCCAGGCAATTGTTTTGCATATTAACTCTCTATCTTTATTTCTTCTATCTTTGTATTTTCAACTCCCTCTTTTTTTTAACGTATACACAGCAGTTTTGCTTTTGGTTTGACCATCTTGACTATGGTCATCCTCCAATTGTTTTACTATTTCTCAGATTCTATCATCATCTTTGACTTGCAGAAATTTAATTTGATTATCCAGGTCCCGTACTTGCTCTTCCACCAATTCCAGGATTTTCTGACTTGCCTCCTGCATTTGTCTAGTTTTATTACTCATTATATCTTGTATCTCTTTTATTTCCATATCATGTTCTTTTTTGTTTTGTCTCACTTAATTCAGAACTTCTTTAATCTTTTTGATTCAGTCTGCTATTTCAATAGCTATATTTTTAGTGTTTTCACCATTTTATGTAGCATATCTACTTTCATTTTTTCAACATTTCTTGTTATTTTTCTATTTTTTGCTTCTCTTTGTTGATTCTTTATATTATTCTCTTTACTTTGTTCATTTCTCTTTTTATACACTTTTTCTCTTTGTTTATTATCATCTTCTCTTTGTTGGTCTCTCTTTTTTATTCTCTTATTTTCTTTGTTGGTCTCTCCTTTTACTATCTTATTTAAACAGTTCTAATGATTGGGATAACATGGAATCCTCCTCTATTCTCTGAATTCCTTCCATTGGCTGCTGATCATCTTCTTTTGGATTATTTTCTTCCAACTTTTTTGCTCTTCCTCTTGTTAACATATATGTTTTTATTACAGATTTTTAATCTTAAAAAAAACTATATTGAATTATGTTTACACAAGAACTACAAACCTGAACTTAAATATCTTGTAAAATAAGCCTGACATCACCTCCTCTTCCATGCAACTATATTTCACTATATCTAACATGACTACTATATTAGCATTATCCCTAATCTGCTTTTCTTTCAACCTCATTGTCTCAATACCTGGTTTTATTTCATTATTTCTCCTGCTTTATTCTCCAATTCTATCCTGTTCATGTCTGTGTGACTGATTTTCATTTCTATGGTATTTTTATTATAAGTACATATGTATATATAAACACAACTTCATGTCAAGAACCACTTATCAAAACCTTTTTTTTAGAAATATGATGAGAATCTAACAGCAAAATAATGCATAGCAACTTGCAATTTTGGGATAGATATAGAATTTAATTATTTGAATATAACCATACAATGTAGCATGAACTCTCAAAGGTCTATCTCAATTTAGACACTATAAGCTATCACAATCCTTGATATAAAATAAAAATGCAAAAATCATTGCAAAGCTCTGCTCTTTTGAGTCTTATGGGCTGGATTATATAAACTATGCCTTGCTGCTTTTCTTTGTAAACTTAGAGGCTGGAATCATGCAGGACTATGTTAACTGGACCATGATAATCAATCAAAAAATAATCCGAAGATCTGAGGGTTGGAGCAATGCCTGAAAAAGAACACTCGAGAGAGTTGCATGAAAAACACTTCATCCTCAAGCCAACAACAAAACATTCCATCCATTGCCAAAACTGAAAGTACATCTAAACAAATTTCAACAGTCAAAAACTCAATCCAATTTCCAAAATTATGTCTTGATTATCTGTTCAACTTTAAACATGAACTCCTTAAATAAACATTAATATTTCTATTTTGTAATTTATAATTGAATTATAACAATATCCTCTATACTCATGTCACATTTTACAGTAATGTTTACATTAATTCTGCATCAAAATACAAATTTTTTTCAGATGTATTTCTGTGATTTAAATTATGTTGTCACTGACTATCAGAACCTGATCATCATGGATGCCCACAGTTGGGTCACCAATTGTAGGGCAACTGGGGAGATATGGAGTCATACCTGGAGTAATGGCCACCAGTACATGAACATCACCACCCTAAATTGATTAGCCATTGGTAGCTCTCCAGAAAATTGGGGTTCAAACCATGAGGAAATATATTTTATCCTCAAGTTAAAAAAATTATAAATACCAAACTAAATAAAAGGTAATGCATGAACTTTGAAGAATATCCTCTTTATGCCAACCCAGGAATAATTATCATCATCATTATCATCTGGATAACCATACACTAAATATAAACCCCTTACCCCATATAGCTGTTATGTACAAATATAGCTCAGGAAATAATAACTATTATTTATTACTGCAAGCCAGAGGGAAATAAATAAATAAATAAATTAGCTTATTATAAATAATTTTAATCAATTCATGGGCTTTCCCTACTTATAAATAAATAGTTTAATTGGAATCAAGAAAAAAACTAAATCTTAAAATACAAGCTGTCATGATATAAGGTCACACACACATTGCACTTTATGAAACAGGAATTGGATAGAATAATGTAATTAAATTAGAAAGAATATTTAAAAAAACATTTAATAACAACAAAAAAAATGATATGATAGTAGATAATTTCAAACATCCATTTCATAAAAAAAACACATTTTTACAAAATTACATTAAGCAACTAATTAATTTTTATTCATGGATTAATTTTAAATTAATTTGATTTTTTAAGTTTGTTAAACATGTTAAAAAAAATCAAAGATAGCAATCTTTGATTCTAACCTGAAGGCAAATTGAGAAAAAACCCATAACATTTATGAAACAAAAAAAAATTCTATTAAAAAAATACTGTGTACACATAATAAAAAAACAATACCTATAGCCATGGCTCTCTTGTCTGTCCAATTGCAATTTCAGTTTATCCTAATAGACTTTTGTCTTGAAGACTTCTAATCATGTTCCTGGTTAAATTTGTCCTTTGCTGGATCTGTAGCAATTCCTGGTAAATGAAAATAACAATTTTTGTCCATTTCATTTTCCTCTTGAATTTCTAGGTGAGACAGATGTGGACAGAGACTCATTGCTCTTGGTTGAAGGCAAGGCTGCAAACTGCTGAAAGGGCTTTTTAGCTTCCCTATATTTTCTTCCGGTGAATGTAGGTTATATGGAGGAAGGTCATGCCTAGATTTTAGTTGAACTTAGCACATGGGTTTCAATATATAAATCATTTTTAGTGCTAAACTCTTAGTATGCTAAAATCTAGATTAAAAATTTCTATTACTATATTCAATAGCTTGGTTAAGATTCATGATGTGCTATGCCACAGTTTTGTAAAGGCTTCTGCTTCTTTCTTTTTAATAGTTGGATTAAAACTTCACTGCTTTCTCTCCAATAGCTAAGTTAGAAATATTTTCTTCTACTATGTTTTTAGCAGCAGAATTAAGATTTGACTGCTCTCTTTAATAGCTAAGTTAGCAATACCTCTCTTCAGACACTTGGGTGTAGTTACTAATTTGCACCCCCCACATATATTTTTAGAACAATCTTGCCCACAAGCCAATTACAATATGTTTCTTATATTATCATTTTCATAACAATCAATTAATTAAAATTTCATGACTACAATTATTCAGCTAAAATTCTTGAAATTCTTTTATAATTAGAAATCAAATCTTGCAACAAAAAAAAAAACAAGAAGATAATTTTTTAATTGCATTGATTTTATTTTTTTCATTTCATTAAATAGAGATAAAGAAAGGAAAACAACTCTGATTAATTAAAAATAAGAAATTTACAAAGTCATTAAAATCCTATTTTTGCTCAGCTTCTTCTTTTTTTTTTTTTAAAAAAAAAAACCTCTTATATTGAAAGTTCATGTGGAGATTTTACAAACATTTAGTTAAATAAACACCCATAAAAAATATATATTGATAAATTAAATTTTATTTTTCTCATTAATTAAATAATTTTTTTTAAATTCTCAAACTTTAGGAACCTGCTGCCAACTATCTAATTGTTTATTTGTTTATTTTAGTGCAGCTATGTAAACAACAGGTTGCAATATAGATAGATAGAAAGAAAAAAATTTATATCTAAATTTTATTTTGAATGTAATAAATTTATATTTTAATTTTTTTTTTTTTTACTGTTATTTTAGGATCACTACATCTATAAGATGTTTGGTCTAGTTATTTCCTTGGCCTATTTTTTTGGTATTAACAAAGGCCTATTATATTTGAAAGATTACCTGAAAGAAAAATATCCACAGGTTAAACAATATGATCTTTTAGTAACAGAATTATTTTTCTCAACTCATTTGTGTGCATCATGCCTCGAACTGATTTCTATTCACCATTATTATGGTGTTACAGGATTTTGCATAGGTTTATTTTTTTTAAGTGTTTTCTGCTTTAAGATTCAAGGAACAGCACAAGGAGATCCTTGTTTGAGTTTAGAAAAGTTTCTACATGGACACAGTGGTATAGAAACCATGTTATCAGAAATCCTAGTTCAAATTGTGGCTGCTTGGCTATCTTGGCAAATTGCACGGGTCATTTGGATTTTGGGAATATCTGAAGCACATTATGAATATATGCATGCAGAACACTGTGAAGCTGATTTACATGTAAGTAAATATAATTAAAAACTGTTTATAATGCTTTTGACCTTAATACATTTAAGCAAACTACTATGACAAATTGAAATCTAATAATAATTTTTTTATTTTATTGAAATTTAATCTTACACTTAATATATAAAATATTCAAAAAATGTCTAAAAATGTTACAATTCAATCAGAAACTAAATGTTGTCTAAATTAATAATTATCTCATTGTTTATGAAAATTTTATTCATAGAAAATATTTCCTGCTTAACCCCTGAAAATGTTATTTAGTTCAACTCTGTAATAATAAATTACAAATACATTTTTGTATTTTGGGTTAATGTAGCATATTTGTTGAATATTAAGTAAAAAAAAATTGAAATGTAGCAATAATATCAATAAAGTGTCTTTTTTATTATTATTATTAAAAAGGAGGTTGCCTTGACAACAATTTGAAATTGTTGATTACTATTGATATTGGAATTGTCTAAATCTTGACTGGCTTTTAATGATATACATCTATAAACAAAGAAGAAAAAAAAAGGAATATGATTATTGTCATTCAGTTGCAGACTGATCTAGTGAGTCATGTATTCTCCTTCATTGTTCTTCTTTAGAAAAATGAAGCTTATCTTTTGTCTGTAGTGAGCTATTTCAGTCTATTTTATCTTTATTTTACATAGTATTTGATTTTTGCAGTTTCAAAATATAAACACTATACATTCATAAATCTATTCATGTTCATTTGAAAAATGAAAACTCCATTTATATATAAATGATATCAATTAATAGGCAATATTTTAGAAAACAATAAACTCTCCAAATGCCAGCTTTATTAAATTTTAATTAAATAATTTTCTCACACCATTGTTCAAATGCAAAGCAAACAAAAATGAAAACAATTTTATATACAGCCTAAGCTATTTATTAGAGAAGCCAATATAGACCTAGCATTTGCAAGATTTAACATCAAATCTATGACAATAGCTATTGCAAATGGTAATTTTGCATTGATTTTGATTGGTCAAATCCAGAAATTATATATATATTGTTAAAAGGAGATTGCCTTGACAACAGTTTGAAATTGTTGATTGTTATTGATATTGGAATTGTTTAAGTATATCAAGACAACGCCCTTTAAATTTTTTTCCAGCATTATTATATTTTTACAGCTTACAGATCTTTTGTTCAGCTAAATAATTTTTTTCCAGTTAAATAATTTTATCCCAAATGGAAAATTTTTTTTTTTTCAACTTATGTAAGTTTTATTTCAGTATAAAACTAAATTGCATTTTTAACAGTAACAAACTAATGAGATGCAGGTTTAAATAGTGCACTTTGGATTTATCATTCAATGTTCTTTAATCTTAAACTGTTTGAATGAGATAACTAATCCTTTAATTATCATTTATTTTCAGAATTAATAAACAAAAATACTTTTAATTATTGATTAGTTCATATTACAATTTATTCATTAAATTTATATATTATCTTGATTACTTATTAATTTGTTTATTTTTTCTAACCCCTAATTCTTACAGTTTTAATATTCTATTTATTTCTTTATTTTATTACTTTTATTTACTTGAAACATACCCATTATTCAGACATATTGTCTCAAGATATACATTTTTATTGTGGACTTGAGAATTGTCATAAAATTTGAATTTGATTTATGGCACCAATATAAACTTAAATTGTTTTTGTCATATCAAGTTTTTTTTAAATTTCTTCATATATATTTTATTTATACTATTGTTATCATGAATGAATGGGGGAAAAATTGATAAATGAAGCAAAGAAAAGAAAGGGATTGATAAAAAAAAATTAAGTGCTTTCAAAAAATAAACATGATGTAGCAAGAATTGTATAGAAGGGAGTGGCAGTAACAGAGTTAACTTATGTAGATTACTTAGAAAAAATACAAAGAGAAGTAAGAAGACATACATCAGATACAGATGTGTTAATGACAAAAAAAAAGCAATTCAAGGAGAAATGGAATGGTCAAGTTTAGCCAAAATAATATTTAATTGAGTTATGAGTAAAGGACAGGAAACAAGATAGATGACAAAGTAGCACAGTATTCAGAAGATTTGGATAAAGTCTTTATATCAATATACTTGTACAAAAGGTGGGGTGATTGTGTTAGGAGAATTGTTGAGTATTATAATGGCAAAAATGGGATAAAAGAATAGATACATTAATAAAAAAGTGGAGAGATGGAAAACTAGTATGGAGAGTAAAAAGAATTTAAATATAGATAGAAGTAAACAGAATATTGGATGTGAGTTACTTTATGATAATAGCAAGAAAAGTAGTTTACTGTTTAAGGCTTGAACAGGATTGTAAGTAACAAGGGAATATACACATAAATGGTGAAATGTGGATTATTTAATCTGCAAGTTATGTAAGAAATGCATGAAAAATATTAGGCATTGCCTAATTGAATGTAAAGGCTTACAAGCAGAAAGAGTACAAATAATGAAATTGCATGAGAATAAATATAAACAAAGTGATTATACAGAAAGTGGGTTCTTGTTTTTTATGCTGCATTTAAGAAAAGATAAGGAAGATCTATATATAAAGACCATAGAGTGGACAAAGATGATGTTGCGGAAATGGGATGGAGCAGGATAGAGAAGAATATGGGAAAAACATAGGGTGTTGAATGGAAAGGGAAGAGAAGGTGGCTAACAAGATTCTGTGGGCATAGCAGCTGAGAAATTCCTGATTTTGATAAAAGAGAAGCCATAGCGCAATGCATTGCATCACATTGCTCACTCTAAATGATAATCTCAACATCTCATACATATTCACAATTATGATTCATTACAATTATATTTATTTTAATAGTAATTATAAAATTCATATTATAAAATAACTAATAATAATAACAATCTAGTATTGAATTTCCCTGCAATAAATGTGAGAGAATACTTATTTTCATCATCAAAGTATGTCTTATTATTCAAAAAGCTTTGAGATATTTAAACTGATTCACATTTTCAAGCTGATAATTGCCAAGGTTAAAAGTTTCTGAAGATTTTCTTCCATTACTGCTTAATAAAGCTTTTGAGTTGTTTTTTTTTTTAAAAAAAAAATAATGTTAATTACTAACCAAAATTCTTTATAGGTTGCATTCAGAACTGTAGTCAATCCTTTAAATTGGCAAATACAGCAATTATCATATTGGAAATCTGTAAATAAATTTTTAAAATGTTGTTTTTATGTTTAATCAATCAAACCTCTATCACAACTGTTTCATAATTGAAAGAGTAGCCTATAAACTATTCCAAAAATCATTGGCATAAAATTAAAAACAGTATTAGAGCATTTGATACCACTTTTAATTTTAAATGTCTCAAGTATTCTAACCAATAGTAATAACACTTTTTCTCATCTTATAATAAAAGTTAATCTGAAAAAAAAAAAAACTAGCTATTTTCAAATACTGTCACAAATTTCTCAATTAACTGATATAAACTTTGACCAAATTCATAAAAGCAACATAAGAATAACACACACATATATATATAATAAATGTAATAATGCTCAAAGCTAAATGGATTTGTAAGTAATCATTAAAAGACAGTCAATACTTAGACAATCCCCATATCAATAACAATCAATAATTTCAAACTGTTGTTAAGGCAACCTCCTTTTTCATCTTTGCCTTGACAACAGTTTAAAATTGTTGATTGTTATTAGTATTGGGATTGTTTAGGTATTGACTGGCTTTTAATGATATATATATATTAGCATATTTTCATATACTTCATAAATGTAAATATTGAAATTATAACTGAAGTTTTTTGTGTATTTATCTAGATATATTCCAGTTATGATGTAATCAGGCAAACAAAGAATTAAGAACTGCTGCTGTAACTTAAAATGACAATTTCTGTTTAATCCAACTTTAAATCAAAAGTAGAGTTTAGTATGCTAGCTTATATAATGCTGCTATAATTTTAATATTTACACATTACACACACATGCACAATAGAGGGATTTGAACATAGAATTTTCACTCTTTCTTCATTCTCCCTTTCAATTCAAACAATTGATACACATGACCACACACATCTGAAAAACATAAATTACATATTGCCTTGGAAATAAGCTACCTCACAGTATAATTCCAGCCTGTCCCTCTCCTATTAATATAAATGGATCCATAATGGTCCAACAATATGAGGGTTTAGATTGACATAATGTCTACATGGATATAACTACAATATCAAATCCACCAAGGGTTTTTGAGCATTCCATCATTGGTTTTTCAATAAAATGGATGATTGAATTGTTGGACAGGTGAGAAGATTGAAGGCTGTCTATTAAAGTTTAAGAAATTGCTAGCTTAATATAAGTTGAGCACTGATTGTGTATATGTGTGAAAAACTATGGTCTGGTCCAACTGATGAGTGCTGGTTTTGTACAAAATACATGTATTGGAGATCATTTAACTTTTTGTGGTTATGTGCATCAGTTGTTTGAGATAGATTGGGGAATGAATATAGACTGAAAATCCTAAGTTCAAATCCCTCTATTTACTATAGTAAGCATTTAGTATATTGAATAAATAGGTTAATTATATATATATTGTAATGAAAAGATACAACAGTTACTTTTATAGAACTCCCTGTTATAAGAACTAAATTTTATTTATCTGAAATCCCATAGATCATTTAAGCATTAATATTCAATGAATGATTACATATAAAAAATTAATAGTTGCTATGTGCATATGAATCAAATCATATATCTAAATAAATTGCAAGTCAAAATGGTACATTGATTCAGCAATGTGCATATCAATAATCTGATTAATTTTCTTAACCAGATTCAAGTGGGTATGAATCAATAACAATTACCTTTATGAACTGTGCTTGTAATGTGTGTAACTATTGCTTTCAACCACAAATAAAAATAAGTAATTTTTTTTACAAAAATGGCCACCTTTCCCACTATATAATTTATACATTAGAAATAGTATAACAAAATTCTTCTGGTTCTAATTTTCATAAAACATGACTAGATATATCTAAATCTAGTCTCACAATTAAATACTTAGTGACACAATCATCTGTTTTTTCACATTTAGATACTTAGTTGTAATAAAGCATAAATAGGCAATATTATAGTATACAAAATAATCTTAATAATAATAGTAATAGATTTTTAGATAAATGTATGAATGGATAATAATACAATGGATCCATGAATTATAATATACTTTATTCCAAGCCCTCTTGTACAAACGTATATAGCATATAATAGTTCATATTGTTTATTGAGTTAAACGTGCATGTATATAAAACACAGACACTATTTATATGTATAGTATGCATAAAATTTTAAAATAATAATAATAATAATAATATTAGTTGTTAATAATGAATTGAGGGTTTACATTTTCATAGATTTTATTAAATGTGTTCACTCATACATTAATTGAAGCAATAAGAATAATAAAAAAAAAACTACAATATTTCTATTTTTAAAATTAAAAAAAAAGAAATGTCTGACTTTATTTGTTACTAAATATGCTCTGTGATTTGTAATGATTATTAATCAAACACAATAAAAAATGGGACATGAGCACATTTAGTTATTACTTATTTAATAACATTAATTTATATAACTAGAATTGATATGGCAAATTGATATACATAATAATAATACATCATATTATAAATGATATCAGTTAGTACAATAAATATTATTTACAATTAGAGTCATAAAGTGTACAAAAATGATAATATAGTTAGTTTATTACCCTTGGTGCCATATTGAATTTTTAAAAAACTGGCTTGAGACACAATTTTCACAATAATTTCAGTTTTAATAATGTTAAAACAAAAAGCTTTACATTGATAATAACTAAAAAAACAAAGGAAAACAATAAGGCTAAGACAAATAGTGATTACTATTAAAAAATATATAAAAAAAGAAATTTCAACATCTGACATCTGTTTACTGTTTGTTTATAATTTCTAATTTATCATTAACTAAGTTTAAATTACATCTTCATTGATAATTTTTTTGTATTCCTCACAAAATTATCTTTTGAATCATATATAATACTTCTTACCTGGGATAATCCATAGCTTCAGAATCTTAAAAACAAGTCGCATATGAATTATTTTTATCTTGTACCCCAAAAGTTACCAAATCATAAAGGCATCTATAAGAAAAAGATTCATTCTAATAAAAGATACAAAACAAATAATTTCCAGAAGATAGATATGCATTTGTCATCATAGCAATTGGATTCTTGTCCATCTAAAACTAAAAATTGTAGGCTACTGTCTGTATTACTGATAAAATGAATTTCATCTCTTCATTTTATATTTTTTGTGTAAATCAGTGATGTTTATATTCTTTAAGCACACCAAGGATGTTATCTTGTTATATTTATTGGCCCACAGAGATATAATTTATGTGTATATAGCTCATATGCTAGCTATAGATTTGAAAATAATGTGATGTAAGATGTGGTGAAACTATTGACTCCATAGCATGAATACCAAGGCATAGGCAAGAATCAGAATTTGATTCTTTACCTGCATACAATTCCATGTGGTATATACATATCTATTGTGGTTATCTCCACACACACCATTTGAAATTTCTCTTTATTAGTTTTAAGTGTTTATATTTTCACATGTTACTATGCCCAGTAAATTTTGTGATTTTGTCAACTGCAAAATTTCTGTATATTTGATAATCAGTCCTAAAATTTACATTGTACTGCTCTATAATACCTATAATTATATATATATATATATATATTATAACCTACACTCCCAACATCGCTCATATACATTACATGAACGAAATGCCCAGGCACCAGTTCTATTAATGAGTAGAACAATATAATAAAATATATAATACAAAATTATTACTGAGACTCTATATTTAAGTTTATGTTCAGCTCAGCTCAGTGGGAGGCTATAGGCAGCCCATAAGATATATGATAATAAATGAATAAAAGAAGAAACATTATAAAATATTCAGTATATTGTAAATTCCTTTGTTAATTAATTGTATGATAAAGAATCATAATGTTTACTTAGTACAGTCTATTAAAAATATACTTTAAACTTAATTTCTTCCTTCATCCAAGTATAACATATATCAGCTTGCTATAATTATACTCTTAACAATTCTATGACTTGGCATATTATAATCTAAACATCTACTTTAATGCCAATCAAGAAATAAACAATAAGATCTCAGGAAATTTAACAAACACAGTTGAATTAAATAAACTACATTGGCCTATAAGTTATAATTATAAAGTATGCTAAAATATAATGAAACAAATTGACTAAATATTTTACTGTGTTTCAATAATAAGATAATGACAGAGATAGGGTATTTTAATCTCATATCATCATCTAACAAATATACTGACTTGGCAACCTTTCTAATACGTTTATCAAGTGGCAAATACTCTTTATAATGTTTGGATTAAGAAATACAATATTGTCAGACACTAGCAAATTTAATATTATAACTCTAAAATCATATATCTGTTTTATAATAGATTTATGGAATGTGGAGATGTGGAAATGAAAATACGAATGTACACAAAAATAACTCACGACACAGTTGTTTAAAATTTAAATAACTAAACAAATCATTTATTACAATAAACAAAATAAATTTGGTCTAACATAATATTTTCAAATGGGCTCTTTGTTTTACAGACTTTTAAATTATTAAATAAATTTTGAACATCAGTTTTGGATTGTCCCTACTATCAAAACAAATTAATAATAAAACTTAAATATCCCGACTTTGAACACATACTTTACTTGCATGTTTCATCTATATGACCATAAATAAATGACACATTATATTATTAGCACACAAAAAAAATATAGATACTTTCGAGAGGATATTACTGTTGATTGATAAAATAAATCAAATTACTTATATTTGGCTTTCAGCAAAGCAACTTTCTCTAATTGACTAAATAATCATTTCAATTCAGTATACCATTCATACATAGAAAAATCATGTTTATTCTGATGATTTGATGATTGATAACTTTTATTTAAATAAATATACTGTATTTTAACATATTTATTTCCTGTTTTAATCTTAATGTACTTTATATACGCGATATTATTTATATTACGCGTGTGTGTGTATGTTCAAGCAGCAATAATATAAAACAATCTTTCTATAAAGTCTCCATTCATTAAGAAAATATCATATAATTATTTTATTTCGAACAATGTCGTAATTCATTAATAAAATTTGACACTAGTATTACATCCAGAATTAATCTAACAATTTATCTAGCCACATATTAATTAACACAAAGCTATATTTTCATGATTTTACATACTATACGTTATAAAGGGAATCTACATGAGGAGCAGATAACTCTTACCGAACACTTCTACAATAATTCATTTCCAAGAATCCAAGAAAAACGTTACATAACTTCCTAGACATCATTTAATCATATTTCAACAATAACTCCTCTACTTCTAAATACATTATTGGTGGGGATTTTAATTCCTCGTCACCAGGGTCTTAAGAACATCATTTCAATAAATATCATTATTCATACGCATATAAAATAAACTAGGCTCTACTCTTGGAAAATTATTAACATAGACTAAATAAGCAAATCTTTTATCCCTACAGACATTATAACACAATCAGATTTCTTTCTATTCTCATAGCTTCTCTAAATATCGAACCTTATAAATACATGTTGGCAGACAAATACCTCCAGATAGCATGTCAATCTCTTCAACTCAGTAGAATACGACAATGTACGAAATTTATGCATAAAATATTCACAAATTATACTTTATCAAACAAATATTATAATTGTGCAAAACAAACACACACCCGCGAATAAAAAGTATATATAATATTAACTCTAAATTACACACTAAACAGGTAACATGATAATTAAATATTGCATTAAGGTATAACTTTTAATTTAATAAACTTTAGGTTACTTTTTAAAATTTAATGGTTCTAATTATTACGAACGAACTTTCTTTTATATCTAACAAACTATTTCTATTATACGTTCGTTGATTCAAAAAAAAAAAAAAAATTCTCACTTTGAGATAATATGTATGCAAAATAAATGTAAACCTCTCTAATAATATATTTTTTAAAAAAAATATTTCTTTCATCCTCGTAAGGAAACAATAAGACCTATTTGAACACAATCATTTTTTTTATCGGCATACTCCTCCTTTGAGTACGCTCCGGAGACGGTCTTGAAAATCAAAATAACACAAATTATAAATGAACATAATACTAAATAAAATCTATCTATCTATCATAGATATTAATTATGACAAGAAATAAAAAAAGACACGAAGTTATTAGTTTTGTAACTTAAAATAAAAGTTCATTTTCAAAGCTCTGCTCTGGGTTTATGAAATAATATGGGACACCTTCCAAACCGAATTTTAAACTAAAATAAACTTTTGCGGTAGGATAACCACACAAATATAGTCATGCTTAAATAGAACTCAGCATCTTCAATGTTCTTAACAAAGTTATTTAAGTTACTATATCATACATAAGCAATCAATTTATCTTCTATTATGACGAGAATATAATAAATTCTTAACTACTGTTGGACAGGAATTATTTCACTTATTCCGTTATAGTTCTGGATTAAATACACAATTATCCTTAGTATTTTTCTGAATAGCATTTAACACTTTAAATTGTCCTCAGTAATTCCATAATTAATAATGCTTTGTTTCATATTCCGTCCTTATTGAAGAGAACAAAAATTCCCAGCAGTTCTGTCCCTCCATTCAATTCAAACAGAAGTAGCTTACATTTTACTTTCTTAATTTACAAGTAAGTATTAGCTCCAGATACATCAAATAAATGAATACTGTTATCTCCCCACGAAGAACTTAAACATGGTATGGTCTATCAAGATAGACATATCCTTAAGTCTATGTATAATCTTCGCAAAAACACAACGAAAAATAGTGAGAAATTAGAATATATTCCACAGTATGGTTTCACATGCGTTTTCCATATATATATATATAAAAAACACGTTGCTTAATGATACAACAATAATATTTATCTTTCAAAAACCAAATTTATTGTACATTTAGACCATAGAAATACAGACCAAAAAGTAAAAAAACAAGTAAATGATTATGAAATAGCATGCAAATAAAAAAAGGATATATTTGAGTTAATGTTTGCACAGGAAACTGTGACTTGTTTGTTGTTCTAAAAATAGACCATAGAAACCCAATTTGTCTAAAGTTCATAGCAGGGAAGATTAAAATGAGATGCTGTTAGTAGGTAGTATTAATATCTGTGTTTGAGTTTTATGAAATGATGAAAAGCAACAGCCACCCAATAAACAGCAAAGTTGCGGGGAGCTCTATCCAATTGCAATGGAGTCCCAGGTTTGTGCAGCTGTGAAGGGATCAGCAGTGCGCATATCTCTATCCCTTTCCTTGTTTAGTATTTGGCAAAATGCTGTGAATATATTATTCAAGGTCTCAGCCTGGAACACCAGCTTACAGCGCAATGCCCAGATGGAAAAGTTAATTATGGCCGAAAGCCGGTTCTCAGAGAATATGCCCTTTTCAATTGCTGTCTTGAGGTTCATTTCAATTTGATTTCTTGTCATGTTTTGTTGAAAATGAGTTCTTAAATTGTTCAGAGTTGTGCATTCGAAGAGGAAGTGATCGGTAGTCTCTTCCTGTCTTTGACACAATGTGCAATTAGGGTCAATATCTTGCCCCCTTTTATAGTGGAGGAAGGTATTTGTTGGGAGGGCATGCAGGTTCGATTTCAATAGGAAGTCCACGATTTTTGGTGGCAACTTCCAGAGCTTGGTCATCCTTATCATTCGAGGGATGTTGATTGAAAGGCAGCTGGGGATCCTCTGTTTTTGATGGTCAAGAAGATCAAACACTTCCCAATACGCAAGTTTTCTTTGAAATAGGGTTGATGTTGGTTTGATGTTATCAAAGATAAAGTTGATCTGTTGTTGAAAGAGCAAGGCATGTTCTCTGGGGGATGGCCGATCAGTAGGTTGAATGTCCTTTTCCGGAGATGGGCATTGAGCATGTTCATTTTCCTTGAAGATGTAACAATAATATTTATGTAAACCATTCTTATTTAAAATGGCAATTAAGTGAAATAATGTAGACTGCCCATTATTAACATACATTTTTAAAAGAGTAATAGTTATCAAAGGATTAATTCAGAAATGTTTAAACCGAAGAGAGTTAGTTAAAGTGACGTACCTTTTTTTAAAACCTTAGAATTGCATTTTTAATTAATTTTTTTCCATAATAAAGTTCTTAAGCTCCTTTGGAAGTTTTACTCTAAAGTCTTTTCAAAGTCAATTCGACTTCAGTAACTGGCTTGAATTTCTACAATAAATGAACCACTGTTTACTGTCAACAATTACATTATAAAAAACTAATTTTCCACTGGAGATCTTTGTTAAAACCCCCTTTAGCCAAGTTCATTTTTCTTTCTCCAGGTTACTCCCACGCATCTTGCTAACTAACTAATTACATATGCAAAAACAAATCTCTTCAAAAAAAAAATTACTTTGATTTTTAAAACTAAATGAAGACAAGAAAAAAAATACAAATAATAAAATAAATAGCTTTTACAAACTTGAAAGAAAAATGAATATTAATTAACTATCAAATAAAATGATTAATAATTTATTCAGTTTATAAAATAATCCATTGATTTAACTATCTATTAATTATTGGAAAGAAATATATATTTGTTAATTATTTAAAATAACTACTGTAGTTTAAATGTTTTTATTGTGAATGTACTATTGTTTGCTATTATTAAAGATGAAAATGAAATGAAACATAATGCAGAATCATACAGGCATGCACATGCACTACAACCTAAATATTGAACTGTCTTAACTAAATATAATTGAAACTGCTATTAACTGTTGACAAAAGGATAAGAATTAATGAATCAAGGATTTTGAAACCATTCAAATAATATTATACTAACACAGGATAACTTTGCATCTTTCCAACAAGATGTATCAATTCCATTAATACACAACCCCCTTTTCCTTACATTAAATACCTCATTAACCACAATAATACTAATAAATACTTATCAAGTGGTCAATAAACTGCACAAGCAACCCATATTTAAGCTTTAAGAAATCTCCAGCAAAAATTTTAAAATTCTAAGGCTATTTCATTTTTTTTTTTTTTTAGTATAATATAACTATTTATTTAAGATACAAAGTATCTTAAACCCTTGTGCCCATTCAGATGGCCACAATATATATAGACATTACTTGTTATATAAACACAGACCTACAATTGCAAACACAAAGCCAATAATACAAATATAAACATAGAGCCCCAAAATTACAAACTACTTTTGTTCTATTTGAATACAAATTTTTATATGTATAATAAAGAGCATAAATGATTTAATATTATATAATTTATATACTACACAAACACCAATACAAATGTAAATATACCATTTATCAAATAATTTACTATTGTTCTATTAGAATACAAATTTTTATATGTATAATAAAGAGCATAAATGATTTAATATTATATAATTTATATACTACAAAAACACCAATACAAATGTAAATATACCATTTATCAAATAATTTACTATTGAAATAAATAAAAAATAAAAAATTTTAATACTTACAACCTGATATTCTGATTACATTTCAAAGGCATTAAAATGCGAATTATCAGTGCATTCTTAATCCATTTCATTAGACTCTTTGGCCATTTAAAAATTTCTGCCTTTATCTTCTCCATGAAAACTAATAAACTGAGTAGAAAATAAAAAAAAAAAATGAATTTATTAACAAAAAAATTCATCAAAAATTCAATTTTTATCAGATTTTGACAAGATATACACCATTAAAAAGAGCTTTCAAAGGAACAACAAATTCTGGGATTTCTGTTGATGTCATGCTTGTAGTTTTTGTGCAATTTTAAAAATAACACAAAACTTCATCAAAGTGCCACTGTGGCACTGCATTAGCATGGCAAACTGTCATTGATATAGACCAGGGTGGACTTTTTAATACCTACATCCCTTTTCTTTACCTTCAGTGGAGGATTCTATTAAGTAATGACTGCAAGGTTGAAGCCCATTACATTTCCAGATATAAGTTGATAACAAAAGAAGACTCAGGCTAATTTTCTAACAGGTATTTATAGAACATTCACAGTCCTTAGAAAAAACTTCTGTTCTTCTATCTTGATTATTTCATTAATTGCCTGCTCAATCTGTTTTTTATTTATTTGTCTATTTGTTTTTTTTAACACTTCCAGTTTCAATGTACACACACACAACATTATCTCCTCCTATTCCTGAGAAACTCTGCAGACTGCTCATTTTAATTTTCTCTGAAGTAGTAAATATAGATCTTTAAATAGACTGGGAGTTGGTGATGACATTGACATCTTTTGGTTCTCAGACATATTGTAGCATTTGGTTTTGGTTCCATCCAATCAGGTTCTTTTTCTGGTTCAGTATCAGTAGCAGTATGCATCTCTGCACAATCTTGTTGGATGGTTTTCCCACTTTTGGTTGTTTTTTTTGCAACTTTCAGAATTTCTATGATATGGTTCTAAATTATTTTCTTTATTTGTCACTCAATCCACAATTTCCATTGGTTATCTCTTATCTATACCTTTTCTCCAGAAGCATAGCTATTTTCTGGAATTCTTATTGGTTGTTCCTTCTTCAGCAGGAGGATGGATTGTTTGTTTCTCACTTTTCTTCCTACCAACACCTATTCTAGTGAATTACCAACACCTCTTCTGATGAATTATTACTGGCTATAAATGGAGTGATGTGTTGGTATCAGATTGCCACATCCAGTGTTTCTTTGGTTGCTTGAGTAACTTAGTATCTAACTTCAGTTGTTGTCTTTGTCTTCCCTGCCATTCTATTTGATTCTGAATGATATGGTGGGTGCTAATACATTATATTCTTCACTCTTCCAAAAAGGCTTTGAATTCTTCCCATTTGAACCTGATCCCATTATTGGAAACAAGTACCTCCAGATAACCATGATACACAAAGATTGCTTTAAGACTGTGAATAGTTTCTTTTGCACTCATATTTTTTACAAGTTTATATTCTGACCTCTCGGAGGCAGCATCTATTAATACAAATATAATATTGCTGTCTATTGGGCCTCAATGGTCAAGATGTACATGATTCCATGGTCTATTTTCTTTAAACCATGGTGAATATTTTTTCTGGTGTGAGTTTGTGGTAGACTGACAAAGTCTGCACATTTTTATATATTTTTCTTTGTTGTAACTTATGCTGGCTAGTATACATAGCTGCAATCAAATGCTTTTACTCTTATTGTGCCAAGATATCCATGGTGAATTAGTTTTAATATCTTCATGACTTATGCTCAGAATTAAAACTCCAATTGCAATTTATAATACATCCATTTAACATTGACAGTACCATAGTTATTGGTTTAGATAGGGTGAGTGTTTATTTGGCCATTCATTTCTAATTCAACCCGATCCCCGAGTCCAGTTGACTACAGTTTTACTGTTAATTGACTCAGGTTTCTGGTGATTTAAAAATGTTTTCAACATGGGGTCTCAGAACTTTTTTAGGTTTACTTTGAATGGGTTTCGTGTTCTTGTGACAGCTGAACTCAACAGATTTTGTTTTTAATTTTCCTTGTTTCAATGATTATAGTTTTGAAAACTTATCTTTTACTTCTTTTTACAATATATAAATATAAGATTTCATGATGATGAAGGTTTGTGGTTACCACTACTTTTATGATTCCAACCATGTTAATGTGATTCTCTTTGCATCTTTAATCCTTACCTCTGTAGTTTTATTTTTTAGTTTCACACTTAATGTGACCCAGTCCTTCTGAGATATTACTGATACACCTGCTCCATTATCTATGTCCATTTCAACTGATTTTCCATGTATTTTTACTATTAACATTATTTGTTTACAGTTATCAATTTGTGTCTTGTGGATTTCAGTGAGCTGTTTTCATTTTATTTTTCAGAAAATCTCTATTTACTTTTGCTTTAATTTTAGTTTGGAGACTTTTTCTAGGTGTCCCACCTTTCCCCATTTGTTACTGAAAGTAGAGAAGTATATGTTATGGTAGGAACTAATAATTTGTCAGAACCATCAGAGAGAGAAATAGATGAGTACATAAAATTGATTAGGAATTTGAGTAAGATTAAAGGAAGAGTAGGAATAGTTGGATTATTACCAAGATTTGACAAGAGGTATATGTTAGATAGGGCATATTCTATAAATGAGAGATTGAAAAAATTTCTATAAAAGAAATGATGTCATATTTGTAGATGTATGGGATTTTTTTATTGGAAAGAGGGAGTTATATAGTGAAGATGATTCACACTTAGAAAAACAAGGAAGTGAATACATTTTAGGGAGTTTGATTTATAAAGAATGTAGTTTGAGAAACTTATAAAGGGGGTAGGGTTTTAAGTAGCAGTGTTATCAGAAAGAAAAAGAATGAACAGGATGTTGTAAATAATAATCAAAGGGCAGCTGATTTAGATATAAATGTAGACATGGAGAGGAAATGGGTATGTAAAATTAAGGGTAAGCAAGTTATTTATTAATGTAATGGAGAGAAAAGAGTCAAAAGAATTTATAAAAGAGTAGTTAGGAAAGAAGAAATTATTTAAATTGGGTATTTGAATATACAAATGGTAGGAGACCAGAAAAGTGCTTGGAATTAAACAAAGTAATTAAAAATGAGGGGTTTGGGATATTAGCAGTAGTGGAAACATATCTAAGAGAAGAAGAACTTATTTTGGAAGACTTAGTATGGCGGGGTATAAATAGAAAAGAAAAAGAAAAAAGGGGTGGTGGTATAGGAATTAGGTCAAAAAAATATTTAAATACTGTTAAATATCAATAACATTTGTGGTTTGAGATAAGGTTAGGAAGACAAGAATGGATGGTGGCTATAGTGTATATAGCCACTGGAGATAGTCAAATTATAATGGACTGGAACAGTAGCATATGTGAATGCCTAACTAAGAATATACAGAATTTCAAAGAAAAGGAGAAGAGAATAATGTTATAGGGGATATGAATGGGCATATTGAAGAAATTGATGATGTAGGTAATAAAAATGGAGCACTTTTGAAGAATTTTTGTTAGAGTGTGCATTTGAGCATTGGAAGTTTATCAAATATTTATGAGAGACAATACACATGCTCTAGAAATAATATATTCCACACAATAGATTATATATTAGTACAGAAAGAGGGAATAAATAAAGTATGGAAAATTAAAGTGTTTGATAATGAAGAGAGAGTATGTAATAGTGATCATAATTTATTTATAATAGAAATGGTTAGTAATATGATGAAAAAAGTAATAAAAATAGGAAGGATAGTGAAAGATGTGGATGGAAAGTGAATGACAAGAATAACTTAGAAGAGTGTAAAATAAAAGTTAAAGAAAACATGGAAGAGTTGGTTGGGGATGAGTATAAGGACTGGTGTGATGAAATAGAAAAGTTGGAAATAGGGATTTAGTTGAGAATATTTAGAAGAATAAACGTAATAGGAAAGTGAGAGTTAGTAAAAGTGTAAAAGAGAGGGAAAAGCATGCAGAGAATATAAGTGTGCTATTAAGAATAAAGAAAATGAAGAAGATCTTAATGCTAAATGGTAAAAGTACTTAGAAAAAATGAAGTTAAACACATAAACATCACATGATCACCATCTCTTATACTAGCACATAATTGTTTTCAAACAAGGCAAAACTTTCCATACAGTAGTGCCACCCTGTGCCAACCAGAGTAATCAATGGATGCCAGAAGGTTTGTGCATAAAATCCCTATCTAGTGCCTACTCATCCAATATCCCCAGACTAGTTTCTGGCTTATGGCCTTCGCCAGTGAGGAGTCTTGGATCTGAGAGCACTACACCTAGATCTTAGCATCTAATGGTTATGGTTGTTAAAGAGCCAAAGACACCAAAATGTATGAGTGCTGAACTGATTTCAGACCCAAATGACTATATAAGCTATTGAGTTTAGATTGAAAATATTATTGTGTTTTCAATTTCATTCTCATACTTTTGTAGTTAAGTGGAGATAAAAGGTGGCTGCTAGAGGATTGCATTCGATCCTAAGATCTAGGTGCAGTGCTCTCAGATCCAAGGCTCCTCACTGATGAAGGCCACAAGCCAGAAACTAGTCGGGGGATATTGGATGAGTAGGCACTAGATAGGGATTTTATGCACTAACCTTCTGGCATCCATTGAATACTCTGGTTGGCACAAGGTGGCACTACTATATGGAGAGTTTTGCCTTGTTTGATAAAAAATGAGTTGGCTAAAATAGATAATTATAGAGAGAGAATGAAATTGAATAGTAAATTGTTGGAAGATATTAATAAAAGTGGAAAAGAAGGGAGTAAAAAATTTTGGAAATACATTAAAAGAAGGATTATAAGTGAGAGAGAAATAGTATTACTAGATGATAACAGAATAGAGTGTAGCCCTAGAGAAGAATTAGAGATAATCTTAAACAATTATGTAGTGGATATAGAAAAGATGCTAGATGTGAAGGGTACAGTAATAGAAAACATGAGAGCCTATGGTAATGGGAATATAGAAATTTACAGAAAATGAACTGAATGTGGCAGGTAATAAATTGAAAGGTGGAAAGGCAAGAGAATTGGATAGATGGGCAGCAGAGATGCTAAGGAATTTAGAGCATAGGGCAAAATTAAAACTATTATCATGTTTTAATAAGTTGCACAGAAGAAATATTTTCTGGGTAGTGGGAATAATACAAGACTAAGGCTACTATTTAAATGGAAGGGTAAGAGTCATAGAAAGTCAAACAATTACAGATAGATAGGGGTAACATCAGTGCTATATAATGTTTTCTCATATATGATGGCTGGAAAGATTGAAAAGTGGATGGAAGAAAATAATATAGTGGGAAAAATGCAAGAAGGTTTTTGATCAGATAGGTATATAGGAGATAGTTTATTTGTAGTTACATAACTTATGGATATGAGTAGGAATACAGGTAGACAATTATATATGGTTTTTATAGATATACAGAAGGTGTATGATAAAGTAAATAGAAATAGATTATGGGTAAGTTTAGTAAATTGGGGAATAGATGGAGCTTTAGTGCATATTATTAAGAAATTATATGAAAATAATTACTATATGTATCAATTAAGGAATATAGAATCAGTTAAGAGGTGGGTCTAAGGCAAGGACATATGCCCTCTGTCACCTATTTTGTTTTTGTTGTATTTGAAAGAAATGGAGAGAGCAATAGAAAAATTAAGAAGAGGGATAGAGATACCATTGATAGATGGCAAGGGAATATATACATTGTTGAGACTTTTATTTGTGGATAATGTTTTTTTTGTGTGTGCAGAAAGAAGGGAAGATATGGAAGTTATGCTAAGAACATGGACAAAGATAATTAAAGAAATGGGGATTAAATTTATTGAAGAAAAATCAAAAATAATGATGATTAATACTGGGGAGAGAGAAGACAATAAATTTTTATTGGGGGATATAAAATTAAGTGTGGTGAATAGCTAAAACTATTTGGGAATTGTCTTAAGTAATCAGAGAAATTGCTTGGATGAATGGGAGAAAAAATTGATAAATGAAGCAAAGAAAAGAAATGGATTGATAAATAAATTAACAGTGTTCTCATATAATAAATATGATGTAGCTAGAATTGTATGAAAAAAAGTGGTAGTAGAAGAGTTAACATATGGTAATCATACAATATGTGTTAGTAAAGGGGTATTAGATTACTTAGAAAAAATACAAAGAGAAGTAAGAAGACATGTATTAGATGCAGAAGTATGGATGACAAAGAAGGCAATTCAAGAAGAAATGGGATGGTCCAAGTTTTTATATGAGAGATGCAAAAAGCAAATGAAAAGGTTTGGTGGTAGATTGCAGTTTATGGATAATAAAAGAATAGTCAAAACAGTATTTAATTGGGTTATGAATAAAAATAGGCAACAGGATGGGTGAGAAAGATAATGTGATATTCAAAAGACTTGGATAAAGACTTTATGTCAATATACTTATACAAAAGGTGGGATGATTGTGTTAGGGAAATTGTTGAGTGTTATAGTGTTAAGGAATGGGAAAGTCAAAAAAAGTTTAAATATTTATAAAAGTAAACAGAAAATTGGATGCAGGTTAATTTATGATAATAGCAAGGAAAGTAGATTACTATTTAAGGTTTGAATGGGATCTTTAGCAACAAGGGAATATACACATAAATGGAAAAATATGGGTGATTTAATCTGCAAGTTGTGTAAGGAAGACATAGAAAATCCATTAATTAAATGTAAATGCCTGAAAGCAGAAAGGGTACATATAATGAAGTTGTGAAAGAATAAATATAAACAAAGTGATTATGCAGAAAATGGCTTATTGGTTTTTATGCTGGCTTTGGGAAAAGACAAGGGGGATTTAAATATAAAGGTCAGGGAGTTTGACAAAGATTATGTTGTGGAAGTAGAATGGATCAGGATAGAAAGGAATATGAAAAAACTTAGAGTGAGGAATAAAAAAGGAAGTCAAAGTGGCTAACAGATTTCTCAGGGCATAGTTGCTGAAAGATTTCTGACTCCGTATAAGGTCACAGTGCATCACATCAGATCTCATGTTCTTGTTGCTGCTCTTACATGCATAGTAACCAGCCTCTCTGCAGTGAAAACCTTACCAATTGGAGTTTTCATTTCTTTCTTCCCTGTTCATTTTCAGGATTGGTGTTTGATTTGAGCTACTTGCATTGACTTTAGAAATTCTTTCACACTATTGATTACTAGCTTATAAGTATTTCCCTTTTGATTTCTTCTACATAAGTCAACTCTGGGATTGCCAAAAGCTGCTGATGAATTCTATCATCATTTATCCTCCATGGGAATTGGTCTAATAAGACCTCATCTAAATAATCACCATACACACAGTTTCTAGACAAGTCTCTTAATGCCATATCAAAAGTTATATAATCATTTCCCTTCATTTGGTGTCTTATATGAGTGTAGTCTGGCTATATGTTTTGATGATTCAAGGCTAAAATGAATATTTAGCTGCTTAATATCTTCAACATAAGTTAGACTTTCAGGATCATTAGATTCACATAATTGGTTTGTGACCTCTATTAGTCTTGGACCCACAAAAAGCAACAGTGTGGTGATTTTAGTGACATCAATCTTATTTACTATGAAATATTTAGAAATACAAATTGTATAAACTGGCCACTTGAAGGTGTAGCTATCTTCTCCTATATCTGAGTAATTTCCTTATTCCTTATCTTTATCAATTCTTTATTGCCTATTATTAGCTTTCTGCTCCATGTTTTCATACCTCAATATCTTAGGTTCATGATTTTTTTCATTTGCCAAGCTGACTTTTTCCAATTCACTGTCTGACTGTGCCAAGCTGGATTTTCCTTTTTTCCAATTCACTTTGACTGTCCCAAGTTGTGCTATGTATCAATTATTAATCAAGCACAATAATAAATGAGGCACATTTAATTATTTTTTAATTTAATAACATTAATATTAATTTATACAACTATTGGCATGGATTTTCCTTTTTTCCAATTCACTTTGACTGTCCCAAGTTGTGCTATGTATCAATTATTAATCAAGCACAATAATAAATGAGGCACATTTAATTATTTTTTAATTTAATAACATTAATATTAATTTATACAACTAGAATTGATAGCATTTATACACTTATATACATATAGCAAATTAATCTATATAATAATAATAATTAAAAACCAGTCAACACTTAAACAATTCCAAATATCAACAACAATCAACAACTTCAAACAGTTGTCGAGGCAACGTATTAATGATAACACTTATTATAATAAACATTATTTACAATTAGAGCCATAAGGCATACAAAAATAATAATGTAGGCTGGAGTGGCATTTTTAATACCTTCATTCCCTTTTTTAACCTTCAGTGGGGATTCTACTGGGTAATGACTACAGGGTTGAAGTCCACTACATTTTCGTATGCATGTTGATGGCAAAAGAAGACCCAGGCTAATTTTCTAACAGGTATTTATAGAATACACACAGTCCTTAAAGAAACTTTTTTTTATTGGTTAGATCATTAATTGCCTGCATAATCCATTTTCTCTTTATTTGTCTACTTATTTTTATTAATGTTTCCAGTTTTAATATACATACACACAGCACTCTGGATGATTTTTTTTACAATAACTTTTTTCTCTTCTAAGAACATAATATTGGTCTTGTTATCAAGAAATTAGGATCTCTGTAATAAGTATAATGCTTTTAAATCAGTATCAACTTTTAGTGTGTTCTAAAATTTTGTAAAACTTTTAGTATTACACTCAGAAAATATTTTATTATGCAAAATACTGCACATCATATTAATAAAGGATAATAAAAAATAAATAAAATGCATGTGCTTTCAACATAAATGAAATAAATTTTATTAATAGATATAACTGTGTTTGGCACTCTAAGGTAGAAAAATGGCCACTGGCATATTGTAAAATTTATTTATAATTTTTAAAAAAAATAATAGCATATGACATTCAGATAAAAAAAATGGGGCAGCTTAAATATATTGTATATTATCTGTGTATAAAGTTAATCAGTCATTAATCATATCATTTGTTTTGGGCAGTCGATTTATGCTATGTATGTGTATTGTAAATTTGTATACACTTAAATAAATTGAAGTGCCTCATTATCTTCAGCATTTGTCATTATTTTGAAATCAATAATTTAATTTGATTGTGATAGAAAGTCTAATGTCTTTAGCTGATCTTAGTAGGCTATAAAAAAATGTGTATTCTGTGATGTCAGAATGTGGAAATCCCATGCAAATTGCCCTTGGGTGACTTGTGGGTGAGCTATGTATTTTGGACAGTTATAGTATATATATATTTAATAAGTGGTGCACCTAAATGGAGGCTGAGGTATTAAATATGAATCCCTGAGATTGAAAGCCAATTCCAATCATATATTGATTTTTTAAGAAAAATATTTAGAAAATTTTAATAATGTAAAAATAATAGTAACTAAGTTCATTTTTATTTTCATTTGACTGGTTAGGGGGAAAATTTTAGTTTAAGTTTATTTTACATCACATTTAGAAAAGTCATCTTATTGATAGCAAAAATACATATATACATATTTTCATGTGTCATAGCATTGATCGGGAAGCGAACCCGCTAACCCCGGGACAACTGCTTGTAAGGCAGCTGTGCTGACCACTCGATCACCAACGCTTTGCAGCAAAAATATATTTCTTGAAAAAAAAATAGGTTTGACAAATTATTGCTAATTATGAGAAGAAGAAAAAAGTATATACATGTAATACTTATTTTTAATATCGACAGTATATAGATAAATGAAAGTTAAAAATATGTACGTAACATTCCGTAATATATATACACAAGACTGTTTTTGCTTTAATTTGACACTATAGAAAATTTAAAATAAATCAATATCATCAAAAGACATAACATGGATGGAAAATGAAGGACTTTTGTGTGGAATCAATGTGTACTCATATAATGTGTGGTGGACAGTATATAGATAAATGAAAGTTAAAAATATGTACGTAACATTCCGTAATATATATACACAAGACTGTTTTTGCTTTAATTTGACACTATAGAAAATTTAAAATAAATCAATATCATCAAAAGACATAACATGGATGGAAAATGAAGGACTTTTGTGTGGAATCAATGTGTACTCATATAATGTGTGGTGGAGTAAAGTGGATAATCAAAGATAAATAAGTACGAATCAAGAATTACTATAGAAAGCACAAATTTAAATTCAGCTAGAAAATATAGATTTTATTTTTTGTGTGTTTATTTTCATTCCAGTATGAAATCCAACAAGATCACAGAAATACAAATGCTAATAAACATAGTAATAGAAATGTTAAACAATAATCATAAGAAATGAGGCAAAGACAACAAGAAATGAAAGAAAGGATAAATCAAAGTCATCAAGAATTGAAAGAAATGATAATATAAAATCAACAAGAAATAAAAATAATAAAATAGAAGATAAAGATAGCAAAAAAAAATGTTAAATGAGATTGAAGATCATAAGAGTGATAGGATAGAAATCACAAAAAGTGACATAGTTACAAAAGATAGTATAAAGGAAAAAAATAGAATATGGACAGGCAGATAATCAGAAATAAATATTATATGAAATGCAGAGTAAAGAAATAAATATTATCTGTACCTAGATTATAAAAAATAATTTCAGGCTGATCTAGAAAGAAATAGGGAACTTCTCTATGTAAAAAAGAAAGTTTATGACTGATAAAGAACAACAGGGTGCAGATTTTGACAGCTATTTTTATAATTTCTTTTGCAAAAGCAAATAATACTCTGCAGTTTAATGAGCTAGACTTAAACATAATCACAATCTTTAGGGACAAATGGTTCAATATGCATAACGGTTGGCCTAAGGATCTTCCACTTAGTGACATAATATCTAATGTTATACTCAATTATTATGAAAAGCAAATAGTATCTGGATTCTTCACTTCCACTCCACAAATGATATACACAAGATACATCAATATTTTTATAGCAGCTCCAGACAACATCATAGCTGAGCTGCACAATTGTTCCCAGAATAACACCAAACTCACTTTCACTTCAACATGGGAAAATCAATCACACCAGGTTAAATACCTCAACATATGGGTCAGCAGAGAGGCAGGTAATCTGGGTTATTGCATGATAATAAAACCCATTGAAATGTATGGCTTACTCAAACTCACCCTAGTTCTTACGCACCCTATTCACATAAACTTGCAGCCTTTTCGTCATTTCTCTTCAGAAACCATAACTTGTGTAACTATGAAGCAAACAAAAGAAACAATTTCAAGTAGTACATTGCAGATTTAGTAAAAATAGGGCACACCCAATCTTTTATCAACAGAGAGCCAACAAATTCTTCTAAAAAAGGAATCACATAAAAGAAAGCAAATCACGCATCCTCATCACATACATCCATTCAATAACCAAACATTCCATCAACAAACTCTCCCATGACATTGAAATAACTTTTTATTTGCCACCCAATACCAATAGACTCGTTAACAATACCAAAGATAGAATCACACCTGAACTCACTCCTCAAGTCATTTATAATCACATGCCCTCAGAACAACTGCCAAGCATCATATTATGGTGAGACCAGGACTAACATTGCACAGAATTACACAGCATAAATACCTTTATAATAAGACTATATTTAAGCTAGAAGGTAATTCAATGTTTGCCAAACATGAAAGGGCAATTGGTTATGTTTTCCAACCAACCACTGCAATTGTTGTCTGTTCTGAAAGAAACAACACCAAATGCAAGGTAAATAAAGTATGCTATATAGCAAGCAATCCTACATCAATCAATAGATGTGATGCATGCTTTTATCTTCTTAAAAATGGTCTCTTTAATCATTTTGCATTAATTTGCATACTTTCTCAATATTTTAGTAGTTATGATTATGGAAGAATAAAACTTCCCGAAAGTGCTCAGCTCATTAAATTGCAGAGTATTATTTGCTTTTACAAACTTCATTATCCATGCACAAAGCACATATATGTGTTATTGACTTCTATATAATAAAAGAAAAACAGGATGTAAAATTTTAATAGTTTTAGTGAAACTATGAACAATGTGATAGGGAATGCTAGAATATTTTGGGATGACCAAATTAGAAAATTTTGTAACATCAGTAATAACATATATGAAACTGAGAAAGAGCTGCCTCATAATACCACAAATGTTGGTAGTAAATTATAAATATAGTTTTATACAGCTAGGTAAAAATATAACTTATGAGAAAATCATCAAGACCTTCTTAAAAAGATCTCATTTTACAGAAGTGAATAAAAGTCTGAATATATTAATAAGATGCAACCAAGTAAGAATACCTAAAAGAAAGAAAGAACTACAAGATAAATTAATTATAGAAATACTAAGAACCAGACCCAAATCGTACTCAGCCAGAACTGTCAAAATTAAATGAACCAGAAATTCGAATATATAGATTATATATATTTTTTGTTTGTATATTAATTTTTGTATATGTATTATTTTACTAATCAAATAAAATCTTTTTTTTGGTTGATTGTACTGATATGAAGCAATATTTTATTGCTGTTAAAACAAAATGTGTTTTTTTCTATTAACAATAATTATAAGGGGAAATGCCTTTCTTAGAAAAAGTAATTAAAATTCTTATAAAATGCCTTTCTTAGAAAAAGTAATTAAAATTCTTATAAACAAATCAATTAATTATGGAGATAAATATCTGATGTATTTTAGGCTGTTATTTTAATAATACCTTGCAAAGATAAAAAAATTATAAATGATATGATTGGACAAATAAAGCAGCGGACCAAAATGGAATTCAAGAGCTATCTCCCACCAATAGATTGAAGAACTGAAATATAAATAGTAGTTATAATTCATTGTAAATATTTATTTCTGATTGCTAATTGCATATATATACTTTGAAGTATTATAATTTGTTTGCTGAACTATTATTGATTACTGCTGATTAGTTATTGATTGTGTTGTTAATATACTTATTGTGCCTGGTGTTGAAAAATACAATGAAAAAGTAGAGAAGTTGCAATTTGCTTCATTCTTGCCAGCCAGAAGAGTGCAGGTTGAAGATCCATAGACAAGTATGGAATGGCGCCATCAGCTCATGTAGAAACAGAGTTGTGTCCATTATATGCTGAAACTTCAAATGTCTACTGCCATGGAGAGAAACAAGCCATCAATAAACAAGTAAACTACCATCCAATACTGCCTGATTAAAACTTATCATCACTATAGCTATAGTTGAACAAAATCCACCAAAAAAATACCAATACTTGAAGTCCGAGCTTGAATTCTTAGTGATGAAAGGGAATGGGTATGAACTGTACAAATATTTTATTAAACCACTAAACATCACATGATCACCCTCTCTATACTAGCACATAATTGTTGTAAACAAAGGCAAAACTCTCCATACAGTAGTGCCATCCGTGCCAAACAGAGTAATCAATGGATGCCAGAAGGCTTGTACATAAAATCCCTATCTAGTGCCTACTCATCCAATATCCCCAGACTAGTTTCTGGCTTGTGGCCACCATCAGTGAGGAGCCTTGGATCTGAGAGCACTGCACCTAGATCTTAGGATCTAATGCAACTCTCCAGCAGTCACCTTTTAACTCTACTTTACTACAAAACTATGAGAATGAAATTGAAAACACAATAATATTTTCCATCTAAGCTCAATCTAAGTTAAAAGGTGGCTGCTGGAGGGTTGCATTAGATCCTAAGATCTAGGTGCAGTGCTCTCATATCGAAGGCTCCTCACTAATGATGGCCACAAGCCAGAAACTAGTCTGGGGATATTGGATGAGTAGGCACTAGATAGGGATTTTATGTACAAGCCTTCTGGCATCCATTGATTACTCTGTTTGGCATGGATGGCACTACTGTATGGAGAGTTTTGCCTTTGTTTACAACAATTATGTGCTAGTATAGAGAGGGTGATCATGTGATGTTTAGTGGTTTAACACCAATCCTGCCTAATAGGATAGTGGTGGCTATGGTTGTTCAAGAGCCAAAGACACCAAAATGTATGAGTGCTGAATTGAGTTCAGACCCATATGACTATCGAAGCTATTGAGCTTAGATTGAAAATATTATTGTGTTTTCAATTTCATTCTCATAGTTTTTTAGTAAAGTAGAGTTAAAAAGTGGCTGCTGGATGGTTGCATTAGATCCTAAGATCTAGGTGCAGTGCTCTAAGATCCAAGGCTCCTCACTGATGATGGCCACAAGCCAGAAACTAGTCTAGGGATATTGGATGAGTAGGCTCTAGATAGGGATTTTATGTACAAGCCTTCTGGCATCCATTGATTACTCTGTTTGGCACAGGGTGGCACTACTGTATGGAGAATTTTGCCTTTGTTTAAATATTTTATTATAAATCCCTTTTACTAATATTAATTATTTATCTCCATTATCTTTATAAATTAGTGTTATTATTGATTTTGTAAATCTGTTTATAAACTAGTATGACAGAAGATTGCTTTTTTTTTTTATATTTAATCATGTCACAATTTAGCAGAGTAAATTTAAAAGAAAAGTAAATTTTTTATAAAAAGCAATTAGCTTTTTACTCTGAACATGCTTATAAGACTTCCGTATTTTAAAACCAGTCATTTTCACTACCTGCTAATATAAAACAGGCTGCAGAAATAGAATAAATTAAGATTGTTTTCTATTATCTTTTAATAATTTATAGTTTTAAGCAAACTACCCTTCAGTTTTGGGATAGGATAATTTAGGCGTATTGATATAAGTGAACTGCTGTAACTTTATTTTGGGCTATTTCTTCATATATGAGATTCATTTGTATATGCTTTAATTGTTCATAAAATGATTATGACACCATTGAGATTACCGGTAACTTGCAATCATTATCTTATTTGGAGCAGTAATAATATCTACTTTATTTTTGTAATTTCTTGAATGATACCATTTTGTGATTACCTGTCACTCTTGTGCTTAGTATCTTTAATATTAGTATGCAATTGACAAATATCCTTATTGTGTATCATATTCCCAGCCAAGGCTCTTCACTGATGAAGCCACAAGCCAGAAACTAGTCTGGGGATATTGGATGAGTAGGCACTAGATAGGGATTTAGGAGAGTTTTGCTTTGTTTTGAATTGTTTAATGTATTTATTTATTCATAAATAATGTAATGCAGATGTTGTTTTCTTGTGTTTTACATTTACAGATATAACATTTAGTTAATTAGCTGTATTACAGCCTGACAGTATTTATGGAAGCCCATTATTTAATTAGTTAATGAATTTAGAGACTTAATTGCCTGTGATTATTAGTCTATGCAGCGAATTTATATCAGTTCAAAAACAGCTTAAAAAGTATACCATATTATATCGTATATTACATGTGCATAAAGTTAATCAATCATTGATCATATCAATTTGTTTTACAAATTGTCAGGGCCATCAATTTATGCTATAGTGTATGTATTGTAAATATGTATATACTTAAATAAATTGTAATGTCTCATTATCTTTAGCATTTGTCATTATTTTGCAATCAATAATTTAATTAGAATATGATAAAAAGTCGTATGTGTCTAGCTGATCTTAGCAGGCTATAAAAAATGTTTATTCTTTGATATCTGAATATGGAGAAATTGCAGGTGACCTGTATATTTTGGACAATTACAATATATATATATAAGCTTTAAGTATCAAGTCAATTTAAAGTACAATATTGTTTTACATTTTTATTTACTGTTTTTCATAACAAGACAATGATTTAATTAATTTCCAGACTTCTCCCCCTCCCCCATATTTTTATTTCAAGTTTAATCTAAAATCCCAATTGTGGTTGAAGAAACAATTATTTTTTTAGCATGCAGAAAATAAAAGCATTTCATATTTTTAAAAAATGTTTTATTCATAAAATAAACTTTATCAATATCAAATTATGTATATTATCATAAATAAAAGAAAATGTCTGTTATAGAATAATTATTGTAATAAAAATAATAAAGTATAATTGTGATAAGTATATCTGTGATTTATTATGTGTGAGGGGGTCAGATTGACTTAGGGTCAACATGGGTATGACAATAATATTGGCATCATCAAGGGCTTTGAGCATTTCATCTTTGGATTTTCAATGATATGTATGGCTAAAGTTTGGAGAGTGGAGAGTATTGAAGCTTGTCTATTAAAGTTTGAAGATTTGCTATCTTAATATAAACTAAGCAGTGATTGTATACATTGTGTGAGAGATAGTGATCTGGACCAACTGATAAGTGCTAGTTCAACAGGAAATATGTATATTGGAGATCATTTATTTGTTTCACATGTATGTAGTCATGGGTATCAGTTGTATAAAATGTATTGGATAGCTATGGGGAGTTTGAAAGTCTGAGTTCAAGTCCCTTATAATTAAATATTAACATATGGATAAAACAATATTTAAGTTACATAACATTAGTTTTACAGGCAAAACAATCAGTACTTCAAGTCAGATAAAGAATGATTTGAACTTGAAAAAAGTAATATCTTAAGTAGATTGATTTATATTTTACTTTATTTACAATTTATGTGTATCAGTTCTATAAGATGGAGTCGATGATTGAAGGGAGTTTGAAAGTCTGGGTTCAAATATCTTCTAATTTATAAACTTTATATATAACTGCATATAAAGAATAAGGTTGCTTCAGATATTAATAACAGTGTGGACTAATGCTAACATACTATACAACTCATAAAAATATTATATTGCCAAATTTTTTAAATAGTTTTTCTAGGTAAGAATTTTAGAGTATTTAAGTACATTTAAAACCACTCTTTTCAAGAACATTGTATTTCTAATTATCAAATGTGATAGAACAATGATCTAGCCACATGGTTCTAGGAATCGATTTTTAATACACATTTTTTTTCCAAATATTAGACAGACTTCTTTTATTCTATATTATAATTAAAATTGGAATAATTATGATAAAAATATCAATACTAAAAACTTAAAAATAATATATATATATATATAATATAATAAATACTTTTATTTACTATGCATCAAAAAGCTGAAAATAATTGTTATCTTCAACTACAATAGGTTTTTTTATATTTAACTTGAAATAAAAGCATAGATGTCTGGATATTAATTGAATCCCATGTTATAAAAAGTAGGGATTGAATTACTTAATTTCTGGACACCCCATACTTTTACTTCAAGATAAATATAAAAAGCCCAACTATGATTGAAGAAAACAATTATTTTTGGTTTTTTAGTGCATAATAAATAAAAGCTTTTATTATAAAATATTTTTATATAAGATTTTTTATAATATAATATGTGCAATCATCTTTTTATAGTTTATTTGATGTATTTATAATAGATTACTTTTTTCAGGTATTACCACACCATTTAACAATTCAGTATGATGATTAATTTTTTTTTTCAATTATGTACTGTCCTTAAGAATTATTCAAATAAGTTATTGTGAGATTATTACTTGTAGGATGTAGTGAAAAAAATATTGCTAGGTTATTACTTACAGGATGTAGTGAAAAAATATATTTTGAGATACTTTGCCTGCAAAATATAATTATTTCATTTTTATCTTTGCTTTTAAAAACTGTGATATATTCTATATATGAGTATCTTTTATTTTTATTAAAGAGCTTATAATCCATAAAATTATTGCTATGTGAATTTTGAAGTCTTTCATTTATTACTCTCTCTATATATATAACTGCTTTAATAATCAACGTTACAAACGTGTAATGCTATACTTACCATTAGTTTTGATAAAAGAAAATACAATAGTAGTTAAATTACTGATAATACTCAACATATAAAAATTCTTCTTCAATTAGACAATTTATTCATTTACATAATGTAGCTATTTGTGTTAATGCTATAAATCAATCATAGCCTTTAATAAAAAAATATATATTGTTGCAAGTAATGTATATATGTGCATTGCAGATGGGCTTATGTTAAATATTTTTAATACAATGCATTTTTTTTTTAGGTTCCATTTATATTTGGAATTGTATTTGAAGCTGTAGGCACTTTGATTGTTCATATGATATGTGATGAAAGCAGTAAGCTGTGGCCTCGGTACACTAGCATTATTACATCTGCTACCATTTCTCTGCTTGTAGCTTTAGGTAAGAACATCATTTAAACTTTTCTATGATAAATAATATATTTTGGTAGCTGAATTTATATGAAAAGAAGTTTGTGCATGTGCCTGTAAAAAAAAATACTAAGTTTGCATCTTCTTCATTTCAAGAAATTATTAATTTAAATTTAATAAAGGCTAAATAAATAAATAAAATGTTTAATAAAATAAAATAAATTTAGAAGCATTAATTATTTTATTATTCTTTCCATTTTATTTATGTGTATATATAATATTTAAATATATGTATATTGGCTATACTAAACTTAATTTAATTAAGAAGGGACTTGAACTTGGACTTTCAAGTGCCCTACAGCTATCCACTATATATTATATAACCAATATACATGAGCACATGTGAAAAAGATAAATGATTTCCAATATAGTAGTTTCTGCTAAACCAGCACTCATCAGTTGGTCCAGATCACCATCTCTCATACACATATAAATTAGTGTTCAGTTTATATTAAGATAACAACTATTCAAACTTTAATGGACAAGCTTCAGTCTTCTCCAACTTCCAACTCTTCAATCATTCATATCATTGAAAATCCAAGGATGGAATGCTCAAAGCACTTGTTGATGCCACTATTATTGTCAAACCCATGTTGACTTTAAATCACTCTGATCCCTCACATATAGGACCTTAATATGTTCATTTATATGTAGAAAAAGGATGGGCAGAATACAGGCTAAATAGTAATATTTAAATACACGTATATTGTCTATAATACACTTAATGTAATTAAGAAGGGACTTGAACTCACTTTCAAGCTCCCTCCAGCTATTCACTCTATTTTATACAACCAACACACATGACCACAATCATGAAAAAAAGATAAATGATCTCCAATATACATATTTTGTGCTGAACCAGCACTCATCAGTTTGTCCAGATCACCATTTCCTACATATATAAAATCAGTTGTCCCAAATGAACATATTAAGGTCCTATATGTGAGGGGTCCAAGTTATTTAAAGTCAGCATGGGTATGACAATAATATTGGCATGAACAAAGGCTTTAAGTGTTCCATCCTTGGATTTTCAAAGATATGGATAACTGTAAGAGTTGGAGGGTGGAGAAGATTGAAATTTGTCCATTAAAGTTTGAAGAGTTGCTATCCTAATATAACTGAACAGTGATTGTATATATGTGTGAAAGATGGTGATCCGGAGCAACTAATGAGTACTGCTTCAGCACAATATTTATATATATTGGAGATCATTTCTCTTTTTCACAAGTATGTGATCATGTATACTGGTTGTATAAGATAGAAATGAATAGCTGTAGGGGCTTGAATGTCTGAGTTCAAGTATCTTCTTAATATACATTAAGTTTAGTATAGACAATATACATGTATTTAAATATTACACATATAGCATGTATTCTGCCCATTCCTTTCCTGTATATTTAAATGAACCTTTTGGGGTCCTATATGTGAAGGGTCAAAGTGATTTAAGGTCAATAAGGACTTTGAGTGTTCCATTCTTCAATTTTCAATGATATGGATAATTGAAGAGTTAGAGGGTGAAGAAGATTGAAGCTTATCTATTAAAGTTTGAAGAATTGCTATCTTAATATAAACTGAACACTGATTGCATATATGTGTGGGATATGGTGATCTTGACCAACCAATGAGTGCTGGTTTAGCACAAAATACATATATTGAAGATCATTTATCTTTTTCACATATATATGATCATGTGTATTGGTTATATAAGATAGAATAGATAGCTGTAGGGAGCTTGAAAGTCTGAGTTCAAGTCCTTTCTTATATATATATAAAAGTAAATGTATAGCAAAAGTATTTATTTTTTATTTTAAAATGGTAATGATAGTTATTTTGTCAAATAAATAAAGATTGAAGAAAAAAAAGTATAGAACAGGAATGGCAATATATCAATCAGAAGCCAGTAATGGACCACCAGGAAATTTTAGAGTGACCTTCTGAATTAAAAAATTAGTTGTGGTAATGATACTTCATTATGTTAATTTAGATTGCGATAAATAAAAGAAATATTCCCCCCCCACAGGAATGGCTAGTACAGGAAATAAGCAGCGCTTCACAACTGAGGGAGAGATGGCAAATGTGCTTTCATTCAAAATGCATGATGATGAATACATTGATTAACTAATTTTATCAGTTGAAATATATTCATTTCACAATGCAAAAATCCAACTAGGAGAATTGAATAGATTTAGTCAGTTGCAAAGCCAATAACTATGTCTTTATTGCATCAGATATACACAGATTTAATTAATTTATCATAAATACTTTTGAGACAGGCCATAACCTGTATCAAATGCGAAATTTATAATAGTTAAGCAATATTTTTATTTTGCCGGTAGAGGGACCTCTTAAACCACGACATAAGATAGTGACTTTTATAAAGATAAGAGCAGCCTTATTGTTATCATAAAAAATTAGTATTTTATCATATTATTATTATTATTAAAAGTTGTAATTAGACTGCATTATAGTATAAAAGTTACTATATATATATATATTTTTCTTTTAAGGTTTCCATATCACAGGAATGTACATGAATCCCATCGTTGCAAGCACTTGCATGTTTGGTTGTGAAGGCAATACAACATTTCAACATTTCATGGTGTATTGGATAGGTCCCACCATTGGTACTTTTGCTTGGCTCAAAATCCACCAATTGCCTCAATTTGAAGAATATAAAAAACTAGTTCTTAAAACTTTAAAGGTTCCAGAAGTAGAAGAAAGTAAAGAAAAGAAAACCGATTAAATATGCGGTTTGCAATCATTTTACAGTGAACAAAATAATCATCAATATGTTAACATATAATCTCTCCCCCCTCAAAAATAAAAATCTTAAAATGATTTTTTTTTTAATGTCGGAATTAATTTTCTCAAAATTTATTGCAATAATTACTTACACAAAATATTTGATAGACTAATAACAAATATTAAACAAGTTTATTCATATTAATAAAATAATCATTCAATAAATTAAATTTCTATCAATTTTAATCAAAAGGTCGAAATTTATAAGCAATTTTTTTTTCTTGTAAAAATTACAAATGAAAATACGCAATTGTTATTTTTATGCATATTAAGTATTATACTCAATGTGTCTGCAAATACATTTATTATGCTTTTATGATGCTTCAATTTTTCGATTAAATTAAAAATTTATTTATCAATGTTACAAAATCCATATTTTATTTATTATTTTTGTTTTTAATAGCAGCCCCCCCCCCCCATTCCCTTTTTTTTTATTACAAATTAGAATTACAGAACGTATATTTATTGACTTTTTTTTTTTTTCAAGAATTTATATAATAAAATGAAAAAGACAGACAATAACTTCTATATTTTATTTCTCACCATGCTCTAGCTCCCTCTCATTATATATACTTACGCATTATAACAGGGTACGCAATCTATTACATTTGGAAAAAAGATATAATCACATATATTTCTTTTTTCAAGCATTACGAAATGATTTGGACAGCTATAATATATACTGAAGAGAAGCTAGTAGGAAATGACAAATATATATATAAAGAGTAATGCATTGTGGTACGAAAAGACTTAGGATGAGGAAATTCCTATTTTTATCTTTGTTTTATAAGAAAAAAAATTCGTAATATACCACAGCGGGAAGATATAAGTACCGATATTTGTAAATACAATTTGTTTATGCTAAAAGTAATTTGTTTTAAATACAAAAATTAGAAATTAAATTTGAACTTTTAAAAACACTTTCTAAACACATTATAAGATCGATGTTAAAATTAGTCGAAAACAGGATTTTCATTATAAACATAGGTTGCGTAGTCAAATATTGTTAGCCAAGAGGTCATAGTCAAGCGTTGTTTGCCGAGAGGTCATCGCAGCTGCCTTGCAAGCAAGTAGTTGGTTGCAGACGGTTGTGGGTTCGCGTCCCGGCCGATACTATGACATATGAAAAAAAAAAAAACATAGGTTGCGTACTTTTTTTTTTCATATATAAAAATATGATTGTAAATATTCCTTTTAATTACTTTTCTTATCACAATTTCATTTCCAGATATGTAATAACGGGTTTTTTAATTTTTTAAATGATACTTCTTTAGACTTCGGTCCTTTTTCTTCTTCTTCTTTTTTTTAAATTTATTTACATATTATATGTACATTATAATTAATCATTTTTTCTATCATTTGTTTGCACTTCATATTATTAGAATTAAAATTAAATGTTTTTTATCAATGTTTATTTTTTTTCTTCTGCTTAAACAAATATTAGTTCTTTATGCAAAGCAAGTAAAGTATTAGACAACAGTATAGTCTTGATCATCATCGTGATAGTCGGATAGAACTTGCCATTCTTTTAATACAATGAATATATCGTTTCAATTTTAAAGGTACATTATATATTTTAAAGTGCATTACATCATTAAGATACTGTTAACCCAATTTCGTTTGTATAAAAAATTTACTTTTACTAATATATATAAGAAACAATATACACACATGTATAGAGAGACAGAATTTTATTTTTAATTGATCGAAGTATATGACATGCTGAAAAAAATAAATCTAGTTTATTAATAATTTTTATTAGTCATTTATTAGACTAGAGATTATCCACTTAATGTATATTTCTGTAGCGCAATTATCACTACACCACTCAAACGCAAAGTTGGGGCTGGTTTCTGTCCGCTTTAAACACCTTCCAAGGATGAAAAAGTTTTATAATCTCCAAGATGCACATTTCATGCTGAACCAACACTCATCAGTTGACCCAAACCACCATCTCTTACACATATCCTTATCATTGTTCAGTATATATATAGATAGCACAGAAGTGGTGTAGTGAAAATTACACTATTATTTATTAAATGGATAATCTCTAATCTAATGAATGACTAATAAAAATTATTATTATACTTCTATCAAGTGGTTTTAACGTCAAAGTTGTGAGGGCAGTAAGTTTGACATTTATCAATTAAATGATAGTAATTGGCTATCTATATATACTGAACAATAATAAAGATATGTGTAAGAGAATGTGATATGGGTCAACTGATAAGTGCTACTTCAGCATGAAATGTGCATCTTGGAGATCATAGATCTTTTCCATATGTCTTTAGTCATATGACTATGCTTACACCCCTCTGCAAGATGTTAAAAGTGGATAGAAATCAGTCTCTATCTTGTGTGTGTGGTGCAGTGAAAATTACACTACAAAAATATTATTCATTAAATGGATAATCTCTAGTCTAATGAATGACTAATAAAAATTATTAATATTAATCAATCTAATTTTTTTATTAATTAATTTATTTATTTCTAACAAATATTCAAAACATTTAATCAAATAGCTGACTGTAACAATAGTACTTGACATCATAACTCACTACCGAATAAGCAAAATCTGCTCTTAAAATTTGGGCAATCTGAACTCATTAAGGAAGAAAGTCATTCGTGTGAGATAACTAAATAAAAAACTTCATTCAGTGTTAGTAAATATGATTATAATAACACTATACATACATTTCTTTCACTTTTAGAAGTTTTATGTGTTATCTTCTCATTCTCTCTATTAGGCATCTAACATTTAACAAGATAAATATAAAATAATATTTCAATTTTCTAAGCACCTACTCAAATTGTAATCAAACTACAATAATTTTTTATTATACTTACTAAAATCGGTTAACTGTTCAAGTAAACAATAATGTTTTAGATTTAGTAATGCTGAAAGGAAAGCTGAAACATTCAAACGTATGGTCTTGTTGGCTTTTTTTTTCTGGCACAAGTAATATACAATATCATACACTTTAATATATGAATTTTTTAAAGTATGAAGATTGGCTATCTTAATATAAGCTGAGCATTGGTTATATATATATATGTGGCGATGATATCTGAACCAACTGACGAGTGCTGGTTTAGCAAGAAATACTCTTATTGGTGATTATTTATCTTTTCGACGTGTGTATTATCAAGTGCGTCAGCAGTATGAGATAGCGTGGATAGTTGAGGATCGTGTGAAAGTCTGAGTTCAAACCCATATATAATATACACCATATATATATATCGAATTTATTTTTATTTACGGTTATTATTGCTCACAGGTTTGGTGTTTACTTGCAGTCTAGACATAAATTTTATTTACATTTATTAAAAAAACATTACACTTTTTATTTTTAACATTTAAATGCAAATATATTGTATGTACTTTTAAGATAGATGTAATTACAGGGGTTTGAACCCAGACTTTCAAGCTCCCTTTTATCATCCATTCTATCATATACAAACGATATCCACGGCCACATACGTGTGAAATACGTGATCAGTCTGGGTTTTCACCCCCTATAATAATATGTTAATGTTTCTAGAAATGATCATATAACCTTTTTAATATTGTTCATAAAATGGACAATACATGATATATGATAATAATTTTTATAAATTATATTACATCTGTATGATCTTATAAATTGTAATAATTCACAGATTCTTATTGAAATTATGGCGTTTTAATCTTAGTTGGCTGATGATTGGAGTGAGGCAGATAAAATTATTTCCAATAATTTTAATAGCAGTTTTTTTTTTCTAAAAAAAAAACTTGGATAGCATTTGTATTAGAAATGAAAGAATTTGTATCTGAGTTGAATAACAATTAAGATCGAGATTCTATCAGGAAGGTGGAGGAGGGGGATATTTGCGTAACAGAATGCAAAATTGCGCTAAATTTTTATTTGAAATATTTGTTGTTGTTGTTAGCTTAAATTACATCATTTTGAAGTTGCTAGGAATGTTTGTTTTTTTAAATTATGGGGTCTTTTTATATATATAAATGTTTCTAACCCGAGTGACTTATAAAATAAAACATATATTTTTCTTACAATAATGAAATTCAGATTACCAAGCAAAAATGAAATTTAATATAAAATTATAAACTTCAATATTAAAAAAAAAAATTGTGTATACAATTTTCCTATCATTCCACCGTAATTGGTAATAATGTATAATTAGCTTTTTTCTCTTTCCAAAAAGTGTTCATATTTGTAATTTTTGTTCAGATGTAAAATAGTATATGTTTATTATAATAATAAAGCAATAACTTTTTTGAGTGACCTAAAATAAAAAAATTTGTTGTATATACTTATTTGTGTGTGTGTGTGTGTGTATAAGATAATTAATTCAGATTCGTGAAAATCAATTTGCTAAATTTTATACTTATTAGATTACCTTTTATATAAAATCATTTACATTAATTATATATCTCCCAAAACAAATCATTAGATCTCATCATTTTTAACTTGTTCGAGAAAAAAATCTGCATATTTATGTGAATATATGAATAAGTTAAAAAAAAACAAAACATTTCATTATGCATATCTACATCTTAAGGTCATTATAAAAATAATTTTTATAAAGTATATTATTTATTATAATTCAGTGTTGTAAATTAATAAAAATACCATTTATTCTCTTTAAACAATGACCCCATTTGTAGCAAATTTTGTTAAAATAATGTTTTATCTACATGAAATAGGTTATATTACCTTATAATATTTAATATTGCAGTGTATTGTTATTCAATTGTTTTATCTTCGATGGAACTAATCTTACTTAAATATGATTTGTGAATACCTGAATACTAGGAAAAAACTGAAAGTGATTTTTTTTTTCTAGCTGTGATATTATAAATTTGTCAAAGAAAATTTTTTAACTATTATAAGAATTTTATAAAATCCAATTTTAATTCTGGAGTAAGAATAATAAAATTGATTTCAAACAATTATGAGACTATTTTAATTTACTTTTTTTTTTTACTTTTAATAATATATATTAATCAATCATTAAACAAAGTATAGCACCTCTCCTTCTAATAAGAATTGTAATTATGAATAAGACAATCAATGAAGGTTAGAGTATATTAGTCCAAGAGTGCAGTGTTCAAGTATGACCATGTGTCTTCAATCATTTTTTTTTTTTTTTTGATGAATAACCTTCATCCCTTTTCTTGATTTTCTCCAAGCTGTTGCAAAACAATTGAACTACTTTTGATTCTGATTTTCCAATAACTATCTTATATCTGGTTTTCCATAATGAGAATATGGTGAAGATTTCAATTCTGATCAGTCCAAAAATTTTGTAATTTATACAGTCTCGTATTGAGATGATACAATTCACTGTCATTTGGGAGCAGTCATGGTTGAATTCCCTGACTTTGTCAAATTGCATACATGCTCAAATTAGGTGTTCAATTGTTTCATCTTTTCACCCCTTTTATATACAAGAAACCAATTGGTGTGCAAAGCATCATAATTTAATTTGATTACAAAATCGATGAATTTCAGCTCCAATGCCTAGAATTTAGTTCTTGATAAGAGTCTATTGTTAGTTAGATTTAGTTTACTTGGCAAACATTGTAACTCTGGATTCATTAGGTGATATGTTTCCCATAGTTTGATCTTATTTGTGAATGGTAGATGTTTTGATGTAGTGAAATTTCCTTAGGTATTTATTTAACTTCATTATAAAATCCTCCTTTGGTGGTGGTTGGTCAGTGCACAAGATGATTTGCATGATCTCATGATATCCATATAGTAGTGTCCAATTGATAATTAGATTGTAGATGGCTGGGATTGAATGTAAAGAGAGGCCATTAAGTTTCTTAGGCCATTGTATTTTACTTAAACCTATGACCATCGCTCCTCTGCCCCAAAGTAGTCTGGAACACATAGAGTTAATTTTGTTTATAAAGTTCTTATTCAGTTTTATGATTGGGAGAAAGTAGGTGATCTTTGTAAATATTTTAATGTTCAGCAGTGTCACCTTTCCCTGGAGGGAAAGGTAAACTTTGGACAATGAGTTGGTTAATCTTTCTGTTAATTCCAATATTGCATTTTGTATTTCTTTTGTCATTGATGTTGGCGACCTGGATATGGGAAAGCCAAGAAATTTTGGGGATTTTGCTATAAATTTGGCTGTAACTTTTTTTCCAGTAGTGATTTTCCAGACCACCAATTTATGAATATTAAAATTGAGTCTGTAATCAGCTGTGTATTTGTCCAGTATTTCATACAGCAGGTTTAGATATTTGATCTATGGTAAAATTACTAATATGTCGTCCATGTATGCTATTACATTAATTGATTTTTTAATCCCAGGGATATATGTACCAGGGAGCCTTCTCTCTATGTCTATCAAAAGGAGGTTAATATATGCTACAAAGCATAGGGTGCTTAGGGGGTGAATCCTGTGGAACCAAGAGTGTAGGTTTGAAGCCAGAAGCTATTTTACCATTTAAGGTGATGAAGATCTCTTGGTTCCTCAATAGGTTGTCTATTATTTGGATATATGCAACCAAGGTGAGGTACTCAGCCAGTACTTCCAAAAGCTTGTTGATCCTGACTGAATTGAAAGCTGCTGTAATATCCAGCTGTATTGCGATAGGCTTTGAATTTTTTTTTGATCTTACATGGTCGACCAACAGCTTTACCTGGCCCATTGCAATAATAGTTGATGTCCCCTTTTTTTGCGAATTGAGAGTCAGAAATAAATTGTAGAATTTTCCCTTGAATATTGTCTTTAATCACCAATTCGATGATTTTGATTAGCAGAGGGGTCATCGAAATGGGCCTTAGACTGGATAGTTCTGTTGGTGGTTTGTTTTTCTTAAGAAAGGGTATGAGAACAATGGGATATATCCTTTTGTCTATTTGCAGGAGGTTAATCATGTTTAATGACTATTTTATTTTAATAACGAACTATTCAATTATTTTGTGTTCATGAATCCCAAAGATCGAGCTATCAATCTTACATTTACAACTTCATTAAAATTGCCAAGTTCAAAAGAATGAAACCATCTTGGGAAAGGACTAGAATTTCATTAATTTTATTCAATTTAAATTGGCAAAATAAACTTACATGTTCATTAAATAAAATTAGAAAAGCATGCCTTAGAACTGTTATTTTGTGTATATAATTACAAAAAAATCAAGTCAGATGTCACATGCCCTAATTTAATAAGCTTGTATTTACAAATTTTATATATAGAGCTCACAAAATAAGCTCTTAACAAGCCTTGAGAATATCCCCAACTCCAAACTGGTTTTTGCCACTGGCATTATCAGCGAAGTGCTAGGATATTCAAGCATTAGATTAAAAATACCAGGACAATCCCAGCACTTTGTCTAATGTATAAATATTAAGTAAAAAATCTGAAATTTTCAGACATCCATATGTCTTCCAATCCAGTGAACTAACTTAAATAGCCTTATGGGACTGAACTAAGTTCAGATACACCATATATTAATAGCTTTAGCAATATAAAATGACCAAAGCCTTAATATCAAAAAATAAAATTACAAAAAAATTAAGTCAGATGTCACATGACTTAATTTAATAAACTTGTATTTACAAAGGTTATATATAGAGCTCACAAAATAAGCTCTTAACAAGCTTTGAGAAAGTGCTGGGCACAGACTGGTTTCTGTTACTGGCTATTAATATATTGTGTATCTGAATTTAGTTTGGTCCCATATGACTATTTAAGTTAGATAACTGGATTGGAAGATATATACATTAGATAAAGTCTTGGGCTTGTCCTGGCATTTTTAATCTAATGCTTGAATATCCTAGCACCTCACTGATGATGCCAGTAGCAGAAACCAATCTGGTGTTGGGGATATTCTCAAAGCTTGTTAAGAGCTTATTTTGTGAGCTCTATATATAACATTTGTAAATACAATCTAAGTAAATTAGGTCATGTGACATCTGACTTGATTTTTTGTAATCTTATTTTTTGATATTAAGGCTTTGGCAATTTTATATTACTAAACTATTAATATATGGTGTATCTGAATGCTAGTTCAATCCCATATGACTATTTAAGTTAGATAGCTGGATTGAAAGACATATGGATATCTGAAATTTTCTATTTAATAGTTATACATTAGATAAAATGCTGGGCTTGTCTTGGTATTTTTAATTTAATGCTTGAATGTCCTAGCACCTCACTGATGATGCCAGTAGCAGAAACCAATCTGGTGTTGGGGATATTCTCAAAGTTTGTTAAGAGCTTATTTTGCAAGCTCTATATGTAACATGTGCATATAATATAACTGTAAAGTATTTTAAAAAAAGAAAACCTAATTAATCTGAAATTAAAACTAAGTATTTAAGGATTATTTTTTATATTTATAAGATAATAGCTAATAAAAAAATTGTAATTGTAATCAATTTATTAATAATTAAACCAATTAATATTGTGTTGTTGTATGATTGTACAGTATTTTTAGGATATAGCACAAAATTAAAAATCTATATAGTACGTTTATTGGGGAATTACTTTACATATAATTTTGAAATAAAAGCTAATTTATATATTTTGGTAAATCTATGATAATAGTAAGAGATACAGTAATGGAAAATGTTTATGAATACAGCTAATATTAAGTGAAGTAATTCTAATAGCATGCATTTTTATAAGACTACATTTTACAAATTATATGTTAGATGGGTAGTGAATATTTTTGTTAAAAATTGTTTTAGAATTTGCTGTTTAGTGTGTGTATATATATCCCACCTGTGTAAGATACAAAATTCACTTCATCTTTTCTTTTATATAGGTACAATTGGTTACAATTTTATCTCCTTTTAAAACAAAAACAAAGATTTTCCTTTTATACTGAAATTTGTCAAAGAGTATATAAATTAAAGAAAATAATTCTTAGTAAATAATAATCATTTTAAATATGAGGAATGTGCACTCAAATGAAAATATTTAATGTGGAGTGTCCAAGTATTAGAAATAATAAATGTATATAATCATTGGAGTTTTAAATCTGATTGAGTTAATTTGTATATGAATTAACTCTTGCATTAATTATTGTGAATTAGTTTTATATGTGTTAGAACTTATAATATAAATACAATTGTTTGTCACTAATTTGAATAGTTAAAATATACTATATCTATATAGTGAATTTATTCATATTTTCATTTTGTAAATTTGAGGGTCATATTCAACAAGGATCATTTCAGTTGTTTGTGTTATTATTAAAAAGGGATTCTTATCTAAAGTGATCACTCCCCAGAATTATTATTACAATGTGTATAGAGGTACTAAGATTTGCAATGAAGGTGAAAATTAAATTCAAATTTTATATTAGATACATGTGTATGATTTAGTTATGAAGCTAAAGATGGAATAAATGGTATACTTGTGAGGGTTGGCCATGCATAGAATTATGTCCATGATATATTAAAGACTTACAATTTACTCAACAGGAAGGATACTCGATTATATAATTATATTGATATTGTAATGTGATTAAAAAAATAATGTTTTAAAATTAATAAAGATAAATCTTGGAAATTTTACGGAAAATTCAATTGTTAATATAATTTGTACTTGATTTGTTTTCCAGCATGTGCAGGTAATTATAAATTAAAATATAGTCAAGAAATGATTATTAAATAAATGATTACATTTAGCTATAAAGAAAATTAAATTATAAAGAAATGTTCAGATACTAATAGTATTAAAAAAATTCTTGATATTATATAGTCAGTAATAGAAGTATGTTTGTGTAACACAAATTATATATTTTATGACAATTACATTACTTTGTAAATAGATTTTTTTATTTGTTTAAATAATGTGTGTTAACTTCTGTATGTATATATATATCAGGGATGAATCATCCATGTTTTGAACAGAATGAGTATTTCTGTAGAAAAATTCACTAAAACTTTCAAAAGCTTTAATTAAAATTCAATTTAAATAATTCACTTTCAATTTTTTTACCAACTGTTGAATTGTTTTATATATGGCAAAAAATGAATTTGACTAATGCATTCTTGGTTGATTATAAGAAGTTCAAACAATACTAAGATCTAATTTACAGTTGAAACTTTTAAGAATGTTAAAAGCATTTGGAAGATAAAATATATTGATAATGTATTCACTGATTTACAGATAAGAGAGTTTCAGATTTTTCTAGATGTGCATAATATATATATATATATATTAGGCACTATTATGTAAAAATTGTTGTGGAAAGTGAAATAAAAACATTATAAAAAAAGAAGTGTGCTTCTGTTCCTTAAAGTTGCACTTCATCACTGATATGTTCCTAAAAATGTCATGCTTCAACACTGATATATATGTACACATCAGTGATGAAGCATGACTTTTTTAAAAATGGAAGCACACTTCTTTTTTTACATTTTTATTTCACTTGCCACAACAATTTTTATGTAATACCACCTAATATATATATATATTACACCCATCTAAAAAAATCTGAAACTCTCTTATCTGTAAATCAGAGAATATATTATCAATATATTTTTATCTTCCAAATCCTTTAAACATTCTTAAAAGTTTTAACTGTAAATTAGATCTTAGCATTATTTGAACTTCTTATAATTAACTGAGAATGTGTTAATCAAATTCATTCTTTGCCGTATATAAAAACAATTCAATTGTTGGTAAAAAAATTGAAAATGAATTTTTTAAATTGAATTGTAATTAAAACTTTGAAAATTTTAATTTTCTATAGAAGCACTGTCTGTTCAATACATGGAAGCTTAGTCCCTGATTTATATATATGGATTCTCATTTTGAATGCAATCAGTCTGTCAGTTTTCACTTTAAAATATTGGCTTGATGGCAATTGGCTTTCATTATCTTGTTCTCAGTTGAGTGATTTCTAAATGAGTAATTATACTCCACCATTCAATTATTTAAATATATATATTTGATGTTGTCTGGTCCACATATTAATTCAATGCCAATTTCATTGGGATTACTTTAGCCTGGTATTGCAGATAGTGATTATATAGTTGTCAGTATCATCACATATTAAGAAAATTATTTCCAAATCCTATTATTAGTATATATAAATAAAGTATATGTGTCCATATTTCCTGAAAGTATTATCAGGTGACATCCAAATCAAACTATATCAAGACCATTACAATAACTATTATAATTGAATATGCAAAGATATACTATGTGCTTGTAGTACTTATTTATCCATATTAATCTGAGAATTTTAGATTTATATGCTGATATGTAATCATATTATGCACCCTAATACAGTATCTTTTTGACAGATAAAATATTGACATTGCATATGTAAGTCCTCGGATATTTTACATATTTAACCTGGGATAAAAAGTAAATTCATTTAGAAACAAATGGTGCAAATCCCTGCAGAATATAATTGTTGCATCATTATTACTCAATAGAATTATTTTATTATTCCTTGTGAAGATTATGCATTTAAATGTCCACATAATTCAGAAAAAGATGTTTAAAACTATGGGTACATTTTATTATGCTTATAGGCACTATAGAGACACACAAATTGTCTGGTCAGTATTTAAGAATTGGTGTTACCATAAAGTCATGAAATACTGGTTGGATGAGACTGGTTCAAGTGATAAGCCCATATTTCCATGAAATTCTACATATCAAGCCATGAATGAATGAATGCAAGTACATGCATGGGAAAAGAATGTAAATTTTCTATTTAATATTATGGTTGTCTGTTTATTTTTACAGCAAATAATGTAAAATCCAACATACATTTTGAATGAGTGCAAGTCATTACATAATCTGATCATCTCCCCCCCCCCCAGTAATTTGTTTTAAAATCAAAATAAAATTGCAAAATTAAGGAGGTAGATATATTTTTATTTATTTATGTTTGTTTGTTTATTACTTATACAAAATTTTGTTTGTAGTGGGATGATAATAAGTTTACTGGACTGCTCTAAATAATGCATATCTCTTCATTATACAATCTCATTTTATTAAACGTCTCATGATTATAAGAATAGCCAATTGAATACTCTGTTACTGTAAGGTATCTGTAGAGGAGAGAAGAGAAAGGTATATATAAACATATATGTGATTTACATAATAAGTGCTTGGTGGCATCCAATGATATAGTTATTAGTAGTTATTTGTATACATCTATCAATTTAGTCATCTGATTAAATCATTGCATTTGTAAAGCTATCAAAAAGGACTGATATTATATGTCCTAGAGATTTAATATTATTTGTAATTATTTTGTAAATAGGTATGCTAATTATCACCAGTAGTGAATTTAATTATAAGGGTCATTGATAAAGATCCAAATGTTTAGATAATCTGAACCCTAGATTTTCTGTAAATTTAGTAGAGATTTAACAGTGTATTAGTTTATTATTAATTGTGACTTTATATGTACAACATCTCAATTTCAGTGGCATATAAACAAGCTGCTGACATATGAAAGTGAAATTTAAGAGGCATGGAAAGAACAATTTATTATCGGCACACCCTTTATTATCAGTTTTCTGTTGTAATATACATATATAATTAATTAAAAACCATATAAATATGTAGTAATAGCATTATATATTCATTTTAACTTATGCTTTTATAGAAATTTTCACAATTATCTAAACTAATCTTTAACCAAAAAACTATTATTGCAATCTGCACAGCTAATTTTAATTGATTGTGCCCTTGGAAACATCATAGCTCCAAATTTTAACATTTTAAAAATAGAATTCACATTTATTAAAATGTTTCTCTGCCTATTTGTCCATTAAAAATATTATATATGTTTTCTAAATATAATGTATACTACTTCTCAATGTTTTGTAAATCTTAAGTAAGAGTTATAGGATAAGACTGATACTGGACATCCTTGCTATCTTTCTTCATTCTGAATAATGAGTATATCATAACAACTGCAGATGTTTGTGCTTTTGGTGGACTTTCTATTTCACAACATACAAGTTCAGATGAAGACACATTGTGGATATTTAAGCACCCAATGGAGAAGCATTACATATTTTCCACTTGTCATACACACACATACATGTATATATTTACTAGAAATGGGCCACATTGTTTAGATAATGCTAGTCAAGCATATACAAATATGTGTGTTTAATAAGCTTTAACAACTCTGCTGGCTTCAGACATTGTACAGAGGAAATAGCAACTATAATTTTTTTCTCTTCATTGCCCTCAGCATTTGCTCTAGCTAACGTTTACCTAATCTTTTTTTCTTTGTTTTTCCAGCTTGGTAGCAAAAAGACAAAAAATAGTAAGACTAAGATTCCAGAATGATACTGAAACAAGCAAAATTTTATTTTCTGTTTTATTTACATAATCTAGCTTTTCTATTGATAGAAATCCATAATCCACTCTTACTTTATTACTTAATAGCTGGATTGCCAAAAATAAGTTTTATTAGTCGCAAAAAACCTTTTCTCTATTTTATATAATAAAAATAGACTAATCACTGATCAATTAATTTCTTTTAATTGTTAAAGGAGATCTTTTTTCTTGCATTTGAAAAATTATTTAGTGACCTGATGAAAAATCTTGTTTTTAAATATTTTAAGATACTGCTTAATTTATTAAAAAATTATTTAAGCTATTAAATAATTTCAAATTTTGGAAAAAATAAATAAATAGCTTGCTAGTTGAGAATTCAGTGATGTCCATATAAATTAACAAGCATAATAATTACCAAGCAAAATAATTTTACTAATTTATTGATAATGCTGAAAGTTATGCTAATTATCCTCCATCTATATGTATTTTGCTATCTAAAAAAAGGTCATGAGATGGATTGTCTCAATAAATGAGTTTTCAAAAAAAGTTTGCTGTTAACTGACACTATTTAATTTCTTAAGAGACTAAAAAATCCAGCAGTCTTAAATTTCTAGTCTACTCCATATATGCTTGTTGTTATAGTTGTCATTATCAGATGAATAAGAACATGATAATCAAATAATGTGTTAACTTTACTGGCTTTCACGTCCACGTTTGTAGCAAGAAAACATCGTAGGGTTTTGCTTATAAGTTTGACAGTTTCTAAGATGTTGAATAGGTTTTCTTAAAAGCAAAATAAAAATATATATTTCTGTAAGGATATTGTTACTATTAATGTAGTTTTATTATATTGTGTTATTTAATAGAATGATTGATTATCAACTATTAGATATATATTTTTATACAAATATGGCAGTGTTTTGATTAAATAATTTAAATTAATACTTATGACAGAAAATTAAAAAATATAATTATTATTCTCTGAGCTGCAAAGACATAATGACAAAAGACAATGCTAATTTTTTCTGAATTTCTACTTAATTTATAATTCGATGATGATTCTATCTATATTTGTTCATTTGCAACTATGGGTCTTTTTTAAGAAGAAAAATTGGGTAATAAATATCATATATTTATTAAGCAAACACAAAGAAACAATTGACTTGAAAATATGGAAGAACAACATTATGGAGATTAGTGATCTGTAAGACAATGTAACAAAATTAAATTGAACTTAACAAAATATACCAAAAGCTGTCAATTTATATGTATGCCCCAATACATATAACAAATAACATAAAAATGATCATGACTTGCAGTCTGGAAATTTATCAATCAAATGACTGATCACATATTATTAGCTAGACAGTATATGTAATAAGTTTAATTTGGATTGTTGATAGAAGTGTTAATGTACTGATTGCAAGAACAGAAGATACTATTATAATATACAATAAGATCTTTATTATTAGTAAAAGTGCCATATTCCTAATACTACAATTAATGATTTATTTTATTTTTAAGACTTTGTTCTAATAAAATGATGAACTTTTATATTGGTATATAAACTGCTTGTGAAAAACTAAATATTTTTAAAATATCATGAAATTTGAATTCATTAATTGAAAAATAAAACTGATTGGATAAGAACCAGAAAATAAAAACGTATATAAGTACAGGTGGTAAACTATTTGGAAAAACTGGCCAATGACTCTGTAGTATGTGCACCTAATATGGATTACTAGCAGTGCACCAAAACAACTGATAAAAGGTTGTTCTTGTAATGCATATCCTGTAGGGTAATTGTCCATTTTTTCCCTATTACTTGGCATTTAGATTGAAGCTTGATAATTTTATTTCATATATATGTATAAAAATAAATAAATACAATTCTGAACTTATGAATAGTGTCTGATGCAAATATTGAAAAATAGAGACAGCGTACACGATGGTCATTCCCAAGTTGAAATGGCTACCAAACATAGCTAGAGGGCAAACTGACTAGTTAACAAATAGTTGCATTGGGGAGTATTTTCCCTAAACACATATACATTAAGAAATACAATAATTCACCTTTGCATATTTGATTATAAAATTTATAAAATGAACAAAAAATTATCTGCTTTACTAATCAATAATTGTAATAGATTGAAATAATTGGCAAGAAAACTTGATTGATTTAAACATTTATTCCTTTAACTAAAGTTGTTATTGACTATGATCTATTTAAATTTCAGAGATAAAATATGGGAAAGCCATTCGCTACAAGTCGTGTACTTAGGGGACAGACCATCTAATTGAAAAAGTTACATAGGAAAGTATTTCCTATAAACTATATATATATAAATAAAATATCTATTGTGGAATAAATATTGTAGTAAAAAATAATGGATTATAATGACGATATTTTATAAATAACTCTAATAAACCATAGAAAAACTTTCAGTTAATTTCTTAACCTTCTTCAATAAAAAAAACATTTAAAGTCAAATATAGTGGAAATTAACATTTATTACATCATAACCCAACATTCAAGAATTTTAACATTAGTAAATTGTCTATTAATTACAGAGTCTATTTCTATTTATAAAAATTATCTCCTTAATTTTTCTTTTATTATGGTTTTTCTCTACCTGAAAAATCTTAGCATTTTCAAGATCAAAATTGAAAGTGAATACATTTTTTCTCAATGAAAAATGTCATGCACAAAATATTGAAACATTTACAAAAGAGTTGACTAAAGTTGGTTATAGTACTAAACAAATTTATTGCACTTCATATCATTTTAAAAAATACATACTACTTTAAAGAAGCTGAAAGTTAATGATAAAAAATGAATTTCTATTCCATATCAAACTAAATTTTTAAAAAATATATATAGGGGTTTATTTAACGTTTCATTTTGTGTTCCATAAAATGTTAATAGATTGGTTAATAATTAAAAAAAGAATATATCTTTCAAATTATAAAGTAATATTATTTAGCAAATTGTATGTAATTAATTACAGGGCTTCATATATAATGAATAGAGGTTTAAACTTGAGAAAAGATTAAAAAAGTATCAATTGTTATATAAACATATAAAAAATAACAGTAATGATTTAATAACAGCTTCTGTTTTCTTTGATCATGAAAAAACGTATTTACTTTCAGTTTTGATCTTGAAAATGCTAAGATTCTTCATGAAGAAAGAAATAATAATACAAGAAAAATTAAGGAAGCAATTTTTATAAATAGAAGCATCTGTAATTAATAAACGATTCGTTAATATTAAAATTCATGAATCTTGGGATTATGATATATTTATTTCTGCTATATTTGAATTTAAATGCGTTTTGTTTGAAAAAAGTTAAGAAATTAACTGAAAGTATTTCTACAGTTTATTAGAGTTATTTATAAAATATAATGAAAGATAATAATAGTAGTTGATTTCATTAATCTTGAAAGTTATAGATAAAATAATATAGAACTTAAAAATCACTTTACAATACTGCAAAACTTTGAAGATGATTCATACTGAATAATATCAATAAGATCTAATATCCAAATGAAGTAAACCAATTCTTTCATAAGCTATAAATAAATAACAGACTTCAACAACCAAAAAAGAATTGAATGAATTCAATTATTCATTCAGCTTACTGTTACAACCTTTTAATTGCTTACATTGCTGAAATTTAAAGAATAAAAATTCTATATTACCACAATTTAAATATGGTATTAATCATTTTGAAATTACAATTGTGCAAATAGAAAATAGAGAGTGAATCTGATTTTTAACAATCTCTATAACAATAATCAAATACCAATGTGTAAAGGTAAATATCAAATACTCAAAACAATATATATATATATTGTAACAGTACAGAGAATATGGGTAAACTTGGGATGATGGCACTCATCATCATCAACCCCAAGTCAAAATATAAAATTTAATATAAAAAATTAATAATATGAGCATGAGAGATCAATACAGAAATAACTATAAGTTCACCTGCATTATATAAAAGCAATAATCATCCATCATCATGAATGATTAACAATAAAAATAAATTAACAGCCAATCTTGTGACTGGACTTAAAATGGATCGACTATGACTGGATTTGAAATGGGTCTACTATAGACCAGGGCCCTTGCCAGCTTGGGGCAATTATTTATACAATAATTTAGATGCACAAACAAGTGCTAATTCATAAGAATATAACAATTAAAAAAATAATGCTAGGATATTAAAACATGCTGATCAACATCAATGCTCTGGGTACTTAGTATCATTAATGTATGGACAACTATAACCTTAATTTCTAAATAAATAATTAAAATGAAATGTAGTGCCCTTTTAGGTCAACCAGGATCATTGACTGGATGGCTATAAACAGTAAATATAAACCCCTTTTAATTAACAGACCATTATGCATGAATCCAGTTCAGAGAAAAAGTCTATAATTGTTACTATGATCAAGAGACATAATACACACATATTCAAGAACTATTTAGGAATGAGTAAATTCACTGGAATAACTTTAACAATGAAATATAAATTTATTAATAACAATTAAATTAAAATAAAATTGAAATCAGTAAAATAAAGCTATATATATAACTTAAATCTTCTGATTAATACCAAAAAGAAAACCACTATTACATTGTAATTTACATATATGTCTCAATAGCTTTACATAAAACACCTATATATCAATACAGACATGCCTGTATAATATAAAATGACTATATTTGAATTGTCACAAATGAATAAAAATATGATTAATTTTAACATATGTGTCTACCTGACATGAATCTAGATAAGCCTACAAATGTGCTATAACATATGGGAGTTGTCATATAATACTAAAAAGTAAGCTATCACATTTTAATGATACATAAATGAGTTTTCACATATATAGGGTGGGTACCCATGGAAGTGTATGCTCACACTGATGTTTATATCATATATTTTAATTTGCCAAAATAATAAACTTATTACAAATATATTTTTCACAATTAATTCAATGTTAAAAATATACATAAAATTTATATGTATATATAAAAATAGTATGAATCAAAGTTATTAATTCATTATTTCTAATGGTAAAAAGTTTTTCTTTTTACTTTTTAAAAAAAAAATCATTTCTTTGGCAGTCCTTCATAAAAGTTTTCTTTTTAACGGTTACTCCTAATTAATTATAAACATTTTAAAAAATTTCCCAGCAAGTTCTCATTTTCCAATCTAGAAAGATTTTTTTTTCCGAACTAAAATTGTCTTTGAATCAATCCTTTATGTTTTTACATATTAATTGAGGGAAAAATTGTTTACTTTTCAATTAGAGATTTTATATATCATTTTCAAGAGATTATTTAAAATATTCTCAATATATATATAACACTAATCATCAGATGTACTTTATATATATGTATTTTATCTGCACCTATTTGCATGTAGATAAAACAATATACATATAAATTAATTCTTCAACAAGCTGATGGACTATCTGGGTAAGCTGGTCCCTTTTAAAACAGTGGACTAGCTTATTGTCATCTTTGGGAAAGATATAATTCAGGTAATTTGACATTCAATCACCACCATTTAATTTAGAATTGGATAACTTTGAGTATATCTAGTACACAATATGGGCTAAGAAAAAGCCAGAAAAGTGGGCCCTTTACTTCCATATCAATCAAAATTCTACCATAGTAAACTAGTAACAATAGCTGGACTTCTGCTCTTGCTTGCAGTTATAACTTCATGGTAGTAATCTTGTCATAATCTATAAAACTCTAAAAACTCCTCTAATCTTTTTTCTAACCTTTTTTATAGTCAGGGTGGAAAAAAAACAATAATTAAAACCAAGTTTTTTTCGTCTTCACTGAAAAAAGGACTCTTTTTCAATTCACATTAATCCTTTCAAAAACAACTTTGTAGGATCAAAATGTTATAAAAGCTTTAATTAAAAAAATAATAATCAAAATATATAGTGATTTATAATTACCAGTATATCTATTGTAACATAAAAATATGCTTGTTTTAATTTCAAAATTAAAAAAAATATTAACTAGACCTTTTTAAATGTGTAATTTATAATAAAAAAATTTAAATTCCAAATTATTTAATCCTTAACTGTTAATTCAGTGTAATATAGAAAATATCTAAAAAAAACTTTTTACTTCTACTTTTCCTTTCAACTTTATATATATGTGAACACACTCTCTGTGGTTGTATGCCATGAGACACATGATCATCTCAATATATATAATCCAACTGGAAGTAAACAACTTATTCATCAACAATGATAAAGAATATACTGAATTCACTTCTTTCAATTTTTGATCTTTATAAGCTTTCATTAGAAGCTGTCATCTGAATCCTTTTATAATTCTTCAAAAGATGAGCAAATATTTAATCCATCTATTTATAATATTAATAGGCAACTCTCCATACAGTAGTGCCAGTTAGTGCAAACCAGAGTAATCAATGGATGCAAGGTTTGTGCATAAAATCCCTATCTGCTCATCCAATATGCTTGATCAAGCATAAGAAATGGTGATAAAGAGATGTAATATTGTTAATCAACAGTGCCATTCACTGATTTAATAAAATTATTTTTCAGATCTGTTATTTTTAATGCAGGCAAAAAATCTAAAGTGATTACAACTAGCAAATGATTTATCTATCTCCTTTGCAATTTTAATCTATTAATCATTCTTGGGAAGTCTACTTATCAGTAAATTCTTTGCTTCTGAAACTGCACAATCAATTTATTACTCTGCTAAGTAGAAAATGTCATATTCCTTTTAATCAAATCACGGATGATGCAAACATTATCGGAACCAATCAAATTTTCCCTTTTGGTGAACTTTAAGTCTCATTCATATTTATATACTACTATTTAAAAAAATTCCATCAATTTATGAATATTATTTTTCATTATGATTCCTAACTATAATACTATCAATAAAATTCACTTATTTTAAGTATGGATGCATTCAAGTTCTTTTATAAAAAAAATTTCTGTGTAAAAGTTTTGATTTTTTGCAAAAATTCAAAACAGCAGAATGTCATAAAAAATACAATTATTCCAAATAACTTTCATCCAAATTTGAGAGCATTATATTTTCACCAAGAAAAATGTTTTATATAGTATTAATATTAAAATACTAACAAAAAATAGAAGCTTCCTCTGAGAGAAATCTAATGGAGCATATGCATTGTGGATAGTCAGACCAACCTTTCTCAAATAGATACTAGATTTTTAAAATTTTCAATAATATGAGAACTAATATTTTCTTTAAGATAGTTTCCTAGTCAGCATAAGGCATATATCTAAGAGATGTTTGTTTTAATTAGATGAAAATGCTTGAAGTCAAAAAATGTTAAACATAACAGTATAGATTTATAACCAGTTATTATCATTAATAAATATTTTTTACAAATGTAAAATAATAAATATGATAAAATTTTAATTTGCACTTGCATACGGAGTTATTTATATGTATATAAAACTGTAACTACAAAAATGTTATTATCTTTAAAAAAATCAAGATAAAATATTATATCAACAAAAAATATTTGACCTTTACGACTTTCAATATATATAATAATGACCAGTGAGATATTAACTCTGTTTCATATACTTTATATGCATGCTCATCAATTCCGATTTTAATGCTCCCAACATGCAGAGGTTAAGGAAAACACTCTCAAGGCCTAAGACAAAAATTAGAGATTCAAAAATAACCTCAATAAAATAGAGGTTCAATGCAAATTTATACCTTAATATTTTAAAGCACGTGATTCAAATGGATTCACAACTCATTCCCTCAACTAAAGTGATAATCTTTTCATTTAATTACTTAATAAAAATTCAATATTCTGTTGTATTTTCACTCAATTTAAAATGGCCTATAATTAGAGTAATCCATTTATTAAAAATGTACATTATTTTTATGTTACACAGAGTGTTATCTAATACTTATAAATTTCAAAATGAATTTTTAATCTTTAAAAGCATAAGAAGAAAGAGATGAAAAATTAAAAGATGTAGATTATCAATGCCCCACATAAAGAATATTGTATATTTAAATTTTATTAAATGTAAAATCTACATCCAAGATAATAACTTCTAAGCTAATAATCATGACTATTTACTAAAACATCATTATCAGTATTTACAAAAAAAAGGCAACTGCTCAAAACAAATTTTGTATATTTATCTAGATTTACAACTGTCAAATTTCAGCATTCATAACTTTGATACTATCCATTTCAGATAAATACATCCCTAGACTATTACTAATAATTTATTAACTAGAAATTATCATATAAGTCTTAGCACAGACAAAAACAATTAAAAATTAATATATTTGCTTTTTAATTAAGCACAAACACATAAAATAATTAATCCAACTTTTCCCTTTCTTTTTCATGTATAATATCTTTTTTAGATATTGTTAGGAGCCATTATATCTTTTTCAGATGTCTTTATTTATATATTTCAAAAATGTGTGGTAGAGTTGTTCTTTTGGGATATCAAATATTTAATATATATATATTGTACTAGGAATCTGGATAGGGTCTGTTAATGACTCATATACACACATACAGATAAATACATTCAACATATAACTAGATTATTCTTAGATCAACATGAGCTATCTATTTAATGAAGAATAAACAACAAATCTTAAGATTGTTTAATTAAGTAGAATTAAAAATATTGATGATAAGATCAAACCAAATCACTCATATAACAGTTTTATATATGGCATCCAGATTATATTTTCTGATAGTCATACATCAATCATCTCTCAGAGGAATGCACTTAACTTTCATTCATAATATTTTTATTTTTTTTGTAGATGGGTTTTAAATTATAATATCTCCTATCTTTGAGCGTCACTTTCTTTTCAGCAAGAATAGCTATGTGACATATTATCCTCAGCAATACTATCCCAGTTTTCTCTGATAACATGTTAATATTTCCCAGCTCAGAATATGATTTATAATGAATTGTTCACATATGCATTTGGAATAAGACTAATAAGTTAAGAATGCTGTAATCAACTAATTAATTTAAATAAGAAAATTAATTTATTTAAGATAATCTTGAGTGATGAATATTAAAATAATGCATTTATAAATCATTATTATCCTTTTTAAAACAATTATGTCAAAAAAAGCAAATGACAATAATTATTAAATTAAGATAGGCTTTAATCTATTTATTTACAAAACTATTCATTCACTTTCAATATTAATTTACTGATAGAATAACAAAATAAAATTTTTTATAATGTCTACCACATAAAATATTAGTATTCATATATATAAAATTTAAGACAATGCTTACTTTATTTTGTTTAATTTAATTACATACTTAGCTTAATTAAATGTAAATCATCAATCTTGAGAATTGCTTCTTTTCATTGCTTGTATTTTGTTATTGTTGAATTTTTTTAAAAAAAAGTGTTTAATCTGATTTTCTATTTGGATTTAAGGTGACTTGTAATATAAAATAACATACATGGCTTAGTCAGTATTCTTACAATATATATATACGGAAAGATGCAAATGAAAAATATTTTGATTACTCAATTCACATTACAAAAAAAAAAAAAAGCAACAACAATAAAATCAAAAATAATTTATTATTAAAAATATATTTTATTTTAAATATTAATTTCATTTAAATGGACATCAATGAAGTTGAAGAAAAATGCCTTTTATCACAGTTGAAGACAGCATTCAACATTTTATTGTCCACTACTGAACTGTAAGCAACAAATAATAGTGGTATATAAGAAACCTTACCACTGTCCCAACACTGAAAACAAAACAAAAACAAATCACATTAACATGTATATATATAAAAGTATAAGTATATATTGATTAATAGTAAAAATAAAACAAGACATTTAATAAAATATACTAATATAATAAATTCATAACATTCTAAAATCTGCCTAAAATTATGCCAAACACGATTACATACAGATGAAAAAGATGTGGAAAGAATATAATTTGTCTAAAACTTGTGCTTTAATAAAATTGTACTATCAGCAATATATATTCATGCAAAACTTGTTAGTCACAAAATTTTACATCAAATATAAAAGTCATTCCATATCAACCCAAGAGAAAATTGAATTTTCAAATGATTTGATTTAAAAAAATAAGAATAACACAATTAACATTAATTAACTTTTAGATCAAAAAAATATTTTCTTATTTTTCATAGCAGCATTTAAACTTTTTTATATGTAAATAATGCTATAGCTAAATATCCATATATTATTGCAGAATATTATTTTTTATACCTATATATGTTATTTATAATATTTGATTAAAATAAGTGTAAAACAACTAAGAATTTACAAATTTTTAATTGATGGGGGGAAAAATTACAGAAATAAAAACATATGAACTTTTTTTATTTGAGTAAATGTGGCAAAAATGCACCAGTTTTAAGAAATAAAATAAATGTATTATTTTTTTATTTTAAATAATAATCTTTTGATAAATTATCCCTTAAATTTTAATTAATACAGCATTTTTAACATCACATTAGGCAAAATCAATAATCAGAAAAGACTAACAAATCAATAGAAATGCTGACTGTATTCACAAAGATAATATTATAAACTCATCATAAATTAGAAATTCCTCAAGCAACAAAGTTCTTTATTTTGTAAAAGTAATTGATAATTAAATTATGGTTGTTTTTTTTTAAAGTAAAATAACAAGTTGATTCATTGTGAAGAAATGAATTATCATTTAGATATACAATATATAATACGAGGAGCAATATTGAAGAATTTTAAACATGAGATTAAATTTACTTTATTTAGATGGAAACAATACAGTTTTAATATTTAATTATTAAAATCACAGACATTTAAATAGAATTTTTCTCTACAAAAGATGCATATTAAAAATGTAATCCTAACTAGAAACAATACCTATATGCAATTATATTTTTAAATTTTTAACTAATCATTCATCTATTTCATAAGTGACACTTTAAAATAAAGTTTCTCATTTCCTATACAGAATTTAGTTAGAATTAATTATGTTTTATAAAGTGTCAAATAAAAAGCAAACAATCTTGAATAATATGACATACTTTCAACACAATTGCCTTGATGCTAAATTCATACCAATGAGTGTATATAAATATGTATATACAATTTTTATAAATGTACTAAATAGAGAAATTTGAACATAGGATTTTTGGTCTATATTCACCCTCCACTCCATCTCAAATAACTAATATCCATGACCACACACATGTAAAAAAGATAAATGATATCCAATAAATGCATTTCATGCTAAATCAGCACTCATCAGTTGGGCCAGATTATAATCTCCCAGATATATATACAATCAGTGCTTGGATTATATTATGAGAGCAATTCCTTAAACTTTAATGGAATGGAGGATGAATATAGACTGAAAAACTTAAGTTCAAATCTCTCTTTTTTTTTTAATTATAACACAAGCAGTCCCCTAGTTATGAACTTAATTGGTTCCTGACGTGTGTTTTTGTAAGCTAAAATTGTTTGAAAGTAACATCAAAAGGGTTTTCAAAATACAGTATTTATTTTTTATTGATTAGTATCTGGAATTTTGTTTACAAATTTATCAAGAGTTAATTGGATTGTATTCTTTTTCTTCTCTTGATAAAAAATTCTGTAACATTCTGTGTCTTTTTCTATTGCTCTTAGTACACGAGATATACACTTTCCATTGGGATCACATTCTTCCATGATGGTCAGAAATTTATCAAGATGCATAAAGGCTTCAGTTATATTCTTGATTGTCAAACTCTTAACAATAAGTTCATTATAAGGTTCTTCTTCATTTTGGTATTTCATATATTTCTTGTAGTTTAATCAAGTCTTCATTTGTTAGAGGTTCTGAGTGAGATTGCATTAACTCATCAATATCTTTATCAGTGACATTGCTTGCTACAAATTCAACAGACGAGTCTTCTTTTAATTATCTCTTCCAATCTTCATGCAAACTAAGAGCTTTAGCTTGAATAATAGATAAACTCAATGGGATGCCTTTTTGATGTTGATCTTCAATCCATAAAGTGAAAGATTTCTCCATTTCATTGATTACTCTGCCATATCTTTTTGAAACAATCTTACAAAAAATATTTCCACAATTTTTAACATATTCCTTAATTTTGTTTTTGTTTTTCACAATTGTATATATTGTTGATCAGTTTAAATTTCATGAATGTGTGATTGAAGCAAAAGATTTGCCATTTTCAGAACCTCTAATTATATCCATTTTTGTCTCGACCATTTGGGGTTTATGAGACCTTAATTTCTTTTTGGTTATATCAACACTGATGTTTTTTGTTTCTCACTCATGATTTTAATTAATAAGAATGAAAAAAATTCACCAAAACAGAAATGTATATAGTGTATATGTAACATAATCAAGCACAAACTACTTCTAAAAACAAGCCCTAATAAAGACGATCTTGTTCAAGACAATCTGTGGCAATGCTAAAAATAAAAATAATTAATGTCAGAGAGATGGGAAGAATTACTGTATTTTATATAAGTTCTTATTGTTCTCTAAAATATACTTTTAATTATTTTCTAAATTCCAAAGTTTATCTTTCTTTAAAAAAAATTCAGTTATGAATGTAGGTAAATAGTTTTTTTTATCAGATACTATAAATTTGTAGCGTTAATAACTAAAAAGAATTTTTTAATTATTAAAATACTGTACAATTTTGAATACCCATTTCTTTCCATGGTATATAGCACTAATTATACATGAAAGTATGTGCATAGATAAAGATTTAAAGTCCAAAAGTGATTATGTAATAGCGAAATGTTTATAACTCGAGTGTTTGTAATTAGGGGACTTCCTGTAATCATTCAGTATACTGAATGAATAGGTTAATTATAAATGTACTAAGACAATACAAAATACATTTGTAACTAAATTTAAAGTATAGTATATTTTGAACAATACAAACTGTTATTACAACAAATAATTTAAACTACAATAAAATTCATTTCAGCAAATTAAAATCTCCAGTCTCATCAGCTATGATAAAGTTCAAAATATCCATTCTTTATTAGCAATAATAGGTTATTTTATAATTAACTTATAGATAGCTTTTATTTTATGAAATACAAAAATTATTAATTTCATAAGATTTTAAATTAAATTATGTTCAGACATTACCATATCAAATTTATGTTATAGGCAAGATGTATACCTTCATTATTCATCACAAATAGTCCTAATGATTTATATAATTTAATATTTATAATAAATATTAATTTTTGTAAAATTATTAAAATAGCCTAGCATTGACTCTACCTTACATAAATTTACATAAGTAAAAGATAAATTGCAATTGAATGCACTAACAATTTTCACACTTCTAAAGTAAAATGTAACATGACAATTAATAAAACAAACTTATTACTATTGTATTAACATGTAGACCTGGAATTTTAAGCTTTAGCGTTTCTTTTTGCCAAAACACATGTCCTACGAGTCTTTGAACTGTTTTATATTCTGAAGTAGTCAATAATATTTAAAGAATATATTATATTTTAAATTTAGCACTACAGAGGCAGTAAATGTATATATATATGTGATCTGTATATAATAATTAAAAACTGGAATAGTCCAAAATAAATAAATAAATTAAATTATAATATTTCTATCACCGTAAAAACAAAACTGAATTTAAATTTCCCAGAAAATGTTTACAATTGTATTTTCAAAGTCACAATTCATATCAGTAAAATAAATACAATATAACAATTTATTTGTTACCACTGCTGATCTTACAAAATTTATGCAAGTTCATGTATAAAAATCTTTAATTCTAATTTTTTGTATGTCATCATGTAATTACAGCATGCAGAATGTTTTTCTAGACTAAATTGTTGATGTGATGCACTGTGACTTGGGGTAGAGATACCATTAATAGGTGGCAAGGGAGTATATACATTATTGGATCTTTTATTTGCGGATTATGTCTTCTTGTGCACAGAAAAAAGGGAAGATGTGGAAGTTAGGCTGAGGACATGCAAAAGAGTGGGTAAAGAGATGGGGATTAAATTTAGTGAGAGAAAAATCAAAAGTAATGATGATTAATACTGGGGAAAAAGAAAAAAAAAAGAATTTTTATTGGAGGATATAAAGTTAAGTGTGATGAATAGGTATAACTATTTGAAAAATCGTCTTAAGTATTCAGAGAAATTGCTTGAATGAATGGGAGAAAAAATTGATAAATGAAGCAAAGAAAAGAAATGGATTGATAAAGAAAATAACAGTGTTTTCATATAATAAATATGATATAGTTAGAATTGTATGGAAGCAAGTGGCAGTAGCAGGTTTAACATATGGTAACAATGTGTTATGTGTTAGTAAAGAGGTATTAGATTACTTAGAAAATGTACAAAGAGAAGTAGGAAGACATGCATTAGATCCAGATGTGTGAGGCAAAGGAGACAATTCAGGGAGAAATGGGATGGTCAAGTTTTTAAAGGAAAGATGCAAAAAGCAAAATGAAAATGTTTGGTTAGATTGCAGTTTATAAATAATAAGAGAATAGCCAAAATAGTATTTTAATGGGTCATGAGTAAAGGGCAGGCAAACTCCAGTCCTGTCACCTATTAATTCCCTGATTAATGGGATAAATAGTTGATTTTGTTTAGCAATACTTTCAGGAATAAATAGTTGAGATTGCTGAAATAATAAAGACAGAAACTTGCACTACATGTACCTAATTCGATTTCATTTAATATTTAAAAAAAGGAACAATAGATCACTTGCAATACAAGTCAGTATTAAATGAAATGTCAATAATGAAAAACCAAAAAAGATCATGATGCCTTATCTTTTAATGCAATACATGAATTACAAATACTTTATTCAAAAAAAAGAAAATGATTTTTAATTGGGAGACAACAAACAAAAAATAATAAATAGTATCAATAATAGAGAATAAACAGGCAAAATTATTACTTTATCAAGATATAAATACTAAAAAAATGAGGGCAGTTGGTAGCAATAATAAACAAAAGTCAGATATCAAACAGAACTTGAAAAAGATAATAAAGACCCTCGTTAATGTAAACACAAGCACAAAAGAAAAACAACAACACCAATAACAAAAAGTAATCAATAATCATAAGAACTGTCCCAAAATAAATTAAGTCTTCCAGGCTGAAAATAATATATAGTACTGTTAATTCAGATAAAAGTAACGATATACACATAATATTAAAAAAAAAAACCCTGAAAAATCTGAAAATACAACATTACAAAATATTTAAAGGCAATTAACAAATGAGAGATATATTTTTTAAGACAAAAATAATGTGATAAATACTTAAGAATCAAAGAATATAGTACCTAACAAAACTATTTTAAATACATTTAAGATAATAATAAAATAAATGAATAGATGTTGATGGAGAGTTTATATGATGTTCAAAACTAGAACTGACAGTGAGTTGTGATCGTGATCTTGACTACTAAATTTAATAGGTCATTTTATTACTGATTAAATCATGTATAATATAATGATATGCTAGAATAAAATAAAAGAAAGCGATAAATGAATACGAAAAGCATGAATAAAAATCATTATCTTGTGAATAAGTATGAGCAGCAATAGATTAATCGCTATAAAATGAAATTCTTCCTTGTAGAAATGAAATGAATTTTATTTTTAAAAAAATTAAATATATTTAATAAAAAGAAAACAATTAAGAAAATATTCATCTAGGAAAATTTTAGTTTTTATTTTTCTTTATCTTTCCTTTAACTGATAGAAAACTAAAAAATCGTGAAATGACGAATTCTTTCTTTACAGACAGATTATTACAACGTTTTTATCAAAGTTATTTTTTTTTTAGTGCAATCAAAGTTATTTATAAAATAAAAGGAAGTTCAACATCGTTATGTAATTGGTCAAATAAAAGGGTTTTTTTTTTTACTTTTTTCCAACCTATAGGGAAATTATAAAATAATTTTTTCAAAACAATTTTTAAAAATGATAAACAAAAAAAAAAGATCAAATAAGAATATTTTTGTTTTAATTCATCAAAAGTGAACAAAATTCCAAAGAAAAATATTATATAGCTTTATATAAATATAATTTGCTTTTTATATCTTGTGAATACAAATACTTAATCTATGCTATTTATATATACGTTTTTAAAGTCATTTTAAATATTTACATTAATTTTTTGGTATGAGCGAATGTAATTAATAAATAGCCCAAACGGTCGCTCACTCGGAGGTCATGTGACATTGAGGATGGTAGTGACGGATGAATTTCAATTCATCACTTGTTTACGGTATATATGTATCTTTTGAATGAGTTCTTAATAAAATTATATATGTGTGTGTGTGTGTGTGTGTAAATATAGGGGATTTGAATTCACTTTCAAACTATCCACACTATCTCATACAATTGATACACATGACCACACAATGTAGAAAAGATAAATAATCACCAATAAATAACATAATTCGTGCTAATCCAGCACTCATCAGATGATCCAGATTATCTTCTTTTCTACATGTGTGTGGTCATGTGTATCAGTTGTATAAGATAGTGTGGATAGTTGAAGGTGCTTGAAAGTCTGAGTTCAAATGCCCTATATTTACAATGAAGCTCCAGATTTGTGAAGAGTGCCTGGTTTTCAAATATTTATATATATGTGTGTATAAAAAAAAAATTACTATGATGGAAAATAAAGCTAGTTTTGTTTCTTTTACAAATCTATACCTGATGAATAATTTACTGGATTAATTTCTTTCAATTTTTTTTTTTTTAAATGCTTTAATTAAGTAACTTTTATTCTTTTTTTAGATATCATTTACAAATATTTTCCTTAAAATAAGTTAAATAGCATTTAAATGAATAATAAAATAATATTTCAGAATACCAATATGTAAAGAAAATTCCCAGCTCTGATGCTATCATGCTATGCAGAATTATAATTGATTATGTCAGAACTTTAAAGAAAACTGGTCCAATCTGCCTTTGATTTTACTGTCATTGGCTCTCCTATTGAATTGTTACGGTCTCACAACATACCTATTCCTATTCTCTAAATATTAGCTAACTTATTAACAAATAGAGAAATTTCTATTACTCTCAATGACAGTGTCTCTGGGCTTTAAGCCTTTTAAATCTATTCTGCGAGGATCACCATTGAGTGCATTATTTTTCATCACCTATATCAATCTGTTCCTCCTTGAAATAAAACAAAAACTATCTGGTATTCATATCCCAATGATTAGTAAACCATATCAAGCATATAACTTTTATGGATGATCTTATCATCTTCCCCCATCCAAGAAATATCTACAGTCATTTATCTCAATCCATGAAGGGTACAATGCTTGTTTTAAACTACAGTTTAACCTTAATAAATGATCCATATGGAATATAGTCTTGGCAAAAGTGTCCTGTCTCTCTTTACTGCACCTTCACACAATTTTCTTCTCTTTCTTATCTATAAATCAATAAATGCCATGAGAATGTTAATCGAAAACTCCCTGCTCTTATCTATTGAAAAAATCATTAACTCCCTGTCTAAAGCATGCATATCTCTTCATGTAAAAATCTATCTAATCAACATGTTACTCTTTCCAAAAATCACATACTATATGCCAATCATTTAACTCACTAATGCATTTAAGAGGAAGATAAATTTCATTTTGTTCCAAATTAATTTGAAATAAAAAAGCTGTGGTCATCAGCGTTAGAACACTGAATAGTCTAGGCATGCCAAAGACAATGGCCTCTCACTCCATTCAATTCCTACCTTTTCTTTCAGAAATCATTTAATTCAAATTAAATTTGTATCAGTGTACTCTGATGCTATAAAATTTGTCCACATTACCCCTATGGATAAACCACCACTCAATGGTGATATCCCTTATCAAATGTGTTGCTGTTCATCTTGATGTAAATCAACATTCCATTTCAGGAAAAATAATTTATTGGGAGGCCTATAACATGACACATAATACCAATCAATCTCAACCACAGTCTCTTCTTAATCTCAATAATAAACAAATCATTTAAAAATTCAAATTCTGGTATCTAGACCCAAAATACCTAGATTTCATTATTAAAATCAATCGAGATGCTCTACCCATTAATTACTATTTGTTGCAAAGAATGATATATGCTAACATTCACTCTATCTGCTTGCTCTGTCATAAATCAGAAGAAACAATTCATCACCTTTTATTCCAATGTCCAGCCCTTCTTATATACAGAAATATTATTTAATCAATCTTTAAAACACATATTTCATCGATCACCAACCTCATAGATAGTATGAGGCATAGTCTCTTTCTCTCCATTAGAGTCACAATTTTCATCATGTTCACCCTTTAAGTCCTGAAATGTCACTTTGCTTTAACACTACATCCAAGAAATTGCAATCCCTGTTTTACAATCAGATATCTAAAATTAAAAATAGAGATAAGGTACTTGCTTCCTCTGATATCTATCATACCAATGGACCTCATTACTCATCCCTCTCTTTTATAATACTAGACTATTAAACAAGAATATATATCAAGAATATCAATAGACACATGGTATAGGTATGTATTGCGAGTGTGTTTCAGATATATAAATATTACTATGAACATCTACATAATTCATTTTTCCATTTGACTATGTAATATGATTAAATTGAAAATCACAAAAACATTGTATTATCCATGTTTATTGTTAACTAATTTCTTTTACTCAAACTGCCAATACATTAAACTTATAACCAAGTTAAAGACGTAAGTTAATTTTAAAAATAAAATATTTTTTACAAATTCATTGATGCATTTATCATTGTAATACATGATGTCTTTCTTCCTTTTTTTTAATATTGTAGTAAACTTTCATGAGCTTAAAGAATACTATTAATTTTAATTTTATAAATTTAGCATAATGTCATGTGAAGATATTTGTTTACAACAATAAAATCAAAAAACTTTTACATGTTTGCAAAAACTGTCAAAAATCAAGATATCATTAATTTCTGAAAAAGCAAATACATTCAAGATTAAGATTAGGTTTATGTATTGAGTAACAGGTAACAAAATAATCCTATAAGAAACTAGATATAAATACATAAAAAAAAAAATTCTATGTTGGTCATAAATAAGACTATGTGAATAAGATGAATACTCCAAATTACCAAAATCTTGGACAATTTTAAAGCTGCCATTAAATCTAAAACTTCTAAATTGTTTTTGCAGTAATTAATTAATATATTAAACCAAAAAATAAAACAACTGCTAGTTTATATGTAATACCTCCACTAATGGTAGTAATCTACTCTAAATCACCATACGTTAGCAAAAAACCCTGGATTGTACATATTCACTTAGATGCTATTTTTACTTCTTTTATAGAATACTATTCACCTAATAAGATTTGGATACAAATATCAAATTGCTTGTCTCACTACATAGGTTTGGCTGGTTCAACAATTATATACTTAGGTTACTTTAATTACATACTTAGGTTACTTTAATTTCATGTACCTTTGATCTTTTTGGAAATAGAATGGAATATACAAAAAAATAAATAACTACACCTAGTTGCATTTAATTAATTCATTTTACATCACTCTATTCTAAAGCTATATATATAAGTACTAATAATCAATAAATACCGGATAATAGTGCTAACACCAGATCCCGACTAGTTTTAGATTTTAATTTTCCTCAATGAAAAGCAGTAAAGTGCATATATATTTAAGGTTTACAAAGATTTCTCAAAAAATAACATAACATGGATTACTTCAGCTAATGGATATGTTAATATAAGCTTAAATGTAGGTATAAACTTGATGTTTGTATATTTTTCAACTCACACATATTGTGATGTTATGGGCATTTACCTTTTTACTAAAAAAAAAAATCAGAGGCATACAATTAGCATATAAATTATAACATTGGCATGAATAGTTACTTATTTAATATCACCCTATAATTAAACCATCAAGTTGGTTAAGATTTGAGAGCTTAAGATTTTGAAACTTTCAAATTATTAATTTGAATAGTTAAACTGTAGAAAACACACAGATAATTTCATTCTAATGCTTTTCTCTGATAGAGACCAACAATCAAAAACCAGTTTTGGTTGTTCCTAACAGCTGGTGTTCAGTGATTACTCATGCTTAGATAGAAAATTTCAGAGTAGGCGGATAAAGTAAATTGTAGCTAACATAAATGATTAATATTTCACTATTAAGCACAAATACTTTTTCAAGATCATCTCCCTTCAGAAAATAATCTAGTAAATCTGAAATTGCAATTGTTGAATGATTATTATGAGCCTGTAATTTAGTATCTATCATAATTATATGGCTGGCACTTCTGGTATTTTTGTTATTGAATGGAAATACTTGATTGTTGATTTGTTGACAAATTCCAATGAAAAAAAAAATTGAGTATCATCAGTACACAATCTTCATCCCGTTCATTCTTGATCTTCCTTTACTTTCTTTTCCTTCCGCCATTCCAGGAATATTATTTTAGATATTGGTACCACATAGATGCTCTTAAATTTCATAATTCTTATGATACCTGTTTCCAAAAGCATCTTTCTATTATTATATATTTCCATTATTTTCACATTCCCATTCTAAGATATTCTCCAAATACAGGACTTATAGACATCTATATTTCAAATGTGTATATTTTAGTCTAGCAAGTGGACTTTTATTTTAGTCTTACTAATTTAGCTTTTTATGTCATTCAAAGTCAGTTGTAAATTTAACTAAAACTTCAGATGGTCTCTTATAATTTTACATTCAAAATAAAGCTTAAATGGCTTCAAGAATAAAACAGAAACATCAATTATATTGTTGATATTTGCTTTCATATAGTATCAATACATTAGTGCAAAAATTTAATTTATCCTTCATGGTTATCAGATAATCTCAATTTAATGGGAAATAGAAATATAGCAAAAAATTGGTATGGATATTGAAGCAGTGCCTATATGCGTACGTATATGCTTGCTTCATTGTTGCTTAATTATCACCCATTTCCATCATATGTAATAGTTTTCTTAAAACTCGCACACATAAGTAATATGTGCATGTGTGTGTACAATTATACATTATTAAAAGTTAAAAATAACAAGCTAGTTAAATTAATTAAATAAAAGTTAATGTAATTCATACAATGGAAAAGAGTTGGTAATGGAAATAAGCCATTACATGAGGAAAAAGATTTTATTCCCTATCTATAGTTAAGATCGATTCTAATAGTTACAGTTGAACATCTTTAAGGTCTGGATCCATCTAAAGGTGTTGGAAATAAAATACAAACAAAAGTCAGGAAACAGACTCGGTAGCAGGTTAAGTAACTAGGAAGTAAATGTTAATGGAATTGCAATTAAAGATAGAAAATAATCAAATCCATTAAAACTAAAAATGCACCGGGCATGCTAAAAAATAGATATAAACTTGGAAGAGGGCATTGTTTTGAGATTTAATATTCTTCGTCTTATGATTCTGTTATAATTTTGACTTTCATCCATAATAGTGTTAATTGAAAATTTAGATATGTTTATATTACCTACTAGTATGAGCGAGTAATCTAGCGTCGGTTTCTCCACAGTCATGGGGAAGAGCGGTGTCAGGATATTAGTTCCAGCAACATGATGGAAGCATCCACATACCAGTCAATCCACCTGCTGATCCTGAGAAACATATTGAACTGCCATAACTAATCTTTGCAAGAAGGTAATGAAGCCATCTGTCTGGCTTTCCAAGTACAATGTCCCTATGCTACAAACAACATATGGTGGATTCGACGTGCTCCTTATTAATTTCTAATCAATGTTTCTTTATTAACTGAATGTTCATATTAAATATAACCTAAAATTTTATTAACCTAACTACTGTTATTCATGGACTAGTCTTAGCTTTAGTAATTTAAAAAAATTTTAATTATGTAAAAATCTGCTGGTTTCGATTAGTTAAATTCAATTTTTTTTTACTGTTATCTTGGTTACTTGACAAAGCTTGGGTGATGGAGGGAGTAATTTTAAATAGTTTAAAACATGTTTGCAGTTCTCTTCTCATGGCGATCAAGGGCATTAGGAGACAAGAAGATGTCAAAAGTAAAATAGTTCAATAAAAGTTAAAAGTAATAAAATATTATTTATGTTAATCTGCATGTCTTCATCCCCTCCCCCCCAATCGTTTCAAGTAAAGATGTTTTTTTTTCTTTCTTAAAACTTGCTAAGAGAGAAAACTATTGAAGGATGATGAGCGTTATTATTACTATTCAATGTTTTATATAAATAGGATTGCTAAAGTGATGTCCTATAAACATGGAAGAAAAATAAATTAATTAATTCTGTCTTACAATTTATATTTTCCATAACGTAAAAGTAATTTTAATTATTTAAAACATCCGTATTTGTTTTATATATGTGTGGCATGCATTTATATATGTAAATTAAAGCCATAAATTATCTTTTTCAAACTAATGTAATAAATAACGGATTAAAATATCAATCAGCATTATGGGTTATTAAGATTCCCCCTGTTTAAGTATATATTATAACTAATTTTAAAAGCTACTATTAAATTGTGGATGGATTAAAAGCTTCAAATAAAAATTCATATTTGGGGATAAGTGCTGTTACTATATAAAGAATTTATTATTTAAGTTAGTATAGGTGGAAGGTTAATTAAATATTATTTTCATTCCTGTAATTTCTGCATATAATTGTGCTTCAATGGTTACATTAAGTGTTTTGTTACCTTTTTTTGTATGACTCACTTTATTTATTTATGTATATGCAGTGTGTCCAGAGCCTGCTATATTTTATGTGCCTGATTATCTAATCTAAGTATTAGCGTCAGACTATGTTAGGCTAATGCACTGAAGATTCCTAGCTACCCCAAATCCTAGATTATGCACTTTTGTCTTATTCGGATGAGTCTTCAGTTAGAAGCAGGAAGACACCTGAGGCCTGGGACATCATGATCACTAAGTCGATCCATTGGTCCCCAAACCATGTAATACTGTGCTGCACCAAGTTGCCTCCTAAAAGTTAAATCTTCACCTATACATATAGCCGTAGCCCTAGTTAACCCCTTAATTAACTTATGCACAATAGTGCCCTAGTATTATTAAGCTTAAATAATTAAATATATTTAATTTCAAACCCCTAATGAATTGATTTATATTCAGGTAATATCAATGGATTAAATAAGGCACACTATCTTTATATCTATTAAAATCACTGTCATTTGTAATTATAAATGTGTAAAAACCAGTAATTATCTTTCATTCAAATACACATTATGTAAACCCCCCTGTTCAAAATTTTATTTATAATTAATAAATGTATTTCTTATTGTTAATGTGTTGTTATTGTCATTTGGTGGTTGGAACAATATAAATAGTAATATAAAATTGAGAGAGGATGTGAATAGGTGTTAAAGAACCCTAAGCTGAGAAGAGCTGTATGAGAAGAGAAACAGTGAGATACCAAGGATGTTAATTATGCAGCAGAGATTAGGAAACCTAGGCAGGAGTTTAAACTAGGATCATGGGGATAGTCCCTATGCATGCTGGTTGAGAATGCTTGCTTGGTCTTTAGGTCTTGTTAGCAAGTTATATATGTTTGACCATTACAATATATACTTAATAAATGTTTGTACATTTTTCAACTCATATATATTGTGATTTGGTTTATTTTATTTTATTCCTCATTGTTGTATAGTATTTTTTTCTTCATTGTGTATAGCATTAAATAAATTTTATAATAGTCGATTATTCAGCAGATCATATGAAATTTATGCACTAGAAACACAACAGTTCCATTTAAATGACAAAATAAATATTTTTTTTTTTTTTCCTTTGAATCAGAAATCTGTAGAAATCTGAATACTTTTCAATATGTTTATGGTGAAACAACTAGGTAATTTACAGAAACAGATGCTAAAAACTAATCATCACATCATATTTGATATTTATAAATAAATTAAAGACAAGTATATTTTAAAAAATAATTACTGATGTCAGAAATTTATAAATCAGTTATGAATAATAAAGAATTTCTTTTTAAAAAATATTTTCATAATATGCAAAAGAAAAATTTGAATACTTACCACAGTAAGCAAGGCTCCACACTCAAAATTCTTTTTGAAGGCTATTATTTGTGGAACATCACCTGGATCACCTCGTACAAATCCACTAAAATTAATAAATATGTCAAAGATTAATATAATTATATAATAATTCATGTAAATTTATATATGTGTGTAGTAATTAGGTTTATTACATACATTTTAAAATGAAACAATTTTAAACAATTTTTGAGGAAAAAAATATTAGTTAAAAAATAAAATCCTCATTTTTTTTATAAAAAAAACAATAGTAAAACTCCTATAAAGTAGAGCCACCCAGTACAATAATTAGTGATCAATGGATGCAAGAAAGTTTGTGAATAAAACTCCTATTTAGTGCCTACTCATCCAATATCTCCACATTAGTTTTTAGCTTGTCACTTTCATCAATGAGAAGCCTTGAATCTGAGAGCATTGCATCTAGATCTTAGGCTTCAATATAAACCTTCTGCAGTCACTTTTTATCTCTTTAATTAACTATTAATCTATGAGACTGAAACATTAAATGCAATAATGTTTTCAATCCAAGTTTATTCACTTGTCTAGTCACACAGATCTGAATCTAGTTCAGTATTTTGATACCCTTGCATTTTTTAAAAACCCTAGTCACCATAATTCTATGGACAGGATTGTCATAAACATTATTTCCTATGCTTACCCAAGCTGTTAAAACAGTAGCAAATCTCCGTACAATAGTCCACCCAATGCAAGCCTTAGAAATCAATGCATGCAAGGCTTGTATATAAAATTCTCATCTAGTGCCTACTCATTCAATATCCCCATAGGATTATGTGACTATGGTTTTTAAAAAAAGCTAAAGACACTAAAATGTATAGATACTGAACTGGGTTCATATCTAGATAACTATATAAGTAAATGAGCTTGGATTGAAAACATAGTGTTTTCATCTTGAACTCACGGCCTTATAGTTAACAAAATAGGTAAAAGATAGCTGCTGGAGGGTTGCATTGGATCCTAAGATCTAGGTGCAGTCCTCTCAGGTCCAACACTTCTTACATCAAAACCACAAGCTAGAAACTAGTCAAGATGCTGATGAATAGGTATTACTATGGAGAGTTTGTTATAAATGGTGATATAGTGAGTATGATTTTTAAAAAAGGCAAAAGCACCAAAATGTATAGATACTGAACTGGGGTCAGATCTATACAACTATACAAGCAACTGAGCTTGGGTTGAAAACATTTTAGTTTTCATCTTGAGCTCATAGTTTTATAGTTGACTAAATAGAAACAAGGCAGCTGCTGGGAGGTTGCATTGGATTCTAAAGTCTAGGTATAGTGCTCTCAAATCCAAGGCTGTCTGGGATATTGGATGAGTAGGCACTAGATAGGGATTCTATGCATGAATCTTCTGGCATCCATTGAGCCCTAAGGTTTGCATTGGGTGGCACTACTCTATGGAGAGTTTGCTACTGTTTAGCAATTGTATACACTTAGGAATTATTGATCATATGATGTTTTAGTCATTTTTTATTTTATTTTGCATATTCAAATTATATTTAAATATCAAACTTGCTTGATTTTAATGGTTACATATCTCAGTTCAGCTGTTGACATTTTATATACATTTTTACCTCCATTCAATATTCATATTTTTTCTGGCATTTATTTCATTGATAAATCACAACTTTTTTTATTCTTTCTTAACTTATTGTTGATGTAAGAGCTTCTTTTAAATTGTCTTGGAATTAATTTTCATTTTTTTATTTAAATTGATTCTAATTCTATATGTTGGTTAACTTTTCTTATACAATTGTAATTGATAAAAGTGCTAGAAATGTTGAGTAGGAAAAGGTTAACAATAAAAGTTTTATTATCTTATACTGAGCAACCTTCAATATCTTAATCCTCATATCATACTTATAGCAATGACGAATGAATGAGAAGATTATGGGTAAAAGATATAATGTAAATTTTATGTAAATGTATTCAAATGAATTATAAGGTCCACTTTTTAGAGAGGCGGAAAGAGGATTCCTTTTTATTTCTCAAGTGACCATTTTTCGCGATATTCCAAGCCTCTTTTTATCTTCCATTTAGAATTATTCCTTTCTATACATACAATGTTGACCAATGTAGGCTCAAATGAATGGCCGAGTTTGTTTTCATGCTCTAGAAATATGGATTTGGGGTCTGGATTGTTTTTAGTCTTTCAACAGAGGGATTGATGTTGGGACAATCCTTGAGGTGAGGCTGGCAAGCAATTCTCCAAGGTAAACAGCACTGCAGCTAGTTTGACTGCAAGAAATCTTATAAATGATATGGGGTATGTGGTCATTGGGAAGTTTACTTTTAGAATAATTAATCAACTAACAGGTAGTGTTTAATTTTATGCTTTAGGAGACTTTAAAAATATAGGGAGTAACATCCAGGGCTTGGTGTCAGATGATATAGATCTAGCTTTAATCTTCTTGTAGAATTTATTGAGAATATTGATGTGACCTTGTACCCAGAGAAGCATAACTCATTAATGTATTTTTCAATATTAGACTTATAGTCTGATTCTAACTTGCACAAGTTTAGATTTCTATATAGAAATGTTTTCAGACTGACATATTTGTGTGAATTGGGAGTCATAGATTAGGGTTATATAATACCTCTGACTTCAATAGTTTGATTAACATTTTGTAATTTAATTAGATACTATTTCTTTGGATATATGAGAACCTTTATCCCTTTGAAGGAGTCCTCATGTTCTATGGTCCAGGTTAATGCAGAAACTCTGCAAGATGATGTTCCAAAGGAATAGTGTCCAATTAAATTACAAAATGTTAAACAAATCTATTGAAATCAGAGGTATTACATATCCCAAATCTATAACTCCCAATTCATACAAATATGCCAATCTGAAAACATTTCTGCATAAAACTCTAAACTTGTGCAAGTTAAAATCAGACCGTAAATCTAACATTGAAAAATATATTAATGAATTATGCCTCGCTGGTACAAATACAGGACAATTATAGTCTACAAGAAGATCAGAGCTAGATCTAAACCTTCTGACATCAAGCCTCAGATATCATTTCCCTATCCCTAAAATCTCCCAAACTATAAATAAATAAAATTTGCTGTGATTCATAAAAGGTCAGTCTTCGAACACCATCTACTATAAATGGTTTAATTAATAATTCTAAACTTCCCACTGACCACAAACCCTATACCATTTACAAACTATAGCTGCAGTGCTGTTTACCTTGAAGAATCATATGCCAGCCTCACAACAAAATTGTCCCAACACCTCTATAGAAGAGTTAAAAAACAATCCAGATCACAAATCCATATTTCTAGAGCATGAAAACAAACTGAGCCACACCTTTGAACCTACATCAGCTAGCGTTGTATGTATAGAAAGGAATGATCCCAAAAGCAAGACAAAAGAGGCTTGGCATATTGCCAACAATGCTCACTCAGTAAATAAAATGGAATCCTGTTTCCCTCTCTCTAAAAAATGGGCCATATAACTCATTTGTATATATTTACATAAAATTTACATTATATTTTATACCTACAACCCTATCATTCATTAGTCATTGCTATGAATATGATTTCAAGATTACAATATTGAAAACTGCTCAGCATAAGATAATAAAACTTTTATTCTTAAGCTTTTCTTACTCGGCATTCCTAGTGCTCATATCAATTAAATTGATTCTGCAATTTAGTATTTTATTTAACTTTATTTTTTGTATTCAACAAATATGAATTTTTTTTACTAATACTATCTCTGTTTCAATTTCACTTCAGCCTATTTAATTTTTTCTTCTATCAGTAATAAGTTGAATTCGAATCTATATCAGCTTCAGAATGTGTACACTATTCCTAAATACTCTATTTTAAATCAATACAAAATCTAACTGAAATTTATTCTTATTATGTGGAGTTTTTCATATATTAATTCTCCTACTGTGATTCTTAAACCACATAATGGTTATTAATGTTCTATTTTCTATACCAAAACTTAGTAACCTTTCTTCTCTCTCATTTCTTAATGCAAATTCATAATCTTCTGCTGTTTTAGCATCATTCTTATATTCTCTTCAATTATTTTATAAATTTTTACACAAGTTTTCTATTTCATTATCAAGATTTCTGATTGTTGTGTATAACTGAATAACTACAAAATCATTGAAACCGTTTTCTCCTTAACAATAGTCTATCTAAGATTTCTCTATATACATTTATTTATTTTTGAATCTAAAATATCTATCCTACTATGTCTACTGCTACCCTAACAATACAAATTCTTGTATCCATTCACCATGACTTAATCTAACCTTTTTTTTTTTTTACCATAAATCTCTAATTTCTTGATAATTTTACCATTCCAAGTGTATAACTTAATAAAATATTTATTTACTTTTAATGATTGTTGTTATGTCTAGATAATAATAATTAGACTTGTTATGGTCAATCCTGGAAAACTGCTCCTTTAGGGTAATTTTCCATTACTTTGAAGCTTAAACTTCTTTGACGTCCTTAGCGCTACGAGTGCACTGCTTTTGTTTTTCAGATGTTTTGTTTTCTTTCTTTACTGACGTAAAATGTATAAGCATGACGTAGAACAAAATATGAGTTTTCGACAGTGTAATCATGTGGCTTTCAGAAAATGTTTATTTTAAAAAAATCGGTTAAAATTTGGATTTTTGGCAAATTTTTTAATCAACCGCAGTATTTAATTTTTTTGTTTTTTTTTTATAATTTTTGTACTTATCACGAAGCGATAAAAGACAAAAATAATTTACGGGCTGCAGATGATATTTTCCCTGGTGCTATTCACAAAGAAGGCCTACAATAGATTTTCAACATAATCCTGTAAGTAACATTTTTAAATTTTTTTCATAAAATTATATATATATTTTTTTCAGAAAATTATATTTTTTATTAATTTTAGTTTGTAATTAGTGTGTGTTAGTTATTTATGCTCATATAGAATTCATATCTAATGTAATTTTTTCTATCTACACTATTATAAAAATAATGTTTTTCAAAAAGTATAATTTATTATGAAAATCATTAATTATGTTTATATAATATGGTTTATAAGTAATGGGTTATAAAACTAATAATCAAATGTATACAAACATTGCATACACATATATATAATCAAATTCTGATTCTTGTTTATGTTTTTCAAGTCTATAGCTAACAAATGATCTGTATGCAAATAAATTATATATATGTGGTACAATAAATATAACAAGATAGCATCACTTCTGTGCATAAAGAATATAACATCACTTGTGTGCATAAAGAATATAAACAGTTATAAAACTAATAATCAAATGTATACAACATTGAATACACAAACATAATCACATTCTGATTCTTGTTTTTGTTTACTCTTGTTCATGCTTTGGTTTTGCTATATGTTTCATAACATTATTTTCAAGTCTATAGCTATATCTATGTGGTACAATAAATATAATAAGATAGCATCACTTCTGTGCATAAAGAATATAAACATCACTTGTGTGTGCATAAAGAATATAAACATCACTCGTGTCCAATATAAACATCACTGATGTACACAAAAAAATATAAAATGAAGAGATGAAACTCATTTTATTAGTGATATAGACAGTAGCCTACAATTTCTAGTTTTAGATGGATAAGAAGCCAATAGCTATGATGATTTCTTTTGTATCTTTTATTAGGATGAATCTTTTTCTTTATAGATGCCTTTGACATTTAGAACATTTGGGGTACAAGATAAAAATGAAGAAGTCATATCCGAATTCTTTGGGAGATTGTGAAGCTGTGGATTAACTCAGGTAAGACATGTTATACATGTTTAGAAAGATAATTTTGTGACGAATATAAAGAAATCATCACTGAAGATGTATTTTCAATTTTAGTTAATGTTACTTTTCAAATTATAAACATACAATAAAATAATATTATTTCGGATGTGAAAATTTATTTTTTTCCTTATTTTTTATATAGTTATCACTATTTATTTTATGTTTATTGTTTTCTTTAATGTTTCTAGTTTCTAGCAATGTAATTGTTTTTGCTCTAACATAATTAAAACTGAAGTCATTGTGAAAATTGTGTGTCAGGCCAGTATTTTAAAAAGTTCAATATGGTGGCTTGAAGCTGAAAGAGTTAAAATATTCTTAAATCAACCATATTTTATTTTCTAAACATGTCTTTACATCTATGACTTTTAAAGATTTAAAATATTTTTTAAAAAAATTAAGGCATTCTAGTAGTGACAAAAAGCAAATAATATATCTATTAACATTAAACTTTTCCCACTCACAATTTTTATATCATACAGTATAAATAATTATATATATAATCTGTTTATATGGTGTGTAATCGCGTTTTATATATATATACACAGTATGGTCAGATTTAACATAGTTCATTTATTTATATTTTCTCTATTTATTTATTTATAAAAATTATGTGGTCGCCACCTGGTTTTAATATCAGGACATAAACCAACACATGTATATTTAAAACTATTTTATGCAATATAATAATGTAACCATTATACAGCACCATTTGTAATGCCTGGTTAAATCATGGAGAACATAAATTACTCCCAATGAATGATGGTAGACTACACAATCTTACACAAACAAAGTAACAAATCATGAAATAATAATTTATTATCAAGTGTACTTATTATTTTATTTTATTTAATAAAATTAACAAATCATGTAATAATAATTTATCTACGAAGTATAATTATTAATTGTATTGTAATTTATTTCTTTAATAAAGTCCTTTAATCTTTATACATCATAGTATCAATATATTCATAGATAATGGAACACATTCACCATACTTTTAACTCTGACTTCAATAAACTTAAATGTAATTCTATGCATATATGAATTCATAAATATAACATTTCTTTGACTTGTATGGTTCCTAGTACTTATACATACGTTTTATTTAGGAATGGGTTTTTTAAGATCCTAATCCTAAATATAAATGCTTATATAATAACTATAAAGAGCTGGAATTGTGATCCTAACCCTAACTGAATAAATAATCTTTTATATAATAATTATAAGGAGTGGCCTTTCAGTCCTAAACCTAATTATATACAACTACAATTTACATAGGAATGACTCACTCTGAGATCAATCCCTAACTCATTAACCTGATAGGAATGTATACTCCCCCGATGAATGCAAACATATGTAAACTATTAAACAATGAACAGACATCCGTGCATATATCAATTTTCAGTAATCAAATATAAGTTTAACTAAGAATGATGGAGAGTAGTGGAAAAAAATATATTGTTAAGCATGGTTATTTGAGACTTACACAAATTTATATATGTGCATTGCACTTAACATCACATGATCACCATTTCTTATGCTCGCTCATAACTGTTATTAAAACAGGCAAAACTTTCCATACAGTAGTGCCACTCAAGTGTGCATAAAAGCTCTATCTAATGCCTACTCATCCAATATCCCCAGACTAGTTTCTAACAAGTAGCTTTCATCAGTGAGGAGCCTTGGATCACTGCACCTAGATCTTAGGATCTAATGCAATCCTCCAGCAGCCACCTTTTATCTCTATTTAATTACAAAACTATGAGTCTAAAATTGAAAACACAATAATATCCTCAATCCTAACTCATTAACTTATACAATCATATAAGTTTAAACTCAGTTCAATGCCCATTCCTTTTTCACGTCTTTGGTTTTTTAATAATCATAGCCACCATTATCCTATTAGGCAGGATTGGTATTAAACAACTATACACCACATGATAACCATTTCTTATGCTTGCTCGTAACTGTTATTAAAACAAGCAAAACTTTCCATTCAGTAGTGCCACTCACTGCAAGCCGGACTAATCATGGATGCCAAAAGGCTTGTGCATAAAATCCCTATCTAGTGCTTACTCATCCAATATCTTCAGACTAGTTTCTAGTTTGTGGCTTTCATCAGTGAGATGCCTTGGATCTGAGAGCATTGCACCTAGATCTTATGATCTAATGCAACCTTCCAGCAGCCACTTTTTATCTCTACTGAACTAAAAAATCATGAGAATAAAATTGAAAACACAATAATATTTTCAATCCAAGCTCATTAGCTTATATAGTCATATAGGTCTGAACTCAGCTCAGTACTCATACATTTTGGTGTCTTTGGTTCTTTAATAACCATAGACACCACTATACTATTAGGCAGGATTGATATTAAACCACTAAACATCACATGATCACTATTTCTTATGCTTGCACATAACTGTTATTAAAACAGGCAAAGCTCTCCATACAATAGTGCCACTCAGTAAAGCCAGATTAATCAATGGATGCTAGAAGGATTGAGCATAAAATCCCTATCTAGTGCCTACTACAGTACCACTCAGTGCAAGCCAGAGTAATCAATGGATGCCAGAAGGCTTGTGCATTTTAGGTACTAGATAGGAATTTTATACACAAGCCTTCTGGCATCCATTGATTACTCTGGCTTGCACTGAGTGGCACTACTGTAAGGAGAGTTTTGCATTGCACTTACATAATTATCAATATTTCTTTATCTTGTCCTCTTATTAATAACTTATATAAAATTTATAAGCTTAGCATATATATGTGATATATATATATTTAAAAAAAAAAAATAAAGTTCATTTAGAGTAATAATATAGTCTTGTAATTTCTAGCTGTCATTTAAATAAGCACTAATTCTTCATTTTTGCAGGAAATTATTCAAAGTATTATTCACAAGTGTTCCAGATTAAATCTAACTAACTGTGTTAGTAGTGTTCTTCCTTTTTATTCATGAGGCCAATAAACATCACATGACCACCTCTTATGCTTGTGTATAACTGTTGTTAAAACAGGCAAAACTCACTATATATATTGCACACACAGCAAGCTAGAGTAATCAATGGATGCCAGAAGGTTGTGCATAAAAATCCCCATCTAGTGCCTACTCATCCAACATTCCCAGACTAGTTTCTGGCTTATGGCCTTCATCAATGATGAGCCTTGGATCTGAGAGCATTGCACATCCTAAGATCTAGGTACAGTGCTCTCAAATCCAAGGCTCCTCACTGATGAAGGCCATAAGCCAGAAACTAGTCTGGGGATGTTGGATGAGTACGGCACTAGATGGGAATTTTATGCACAAGCCTTCTGGCATCCATTGATTACTCTAGCTTGCTGTGTGTGGCAATATATATAGTGGGTTTTGCCTGTTTTATTCATGAGGCATGGTATAAATCCTGGAATTTGAATAAAGTCCTCTGATCAGAGTAAAAGGAAAAAAAACAGATTTTTTTTTTTTTAAGAAGAAAAGTTATTCCCTTTTTCACACTTATTTCAGTTCCCTTTTTAAAAAAAACCCAAATATGCATATCACTTTGCTTAGAAGAGAAAAAAAAAACATTTAAAAATTATTTTTTTATTGAAATGATTAAGGGATTGTTCATATCAATATATATATGTACGTATAAGATTATGATTTGTCAGAGATAAACATAAATATATATGTAGATATAAGTAACAAAATCTCTTTCTTTCATATTAGTTATTCTCCCAATATAATGACTAAAGGCACAGGCTTGTCAAATAAGGAGACTGGATAATGTGCACTTGGTAACATAAATAAATAATAAACACACTAAAACATCCCAGATATATAAAATATAATGATCAAAAAAAGTTATGGTGACACACATAAAAGTAGATACTAATAAGAAAAAGTACAAATTAAACTTGAAAGTAAAAATCCAACAAATTCAAAAAAAAAAAACCTTATTCAAATATAAATATATTATATATATTTAAACTAAAAAAATCATTAGGTATTTCAAACAGTTTTACCAGAAGATATTTATGTATAGATAGATGTTTGTGTGTATATTCAGAGACTGAATCAAAAACAAAAAATAATAAATATATATACATATACTTTTTAAAATCCATACTCTTTCATCAGTATTCCATTAATTTTCCATATTACAGACATGGAAATCTGAAATTAAATTATGTACAATGAAAGTCAAATTTTAATCACATTAAAAATTATAATTACAGAACAAACTAATTATAATTGTCTCAAAAAAGTCAGATTTCTTTTCTTTCACTAAATTTTTTACCAGGAACTGTTGCCCCATGGTGGTTTAGTTAAACATTATTAAACATTCTTTACGGAATATTTTTTTCTTCTTAAAGTCTATTATTAACAAATGTAAATTCTTAAAATTGAATAATAGAATTATTACTAATCAATAATAAATAAAAGTCTTGGACTATAATCATTGTAGTCAAGCAAAAATGAATATTAAAAATTTTCAGATGAGAGTAAATCAAAATATAACAATTTATTATTGATAAATACTGAACAAATGATAAAGATAAGAGATAGTGACCTGGGTCAACTGATGATGCTGGCTTAGCATCTTTATTCATATGTTTCAAGAATATGTGATAGAGTGGAGGTTATTAAATACATTTATAAAAGATGTTACATAAAGAAATGAAGTCAATATTCCATGTGTGTATTTAATTTAAAAAACAGATGTATTAATCTTTAACTGATTGAAAATTTACATCTGAGTTAAATATAATCTCTGTTTTAAAAAATGATTAAAGATAATCAGGCCAAAGTTGTAAGTAGAAATATGACACTTATAAATAAAAATGCAACTAGTTAAACAATTTACTTAATCCAAAATTATTGTTAATAAAACAATAAAAATAAGAATTTATAATTAGACATTCAGGTTTAAAAGAAAAAAAAAGAAGAAAAAATTATTTTCTGAAATATAAATTATAATCCTGATTATTTATTTCAAGAGTTTCAATTTTAGATGCACACTAATTATAAAAATTGTATGTGAAAAATTATGGGGGGGGGGGGGTTATTTATGATTTCTGAATACTTCTAAATAGCATTTAGGTTATTATTGTATGCAAAGCATGAGCTTTTATTATTTAATCGGAAAAAAGGCCAATTACACATAATGTGATTAATTTTGGAACATTGAACCTCTAACTATGAAAAAAAAAACTGATAAAAAAAATTCAAATTCTTTGTTCAAACTCATTTTATAAGTAGATAATAATAATGTTTACTTAATTTTGTGAACTAACCCAGAATTAATCCATAATTATTTTTAACTTTCACTTTATAACTATTCATTAGACTTGTAGTTTTGTTATTGATGATAATTAATTTTGTCAAAGAAATTAATAAGAAACAAAATGAAGTCACATTTAAGTGATTCAAATTTGAATAAACTTCCAACCTCAAATATTAAAAATCTGGCAAAGGCACAATAAACCCATTAAATCTCATTAAAATAAGCAACATTTAATCTTAATTTTTTTTTTCTATAAAATATTATTTAAAAAAAATAAAATTAAGTACTACTTATCTAAAACTTACTGTATTTTATATAAAGATTGAGTAGCACAAAGTTATATGATGCATGTGATCTTATGGATGAAAAAAAATTATGCACAGACTATACACTGGCCATATCTGATTTAACTTAATCCCCCCCCCCCCAAGATAGCTATCTATGACATATTTATTTATATAGAAATCTGTTTTTACATTAGACAAAAAAAAAAAAAGGAAGAAAGAATTAATAAAACCAGAAACAATAACATCCAGTCAGCAGAAGTATCATTTGTAGTTTTATTAAATGTTTTAATTCGATAATTCCATGCATAAATTGGTCAATCAGTGATTATATGTTTCATAGTTTGTGTTTGATAACAATTACACAAATCAAAAATCATGATTAAATTCAATTTTAGAAGATAGTGAGGATGAGTAAAATGAATATAGTAACAGGATTAGTAATTTTTGGAAAGATTAAATGCAATTGGTTTTATAGTTGAATCTGAAAACAAAAATATTTGGTATCTCATATATTATCTATTTATTGCATCATAGTTTTTGAGTTGTTTAAAAATAATGTGATTAAATATCTAGAAAAAAGATTTTGGTATGAGGCATGTATTCAATAATGATATTAATCCTGAATTAAGAAGAATTCGAATCTTCTTAATAGCTTTTTATGTATTTCCTGTGAAACAACTTTACTAATATCAAGATAGAAAAATATGTAAAAAAAAATAGATAGCACCTAATAAGAAAATAGAGATAAAAAACTCAGAAAAACATTTCTCATCCACCACATTCCCAAATACCATCAGCCAATTATTCAAGAATGTTTTGAGAAAATTATTTTGGATCTAATGTTATATAAGTTTTAAATGAGTTTAAATGTAGATGATTAAAAAATAATAATTTTGCTTTTAAATGCATATAGCAGTGACTCTATATATGAATCAAACAATTATATTAAAACCAAGCAACACACTCTTCTGAAATATATTCAACCGATGATAATAAATCACTTAATTCTTTAGTTGATATAATATATGATAAAACAAAAGCAGCTCTCTACTCTAACTTTTGAGTAATCAGCTAATGAATTGATTTATTAGTAGAAGTAGTTCCTAATCAGTTAAAATGATGTCTTCAATTAATAAAGAACTAAGGACAGCACAATATATAGTTACTAAACTAGGGTCACATCTATATGACTATTCAAGCAGCTTGGCTTGAGTTCAAAATCTTCAAGTGTTTTAAGTTTCAGGCTTTTAAGTTAAATAATAAAATGTAATTAAAGATGGTTGATAGATGCATAACTATTCCAGCTTTGAATTCCAAAACTCAATGATAAAGGCAAAAGTCAGAAAACAGTCTGGAAAGGGGACTTAAATGCATTATTATCTCATAATCACTAATTACTCAAGCTTATTATATATGACAGTTAGATGAATGCAGAGAGCATTTTTGTTTTATAAATATGCTGTAACAATATTAACTTTTTGATATTTCAATCCAATTAACATGAAAGTAATCTATTAAATAATTTTTGATGCTTGCATGCAACTAACTATCATTGTTGACAATTTTCATATTTCACATATAGACTCACATTTCTGATTTATATGTCACTTTCTTTTGGATGAGTCAAGTTTTACATTGAACAATAAATATGGGATGGATAATTATTTATAAGGCTGCCCCTAAATAAAAAAGTAATACATTTAAATAAATAACTAAAGTTATACTTTGCAACATGTTAATCCTATTTTTTTTTAATCCAATTGAAAATAATCACACTGGAAAAAGTGATAAAATTTCTTACCAATACTCTTATCAAGCCTTTTATTTTTCTCTATATACATACATACATACACAAATAAATCTTATATATTTTTTTCTTTCTTAGATTTTTCAACCTTCTTGTATCATAAAACAATGGTGGGCATAGGATTTATTTTTTTAAAAAACCCAATATATTCTTAAGAATCTATATTCAATTTTATTTAATAAAATACGTTGAAGCAAATTCTATTTATTCTATGCCATTGCTGCTAATCTGTTGTAAGCTTAAATTATCAATAAAAATTAGATGGTAAGGCTTGCTAAAACCAAATTTAGTGCTATCTTATACATATTCCATAACCAATTTCTCAAGTTTACAATAAATCAGCAATGAATACAACTCATCCAATTTCATCCTTCAAATGAATTTTTGTTACATTTTTTAGTTTTTCAAAATTATTTAGCTTCAAAATCCTAATCAAAATGATTTAAAAATACATGCCTCTTCTTAAAACTTCATTTCAGATCACAAAAATATTTTCTATTCAGACCATAATAATAGTTTTCATTTGAACACCTTTATAACTTCAATTTCTTATCATGAATAAACAGTATATCAGTCAATGAGATAATTTATTAAAATTCTTTCAATATCTTTCACCAAAACAATCACCTGATATCTTACATAATTGTAGCAAATTTTTAAAATACAAAATCATGCCTAACTTTCAAGATATATTCCTATATATTTAATATTTATTCATTCTTCTATTATCTAAATCTCACATTTGTTTAAGTCATAACAAAATAAAATTGTTGTTCCAATAAGATATTTGATATGATTTTTTTAAATATCTTCAATTATTGATAAAAACCCTATAATATATGATAAATCAAAATTAATTACTTGTCTTAGCTATACTATTAATTATCAGTATAGTTTGATAAAATGTTATTATTATTTATAACAATTAAAAGTACCTGCGTATTAGAAAATTATGTAAACACAGATCATAATCATCATCATCAACCATTATCAATCCACTGCAGGATGAAGGTCTCTCCAAGTTTAATCCATCTTCTCCGATCTTTAGCTTCTCTTCTCCACAACACCCCTGCACATTTTATTTCATCCATCCATCTCACATGTGGTCTCTTTCTAGGTCTTTTACAATCTCTTGGAATCCAGTTTAAAATTTCAATTGTCCATCTATTATCATCTCTTCTAGCAATATGTCCAGCCCAACTACATTTCAATCTTTTAATTTTTTCAATAAGATCAATAACACCTGTCTGCTGTCTTACCCATACATTGCGTTTTCGATCTCTTCTTGTTACTCCCAAAATACATCTCTCCATACTCCTTTGAGTGGTCTGAAGTCTCTGTATTGCTCTTCTATTAAGTGTCCAAGTCTCAGATCCATAAGTAAGAACTGGTAAAACACATTTGTTTAAAACCATCCTTTTCAAACACATAGGCATATTTCCTTTTAGTATCAAGTTATTTCTACCAAAAGCACTCCAACCAAGTTTAATTCTATGATTAATTTCCTCCATTATGTTTCCATCTGTATTAATAATCTGACCAAGGTATTTGTAACTATTAACTTCTTCTAATTCTTCATAATCAATCATTATTTTCATATTTTTAGCAAATCGATTAAACATTACTTTAGTCTTTTTAACATTTATCTTTAGTCCTACTTTTCTACTTTCATCTGCTAACTCCTGCAATATTTCCTGCAGCTCTGAAGCATTATTTGCAAAAACAACTACATCATCTGCGAAATCTAAATGACTTAAATACTCTCCATTTACTTTCACTCCTTTAGTTTCCCATTTTAATCCACAAAATACTTCTTGCAGCACTGCTGTAAAGAGTTTTGGAGATATGGAGTCACCTTGTCTTACACCTTTCTCAATGTTGATTTTTCCAGTATCATTATGCAATCTAATTTTTGTTGCTGTTGCATTTTTATAAATATTCTTTAAAATATGACAATATCCTGGATCTATACCTTGATGATCCAATGCTTTAATCACTGAAGAAATGTGTATAGAATCGAATGCCTTTTCATAATCTACAAATCCAAAACATAATGACAACTCATATTCGTTTGTCCTTTCTATGACTTCTCTCAATACCTGGATATGATCTATTGTACTAAAACCACTTTTAAATCCAGCTTGTTCTCTTGGTTGGTGGAAATCCAAACTTCTCTGTAGACGAGTTGTAATTATCTTGGTAAAAATTTTATATAAAACTGATAAAAGGCTGATAGGTCTGTAATTTCTAATATCTTCTTTATCACCTTTTTTAAATATTAATATTATTACTGCATTCTTCCAATCTTCCGGTACATCTTTAACATTTAGTATATAACTTTGCTAAAATTGTTTCTATTTCTTCACCTGCTTCTTTTAATATATCAATTATAATTCCATCATTTCCTGGAGCCTTTCCTCTCTTCATACTCTTAATTGCATGTCTCACTTCTTCATTTAAAATTCTGGGCAATTCAGAAGATGTAATAGATATAGGAGGTACTTGTTCTTTATTACTATATAATTCTTGATAAAAATCTTCTACCAATTTCATGATGTCATCTCTCTTTTTAGTAAGAATTCCATCTTTTTTTCTTATTGCAGATATAAATTTCCTACCAATACCAAAATGTTGTTTAACATTTTTGAGACTTTTATTTTCTTCTACAGCTTTCCTTGCTATTTCACAGTTATACTTTCTTATATCATTTTCAACTCTTTTCCGTACCATTTTACAAAATTTGAGATATTCAATTCTTTTTAATACATCATTTTTGTATATCTTCATATTCCTTCTTTTCTTCATAAATTCTCTAGTCTCAGTGGAAATTTTATTAGTCAACTGCTGCTTTTTTCTACCAGCTATGTTTGTTGCAGTTTTTAAAAGTGTATCAGTTATTTTCACATTAATTTCATTCAAATCTGAATCATGTTCAAAATCTCCTAACACTTGAAACCTATTTGTAAGTTCTAATTTAAATTCATTAGAATGTTTCTGAAGATTAGGAATATCAACTGTAAATATTGTTTTCCTTAATAATTTTTGTCTCTCTAGTTTTACATTAACACGTAACTTACACCTTACTAATCGATGATCACTTCCTGTGTGAAATTTATTAAGAACATTACAATCTTGAAATATGTATTTTCTGTTAGTCAACATATAATCCAATTCTGCTGTACCTTCATTTGGATGCTTCCATGTCCATTTCCTTTTAACATTTTTCTCAAAAAATGAATTCATAATATAAAGTTTTTCTTTTTCTGCAAACTCCACAAGTCTATGTCCTCTCTCATTTCTATTACCATAACCAAAATTACCTACAGCAATATCATCTTTCATTTGTCTACCAATTCTAGCATTAAAGTCTCCCATAACAATTTTAAAATGTTGTTTATTCTGATCAAAAGCCTTTTGTACATCCATATAAAAATCTTCTACTACTTCATCACTATGAGAACTTGTTGGGGCATAAACCTGAACTATCTGCATTTGGTATCTGCTATTAAGTTGTATAACTAATCTTGCCATTCTGTCCGATACACCATCAATCTCCACAATATTGTTCTTCCACTTTTTATTTATAATGAATCCTACTCCACTTGTATTTCCAATAGGTGTGCCTTTATAATAGAGTATATGTCCACTTTTTAAATCAATTGTTTCTTCTCCTTTTCTTCTAACTTCACAAAGTCCAATAATGTCCCATTTAATATAAGACAGTTCTTCCTCTAATTCTTGCAATCTTCCTTCACTTGAAAGTGATCTGCAGTTGTAAGTACCTAAGTAAAAAGTCGTCATCAAATGGCAGCCTGGGTCCGCAATCAGGGGATTCTTAGCACCCTCCGCCTTCGGCCACCAACCGCTGCCTTGGTTGGTGACTTTACAGCCTCCTGGGAATAAGGGCCATGCTTTATTTTTGTCTGTCATAATTGTATATATGTATTGGAAAAATATTTATCATTTACACAAACATTCATTCTGCCTTATCAGGCACTGAGAAGAAAGACCATGGTGTTTCTTGATCTTAAACTCAGAGGTAAAAAGCCAATAAACTCACCACGCTGGCTAATGCGTGTTGGTGAGCAGCCCATCCATGTTCATATACTATATGAATAATCACATAGTAATAACAGCTGCAACGACAAGAACGTATGGAGTGGACATTAGGAATTTGCCCTGCTCGGTTCCTTTAAGGCCTCCAAGAGGAATCAAAGGGTCTCAGTCAGATACATATATAAAAATGCTAAAAGAATACAGACATATACTGGTGTAACATGTCACATTTTATATTCTTTTAGGGCAATAAATGAAATATTATATATTAAACCTGGTCCGTTTAAAAGATGTTATTTAATTGGGTTTAAACAACCTTTAACATAATATTTAATTTATATCTTTAATATTACATGAAGGGACCGGACCTTCAAGCAGAGGGGAGAATAGCGTTGATAGCAGAGCCATCAACGATACCCACGGTCAGATCGAGCTATACAAAACATAACACAATCACATTTCCAGACCATGTCCCACTTCAATTGCTAGATTCAAACCCCTGCCATCCAAAGCATTTTATTTGTTTCGAGAATCAACTTCAGGTGCCAGCCAATCATGAGTAATATAATCAGCATGCTTTGGACGACAGGCACACAATCCAATGCTTGAAATATCCCATGACTAACTCACATTCTGTCTCAGGGTCCAGCATATTTACTTAACACATAAAATAACTCTACACTAATTTACTGGTGACGCCGTGACAAGAAAGAAAGAGAAAAGCAAACATTAATATTTAATTATTTATGCACACATATTGAAACAGTTACATCTGTTTCACCTATTATCTTCGATAATAGTATATATTTGTTGTACTCAGATGGCGTGTATTTCTTAAATTTTAAAAACTTTGTGCTTATAATATTGCGAGTATGTGCGTATATAATCGTCCTATCAATTATAAATATAAAATTACAATCTCAAATATTTATATACGAGCATATTCCGTTAGATTTGTTAAAACTGAAATAAATAAAACTATAACTAAAATTTATCTATATAGCAGCATAATAAGTTTAAAATTATAATATTACTTATTTTTCAATATTCTTTCTAAATAATTATTTAAGTCAGTATTCATTTTAAATAATTTCCAAGTCAGATAATTTTCCATTCTTTTGTTTGCTTAAAATTACAAGCAGAAAGTTTATCAGTTTTAATACTTCGTTCTAAAAATAAATCTTTGGCTAAAATTTGACCTATTTAAAAATTATAACCAAGACCAATTATAATATTCAGTCAGGCATAAATCTATACAAAAATCTATACAAATTGCTTGTGACCATTCTCTTGAAAATATATCTTTTAACCATGACGTCAATTACAACAATAGAGCCTGCCAAGTCTAGATTTAGCTATACTTAATATTTTACTAACTGGATATTTGGTTAAACCTAGTTCAAAACTAGTCATCTTGTGATGTGCCATGACTCAAAGTAGGAGGTTACTACTATAAAAAATACAGTATAAAAAGGGCCAAAATAGCCATCAAATCCTCTTCCATCCATCCATCATCATCCATGTTAATTTTTCTTGTTGCTGTTGCTGTGAAAATTGCGCTTGCTGCTGAAATTATTTCCGAAAACCAGACCTGAAGTTAAATAAGAAAACTGTTCCGGCCGTTTAAGAAAGCTAAATCTTAAAAAGCTACCATCCAAGCTGCTCCAAAGATGACAGTGGGCTAGAGACAAAGAGACAGCCGTTTGCTCTTCCAAGAGTGGCTACCGATGAGAGAAAACCTCCACCATGCCCATCACAGTAAGAAAGAAGCTGTACCTGAGAGACCAGAGAGTTCCTGACCAGAGAAATGGGGAAAGCTGCCACAGAGATAAATTTGCGAAACTACATCCAGACTAAAACCTAAGAGAAGCCCAACCTGACTAAATATAAAGAGAAGCGTAATGAACCATGCCTTAAAGACTTTCCGGTAAATCCTTTCTGCCAAATATTAAATTTCATAACTAAAACGTATTCTAAATGAAAGCTAGCTAACTAAATCACAGAATTAATTATATTTTCTAAATGTTTCAACTAAAATGTTTATCTTAAATTTGTTTAAATCTTAGAGCACTCAAAATTCTTGCTTGATCATTAATAATTTTAAATAATTCTAAACATCTAGTTTATATAAAACTATACAACAAATTCTTATTTCTAAATTATCTTATTGATTGTTTTATGCAATTTATTCTTATGTCATCTATCTTTAGTTTTAAGTTCATATTTATTGATTTATGCTGTGTTTTTATCAGAAAGGAGTCTGGTGTGTTAATAAATTATCGGGGGTGGGGGTGGGGGTGAGCAATCACCTTTATTATATCAGAGTATTGCGATATAAAGAATATAGTCAAGACTCTTTTCTGAATTATATATGTGATAGAGTGAATCGATATTTATAATGCCTGAATAAGTGATTTAAAATCTTTTGCTAAAGTTATTTAAAAATGTATATTTGCGTATATTATTTAAAACGCAGCTTTTTCTCAAGTTATTGAAAATGAAAATGTTTTGCGAAAGTTATTTAAAATGTATATTTTGCGTATATTATTTAAAACGCATCTTTCTCAAGTTATCTAAGATGAAAAGGTTTGCTAAAGTTAGTTAAAACGTATATATTGTGTATGTTATTTAAAACGCAGATTTTGCCCAAGTTATTTAAGAATTATATTTGCGTGAGTTAAATATGTATTTTGCCAGTTATCTGAAAAGTAGATTTTACGTAAGCTATTTAAAATATAGAGTTGCATTCGTTATTTAAAACACCTTTTGCATTATTAGTAAGGTCTATTTTGACGAATTATTTAAGATGAGTAATTTATTTAAAAATCAATAATTTGTGTGAGCTATCTTATAACTCATATTTTATTATTTAAAAATCAGTTTGATATTAGATGTAGTTATACTACATATAACTAACGTTCTCAGTTCTAAACAATCTTAAGTTTGCTATAACTTCGTTTAGTTAGAGAATAAATAGCTATGCAGATAACCTTAAATCAGATTCTCATTATCGCCATTATTTTATAATTTAATAATCTCATTTATGAACTGACGGTGGTAGTAGCACTGAAGAAGCTAAAATTTTGGCGTAATTAATTTATAAAATATTACTCTAGCGTTGCGAATGTATTGCTAATTAGCATAAATATGCATATCTACTTGCTATGTCTATAATGCCCCATCTCAAGATTGTTCCACGTCCAGCCACGCCTCGAAAGTTTAGGCAACTGCGACATTTCTTCGTATTTCAGCAAGTCACACCTCGAAAGTTTAGGAAAATGTGACAATTATTCGTATTTAACGGAACCAAAGTGTTTCCAAAGGGCTCCTAAGCCATTCTTCAGTTCATTTAATAAAAAGGCCTCTTCCATTATAGCAAGCAGATCAGTTAGGGAACCGTTTACTAGGTAATAAACCTCAATTAAGAATGCATTCGATAAACAGAGCAAAACTCTCCATACAGTATTGTCACTTGTGCTAAACAGAGTAATCAATGGATGCCAGAAGGCTTGTGCATAAAATCCCTATCTAATGCCTACTCATCCAATATCCCCAGACTAGTTTCTGGCTTGTGGCCTTCATCAGTGAGGAGCTTTGGATCTGAGAGCACTGCATCTAGATCTTAGGATCTAATGCAACCCTCTAGCAACCACCTTTTATCTCTACTTAACTACTAAACTATGAGAATGAAATTGAAAACACAAAAAATATTTTCAATCTAAGCTCAATAGCTTAGATAGTCATATGGGTCTGAACTCAGTTCAGCACCCATACATTTTGGTGTCTGGCTCTTTTACAACCATAGCCACCACTATCCTATTAGGCAGGATTGGTGTTAAACCATTAAGCATCAATTAATGTGCTAGTTTAGGAAATGTGATCATGTGATGCTTAATGCATTCGATGAGCACTTATCTGATACTATAGTTTCTAACACACTAGAATCTGACGTTCCACTGCCATCATGTCTCAGTTCAACTTCCCTAGAAAGTAACTTTGGCTTTGATCCGATCTAAAATCTGATTTAATGTGTTTATCTGTATAACAATTATATATCACGCAAATGTCTCTATAATATGATTTTGAATATATTTATAATATAACCTTAAACTTAGTAATTATAATATAATTTTAAACTTAGTAATAATAATATAATCTCTATCATTTACTCATCAATCGATCACTCTAGCTAGTTATAACTGATTTCCAATATATAAAACATAGCGTGAATTAAGACATGAAAGATGACATAAGCTTATTAAAAAGTCATATACTTTGTGATATTATTTTATAACCCTGAGAATCGACTCATCGCTTTGTGATATTATTTTATAACCCTAGTATTCACTCACCTGCGTGTGAGCTAGCTATACACAACTTACTATGCTTTAGTATTTATTAAATGTTATATTAAATTTATGAAATGTAAATTTGTCTCAGTATCATTACTTGCTCATTATCTTATGAATCACTGGTTAAGTTATATAATAGAATATGTAATAGGGGGAATGTCTCATGTTTTATTGCTTTGCTATTGCTGGAACGCGATCAAAGAGATATCGAATGTAACCTCAGGCATGTCATTTGCGATGAGTTGACTTGGAAGCACGAGTGAGAGAGTTAAGGTATGATCAGACGTAGGGTATTACTATCCCGACTTGGTCAGCTTTTGGTTCTTTGGCTTGGACTTTCAGTCTGTTGAGCAAATGTACAAACCTGACCGTTACAATATATTTAATATAACAATTAAAGATTTGACATAAGAAAAATATAAATGACTTTAGGCTACAGTTATAATAGCCTGTTAATTAAAGTTCATACATTTAAAATAAAGAGACTAAACTGTGATCAGAATATATTTAAAAGCATCTTTACCTAGGTTTTCATTTGTTTTATTTTCAAATCGGTTGGCTTCTTGGTCCCTATTGATGGTTTCAGAGCTTGTTTTCCATTCTTTGAGTTGATAATGGGAGAAAGAGTTTGCGATAGCATTTACTTATAATCTAGGCATTGGTTCAGGTGAGGTTCAGTTGATTTCCTTTTTGTTGAGGGTTTTTTGAATCTGAAACCCAGCTGACTATCCTAAAGTTGTCTAGCAACACATGTTGCTAGATCTGCAGTTTTTGCATGAGTTGTGACCACAGTAACAGTTTCCGAATATCTGGTTGTTTGGATTCCGCATTCTGTCAGAACTGGATAATAATAGTCCAAACTGATGAATGATCTAGCAGATTGCAGCCCTAACTGAATAACAATAGAGAGAATGACTTTATATACTTTTCTTCTCTTCTAGTTTTAATTTCTTATTGTTATTTTTAATTTTGATCTTAACTTGAAATCTGTCTTCTAATTAATTTTACATTTCTTGTTATCTTAATCATTGTTCAGATTCATCTAAATGATCTCGATAAGAGAGTTTAGTTTTTTAATTAATACAATTTAATCAGTAATCTTATAAACTAATTGCATTCCAAAGCTTTGACAAAAGTTTCTTTTATAACAAATTTTATTTTAATATTTTACATTTGTTTATTTTTAGCCATTTTATTTAACTATTTTAAAAAGGAGAGAATGAATTTTAAAATTATTTTATATTTCGCCAAAGATTTATTTTACACATTTTATTCCCCTAGCTTATTTTTGCGTTATAAAACAAAGAGTTTTCTTTTTTAAAAAAAAGGAGTTTTTAAATCTTTTCTAATTCTATTTTAGATTTCTTCCTCTCTTGCGAAGAAGTTTTATTCTAATAGAAAAATATGATGCAGTACTTTTATTTTTGTAAAATTTCATTTTAAAAATCTTAAAATTAATCTTTTTTTTTTTAAAAAAAAAAAAAAAAGAAGAAACATGTAACACTATTCACTAGTGGTACATCACACACCCCTCTGTTTGAGAAATAAAATGCATCAGTTTGACCCATTTTAGCTCTTAACATTTTGCTTATTATTATTATTTTTTTAGCTTTACCATTTTATTTTTCCATTTTTATTTACTTATGTAATATTTTTCTACCAAATAAGTTTTAGAATTGCTACAGATCAATAAAGCACAGAAGGTGATCTTTCTTAAGCTACTCTGGTGATTTTTCTTAAGCTACTCTTCTTTCCAAGCTGTACTCAATATTGATTTCAACAATTATGTTGTGTGATGACCACCAGGGACAACATACATCATTCCAATGTGTACAGAGCTTTGAATGCAGTGGATCGCAGAATATGTCTGGCTTATATCTGACTTATGCGCTAATAAAAACATTACCGTCTATGCTGGGATTGCTCTACCAGCCGATTGAATGAGCCCATATCTCTCTCCAATGGGTCTGCATCATAGAAGATAAAATGGGATCACTGCAAATAGCAGTATTCATCCACTGACCATTTGGCTTATGTTAAAATGAGACATTACAAAATTTTGGGAATTTTTTCTTTCCACGAAACTGATTTGTGGCTTATGCTGGTATTTATTCAATGCACATATTTGAGATAAGGAATTATGACTATTTCTCCCAGCGTGATTTGGATGAGCCCAGGAATCTCTCTACTGGATCCTCACCCTAATGACTATTCCCACTATTTCGCCCATTACAGGTAATATTTTTACACAGCGCAATGGCCTACACTTACTATATCTTTCTCGACATTTATATGTACACTCCCTCCATGATTATGAACCCAAACACAATCCACATTCACATGAAAGATTATTTTACCGTTTATTTATTTTATTATAGATTTCATTTTATCACCACATTTTGATTCTATACACAGAATAAAAAACTTATTTTATTATCATATATTTACTCTAAAACTCACTTTACTTTAAATACTAAAATTCTCATTATACATTTTATTTAACTCTATTTTGCATTCTTTATATTATCAACTCTAAAAAAAAAACTTTATTTTATCTATTTTTAAATCAAACGAAATGTTTGACTAAATATTTTAAATTGAATGAAGGGTTCGCCAAACTCCCAGTAATAAATTATCATTTCTGACTGCTTTTTTTCTCTCTCTCCTTTTTAATTACATTATATATTTAACTATTATTATTTTGATTTTTGATATTTGCTTCTGTCTACTTCTCTTCTCACACTGCTCACCGATTTCACTTTTATAACTGCGCAATTTAGCATTTAATTTAAATTTTAGTTTCGAACTTTTTATTTTCAATTTTAATTAAAATCTTACTTTTTTTAAACTTTAATGATACTGGGTCAATTTATGGTGCTTCGGCTCCCATGTTGGACAGCATTTGAAAAGGGCCAATTAATAAAAAGAAGTTATTCTTGCCATGTTTAAGTGGGTTTAAACACTTTTTAACATAATTTTTAATTTGTGAACAGACCGGTCCTTCAAGCAGAGGAGAATACCATTGATAACAGAGTCATCAATGACACCCATGGTCAGATAGAGCTATGCAAAGCATAACATGATCACATTTCCAGACTGTGGCCCACCTCGACTGCTAGATTCAAACTCCTAACATTCAAAGTATTTTATTTGTTTTGAGGATTAACCTCAGGCACCAGCCAATCATAAATTATATAACCAGCATGCTTTGGATGTTAAGCACATAATCCAGTGCTTGAAATATCCCATGACTAGATCATACTCTGTCTCAGGATCCAGCATATTTACATAACACATAAAATAACTTTCCATTAATTTACTGGTGACGCAATGACAAGAGATCAAGAGAAAATAGATGAAATAACAATTAAGGCAAACATTAATATTTAATTATTTATGCACACATATATGTAATATAATATAATAATTAAAGATTTGACTATAAGAAAAATATAAATGACCTTAGGCTATAGTCCGTTAATTAAAAGTTCATTCATTTAAAATAAAAAATCTAGACTATGATCAGAATATATTTTAAAAGTATCTTTACCTAGGTTTTCATTTGATTTATTTTCCAACTGGTTGGCTTCTTGGTCTACATCAATGGTTCCAAGGCTTGTTTTCCATTCTTTGTGTTGACAATGTAAGAGAGAATTTGCAGCAGTGTTTACTTACAATCTAGGCATTGTTCCACACATTGGTTCAGGTGAGGTTCAATTGGTTTTCTTTTTGTTGAGGGTTTTTGGGGCCTGAAGTCCAGATGAATATCCCAAAGTTGCCTAGCAATGCATATTGCTAGATCTGCAGCTTTTGGATAGATGTTGACCACAGCAGTAATTGACTGGCTTACTACTGCGTTTACAGTTTCCAAATATCCGGATTTCTGGTTGTTTGGATTCTGTATTCTGTCTGAACTGGATAATAATAATCCAAACTGATGAAAGATTTAGCAAATTGCAGCCCTGATTGAATAACAAAGAGAAAGGAACTTCATATACTTTTTCTCTCCTATATCATTATTTTTAATTTTGATCTTAACTTGAAGTCTGTCTTCTAATTAATTTTACATTTCTTGTTATCTTAATCCTTGTTCATATTTATCTAAATGACCTCGATAAGATAGTTTACAGTTTTTTAATTAATACAATTTAATCAGTAATCTTATAAACTAATTGCATTCCAAAGCTTTGACAAAAGTTTCTTTTAAAACAAATTTTATTTTAATATTTTACATTTGCCAATTTTTAGCCATTTTATTTAACTATTTTAAAAAGGAGAGAATGAATTTTAAACTTTTTTATTTTAGATTTTGCCTAAGATTTATTTTACACATTTTATTCCCCTAACTTATTTGTGCTTTATAAAACAAAGAGTTTTTTTAAAAAAGGAAAAAGTTTTTAAATCTTTTCTAATTCTATTTTAGATTTCTCCACCCTCTTGCTACAAAGTTTTATTCTAATAAAAAAATATGACACAGTACTTTTATTTTTGCAAAATTTTGTTTTAAAAATCTTAAAACTAATTTTTTAAAAAAAAAATTATAAAACATGTAATGCTATTCAGTAGCAGTGCAATATATATGATCATAAACTAATGATTATACAGATAAAAATATAATATTTATAAAAATAACTTACCATGGAGCAATTTCAAAAACTGGGAAAATACGTGTTCTAAAAATAGCTATAAATTCATTGCTGTAACTGTCCAGCTCTTGATCTGAAAATTATTAATTGAAAAAATAATTGAATACATTAAAAATAGATTTATATATTATAATTTAATAATAAAATAACTTCTTAGTTTTTTTATATCTGAATACTATATATATATATATATTTTTCTTTAAAAAAAAAGATTAAAAAATTACCAAATATAATATTAAAATCTTATTTCTTCTTCCAGAAAAAAAAATTAATAAATCAAATAATTCATTCAACATCCTTCCATCACAAAATGAGCTCTTAGTTATAAGAAAGATTGTTTACCTTTCTTTTTCCAATAAAAAAAAATTAAATCCCTATAAAGGGATTTAAAAAATAAAAAAAACAACAACACAAAATTAAAATAATAAAAAATAATATTTAAAAAAATAGAACAAGTATAATAAACAAAAATTATAAATGAGCATTTTAAACACATAGATATAAAACAAATGATAATAGAACAAACAGAATTATCAAAATTATTAATAAATTAAATAAACAAATAAAAATAATTAAAAAAATAATATGACAAATATATTGAATAAATATTTAAATAATAAAAAAAAACTATTTAAATGATATATATGAAGTAAAATGCAGTAAATGTAAACAAGGAAATATGAACAATATGTACATAAAAGACATAAAGAAGTCAATTAAACAATATTTAAGCAACTTTAAAAATGCTAAAAAATATCCTATCAAAATTCATACCAAAAAGACAGTGCATCATTATATTTAATAAAAATGATATTAAAATATGTTTTATTAAAAATAAAACAGAAAAAAATAAAAGCAATTCTATATACAGGGAAACTAAATCCAAAACAAAATATTGATTCTCAAACTAAATTATTTATAATTAATTAAAATTTTTATAGGTTAATCTATGTATGTAAAGATATGTGTATATGAAAAAAGGTAAGAAGATATGTATGTGAGAGAGAGAATAATAAATAATTAAAAATAAAATAGTTGTTAAATTTATATTTATAGTAACAATATTTATAAAACATACACATTTACAATAAAAGGATTATTGAATTTATAAATGATAATGAGAAAGTTTCTTAAAGGATACTATAGTGGAAGTTATAGAAAAAGTTTTAAACTATTATTATTATTTTTTTTTTAAAAAAAAATTATTTTGTAATGTGAAAAGTGGTTTCCTGGGCATCATTTAAATGAAAAATATATATATATTTCATAAATGTAGATTGAAAATAGCTTCCAAGATAAACAATTTCCAAGTGATATTGATAATCTTTATTAATCTGTAGTAAAAGATTATTAGCTAGTGAATGGTAATAACAAAAATAACTTCTTGGAATATTTGTACTTTATACATTTTTTTGAATCAAACAATTAAATTTAATTTTAGATGGATTTACTTTCAGTAAAATTATAAGCACATAATTGTTACTATTTTGTAAACTTATGAATTGACATTAAATTAAGATAATCTGCTGTCCATTATTTTGGGAATAAAAACAATATGTTAGTTAATTTTAAAGTGAATCCATAGATATAATAAATAAGTTTTTTTGTTTAACTGCTCTGACATAATACTTTCAATTAAATTATCACATAATTTTCAATTTCACCTGAATGTATGAGATTTTTTTTGTTTGTTTCACAATACTGATGTGTTTACTTTGAAAAAAATTTCTTTTAATAGACAGATAGAATCATCACTTTAAAACAATTATGACTCAACTTTTACATGCCTGAGTTAAAAAATTTTTTTCTTTACAAGAAAAATTTCTGAATCAATTATTAATTAAAAAATAAAAAATAAAGTTGGTGAACTTTCCTAAATAATTAAAATGTATAAACAAAGAAAATAAAAACATACTAAATCAACTTTTGGCAATCTGTTAAATATCAAAAAAAATATGTCTGCTTTCAGTTTTTAAAATTTAACTATTATTTTCTTTATTTTAGAACTCTTATCCAAAACAAATTTATTCATTATTATACCATTAGCAACTTTTTATATTTCTCTGAAATTATTTTTAATTAATTCAATTAAAATTATAAAGTTGTTTAAGCAAAATGTTAATTTATTTTTATAAAGGGTGAATTTTATTAAAACAAAATATTTTTTTTAAAATTTATAAAAAAAAATATTTAACAGACATTTGTTCAGAATGTATTGTAAGGATGAGTTACAACTCTGACACACCATACAATGTTTAGGATACTCTGCCAATTGGAGCCATATAAAAATATTTGCCTAACCAATAAATTACCAAGTAATTTATCAATATTAGTATTTTTCCTTTCCAAAACATATATATACAGTAAGCATCTTTTTATTTTTAAAAAAAAATAAAAACGTTAAACAACTAGGGAAAACATATATATATACTAACACTAATGTAAAACATGTGTTATATGTCACTAACTAAAGAAAACTATCGAAAACTTGTACATAAACCTCACAAAACAATGACCGAATTTTAAATCTAATGACATAGCAACCAGCTGTGGAAATGAAATTTAAAATGTTCACAAATTATTGTTTTAATTTCAACTATATATATTATGTCTGCTTAACAATGGAAAATGGAAAGGTTATATATATTAAAAAAAAAAAACTACGTGCGATATAAAAGTAGCATTAATTTTTATATTGTGTTCTCTTCTAAGATAATGCATTCATAAAACAAAAGCTAATTTTCTTTAGCATGAAAAATTCGAATACAAAAATGGACATACACATTCGAATTTAAATCATTTTAAAATAATATTCAGAATTATCATAAGCCAAACTTTTAAAGTAAACAAATCAATTGGAAGAAATAATTTAAAAGAAAAGATTCTATTATTTGGTGATTTAAGAAACTTTAGTTGGATTCAAGTAAAAGAAGTAAGATAAAATAAATAACTGTGTTATATAAAAACATCGCCACTAAATACCTGATTAAAAGTAAATAAACCAAGATATATATATAGTATTATTATTATACAATGTGTGCTTGCTAAAAAGTTCATACCATAGGGAATACCACACCATCAATAAAGCCAAGAAAGCATAAAGACTCCACCTACCCATTTATAAGAAACCTGAAGAACATTCTTTGTCTTGGATAAAATGCCTACTAAAATTAAATAGAAATCAACTGGAGAAGATCACTGTCTTTTGATCCAAATGAGAGATTGTCACTCTTCGAAGGAGCAGTATTCCATCTTCATCCAAAGAGACTTACTTTGCAAATAAATATTTTCCAAAAGACTCATCAAACTTTAATAAGTATAATGGGATAAAAATTGTGATTTTTGTTTTATTATTATTACTTTTTTTTTTATTCTAAATTTTTCTGTATATTTTAGTTTCCACAATTGGAAGCAAATGTGTCAACATTTTAGAAAAGTTCATTATGAGAGAAAAAGGGGGAAAATATTAGATTTAACTAAATATTTTTTTTTTATATTTACTTATATTAAATAAAATCTAGATTAGTTTTGACTTCCCAACCCTACTGACTTTGACAGCATAATGTGAAATAAGAGGTAAGAGTTTTCAGTATTATCTCACATTAAGCAGTACACTAGATTATGACAGAGTTTATGTTAGTTTGTTTATTATTAGTTAATCTTATTTATATATTGCTTTTGTATAAATGATTTAATAACCTTGTATGAATTTATTCTTTCCTTCTTAATGTTAAGAACATTTGTAAATAGAGGGGAGTTCCCAAGAAGATTTACAATCATTGAGCTAACTGAACAACAAAGATTTTTTTTTAATGTGTTTGTATATAGTTTTAATTAGCCAGTTAGAATCGCGATCATGTATATATCAATGTTATACATTTGTCTTTGTAAATAATTGGTCAAGTGCATGAATTTCTACCATTGGGTTGAGGGATAAAGACGTTATTTTTATAAATATCATTATTAGATATCAATGTGGTAGAGGCTCATCCTTGATATAACAAATAACATATTTCAGAATGAATTAGTATTTATTAGTTTATTTTTGTTAATCAATAAATATTAATATAGTTCCTTACTGTAATCTGGTCTCTAGCTCATCATTATTCATATATCCATCACAAGCATTATTATCTTAATTATTCTAATATCTATCAATATTATCTTATTACTTTAGAGAAAATAAATAGATATAATCAGCTCAATTATTACAACTTTTAATATATATTCATATACTGCACATAAACATTTTGTCCTATGTCTTATGGTATTTGGATATGCTTATAGGTTTTTAGTAATCAGATATCACCAATATAGAGGTACAACAACTGCTATTAGTGTGAGTTCCTTCTCTGATAAGAGAGTCCAAGCAATTACTCCGAGTTTGAATACTGTGATATAACGAGGCCAGAAAAGGGTGAGAATTGGATGAACTGACCCAAACTGTATCTAGGTTAATAAAAACATGCAGAGTTAGTCTATTGGAAGTAGATATAATCATAGGTTATTCATCATGTAATCACTTGCATCCTATCCGAAGGCCCAAAGTCTAACCATAGTAAGATGCACTCCCACTATCCCTTAAGAAATCCGCCGGCCCGTTACATCTGGTGCCCATTGTTTTAGGCATAAATATCAAGTCTTCAGGAAGATCCATCTATTGAACTCATAATTTAAAAAAAAATAACTTTTTTTTTGTTTGAAATCTCCTTTATCTTGAATCTTGTTTGCAATATGTAACCTCTATGAACTTACGCATCTAGCATATAATTGATACATGTAACTATAGCTTTGATAAGTTGCATCTAATAATTTTTTTTACTATGAACAATCATATAAAATGAAAATTATAGGTAGAATGGCAAGTGCAATTTGAGGGATAAAAATAATGAAATGAGATGAGACCGAGAGTTAAATAAATAATCATTGATTAAACCATAGCTAAAATAGATGAGTCAGGGAAGATAAAAGATCAGGTTTTTAAAATGGGAAATAAAAATTATATACACAAGGGGAATCTAAACTAAATGCAAATGGCAAAGAGTGGCATATAAAACCCTATGGTATATATTCACTTGTATTTATAAAACCAAATGCTATATTTTAACTTTTTAAATAAAATTTTAATGTTAACCAGAAGAAGTATTTATTAAATATAGATCGTAAACATTTACCTGAAACAGAGAGTAGTAAGGTAGAGAAATGGAAGAGAATAGCACTCTTGTTGAGAAAGAATCTTTGTATAGCCAAACATCTGGGTATCTATAACCGAAATCGAACATTTCCCACAGGTGCAGGAAGAGAACCAGTTAATTTATCAAACTCAAGAGGCTCTTATTAATGAAACCAGACAACCACCTCAAGCTGACATAATGCAGATGGGACCATGATGATACAAATTCTCCAAATGATAAAAGATTTTGGCAGTAGCTTGGAAGCAAAAATGGACAAAAATAACAGAAATTTAAGAAGAAATGGGCAAAAATAAATAGTAATGATCATTAATGTAATAGCAAAGTTAGGTAATAATATGAGTAACTTGGAAACAAAAATGGCAATCAATACTGATATAAGTCAAAAAATTAGAAAATGAAGTAGGGAATGATCTGAAAATTATTGCTAAAAATCTCGGTGGAATAAATGACCACAACTCAGAATCCATTTTCTCACAACAGGTAATGCCTGACATAAGAAATGATCCTCTCAAAACCAACACAGATATTCCGATATCAATTACACAAGGACCTGCCCAGCTAATTAACCCCATGAAAGCAATACTGACATTGACAAAAAAATCATTTATATCCACAAAGGCAGATAGAGAGCTCTGACCATTCAACAAACCTAGCCCTAAAATATAAGGTATAAGACAGATCATGAATCTCAGAAGTTGAGACAAAAACAGTTAGATGATGCTGTTATTTCTCAAATCTCTCAAGTCTTTAAGGCTAACCACCGTGACAAATTCATGATAATTGAGGCAATCTCATATTCTAAAGGTATCATGGGAGAATACATGAAAGAAGATGAGATGGAAAATGAATTGGTTATATACTTGAAAACATTCCATTGTACTCATATTTCCCATCTAAGCAAAATTGAAGAATTCTCCAGACGAGATGCTGATGAACTATGTAACAGCCATCAGAATATAACATTACTAATATAACATTACTAACTCAAACAGCTACCACAAGAGAGAATTGTCACAGTATGAAAGCCAATTATAAAGACACTAATGATGTCGATGGATCTGATTATTTTAAGTGTATATTATGGTATTTAAAATATCTTCATATTCAGGAATATGACCAAGATACAAAAGGTTATCAAATAAAGATGGAAATAACCATACTACATGCCACTAAATAAAAAAATGTCCAGTTAGTCCCTTCACATTCATTAGGCATAGAAATGCTAGGGCTTGAAAAGCCAATATAGGGGTGGACCTCAAAGATTGCAACCTGGAACCTGTGCACTGAATAACCTGAAAGTAATGAGACGCAAATTCTTATTTTAAAATAAGATACATATCTAAACTAACCGATGATTTTACAAACATAAAAAAAAATGTTTCAAAGGGCATGAATAGATGCACCTACATTTTTTTTTTACTATACCACTATTTATGGTCAATAAACCAAACAAATTGAATAAGCTGCATATGTAAGACAATCAATGAGTGTACCAACTCACAACTATGTTATTCGCTGCATATCAACCCCAATTTATCCCACAGAAATAAATGTAGAAAAGGAAAGATTACAAGCATATGAAAGGCTCAAGAAAATGGCTAACCAAAGAAACAAAGAGAAAAAAGGAAAGGTGCATTACAATTTCAAAGTAGGAGACAAAGTCTTTATAAAGACCCCACATGTAAGCAAACCCCTAGATAACATGTAAAATAAGTTTTTCAACCAGAATAATCAAGCCAAAAACTACTCTGGGGATATTGGATGAGTAGGCTCTAGATGAGGATTTTATGCACAAACCTTCTGGCATCCATTGATTACTCTGGTTTGCACTGAGTGGCACTACTGTATGGAGAGTTTTGCCTGTTTTAATAACAGTTATGTGCTAGCATAGGAAATAGTGATCATGTGATGTTTAGTGGTTTAACACCAATCCTATCTAATAGGATAATGGTGGCTATGGTTGTTAAAGAGCCAAAGACACCAAAATGTAAGGGTACTGAACTGAGTTCAGACCCATATGACTATATAAGCTACTGAGCTTAAATTGAAAATATTGTTTTCAATTTTATTCTCATAGTTTTGTAGTTCAGGTAGCTGCTGGAGGGTTGCATTAGATCCTAAGATCTAGGTGCAGTGCTCTCAGATCCAAAGCTCCTCACTGATGAAGGCCACAAGTCAGAAACTAGTCTGGGATATTGAATGAGTAGGCACTAGATGGGGATTTTATGCACAAACCTTCTGGCATCCATGGATTACTCTGGTTGCACTGAGTGGCACTACTGTATGGAGAATTTTGCATGTTTTAATAAAAGTTATGTGCTAGCATAGGAAATAGTGATCATGTGATGTTTAGTGGTTAATTATTAATTGTTATTAATTTTAAATACATAAAAACAATTTCTTAAATCTGCTATAACATAAGCATATGTAATGATTAAACATGACACTCTTGGCATGATCCAATAGATTTTGATTTCTTTGAAAGCTTCTATACTTTAATAAAACCATTATCTTCATAAATCATTTTCATTAATATAATAAATATTTCAAAATAAAATAATTTATTATCAGTGTGCAATTTAAATATAATGTAAATATTGAATCAAATTGAGATCTGTGATGATGACAAATAAAAATAGAAAAAGTAAATAATGACAAACTTTAAATTTCACAAAAATCAACAATTTATTATAAAAACAAATTTTCATAATTTACAAAAAAAATACTATTAATGTTTTATTTACATCATAAAAAACATAAAACTTTTCCAGTGAAACAACTGTTTACACATTTCACTAGAACAAATTTAAAGTTACAAAATTTTTTAATAAGACTGACAACAAATTATATTGCTAATCACTTAATTTCAACAATCAAATTTTCTTTATCCTTTCCCAATAAACAATACAAATATTTTTCCATACCATTATATTTTGAAGTGGGTAAATATTTTTGACTAAGGCTAGCACAATTATAAGTTACACTTTACTTATATTAATATATTAGTTATATTAATATAAGCAATAAAAAATACTACTATAACAGTAAGTACTTTAGAACTAACCATTAATATTGATTAAAAGCATATTTTATCTTTTATAGCAAATACGTAATTCCTTCACTTAATGAATAAGCATATACTTTGCTTTAATTAACTATTAACTATTTGATAATAATTAAACTCTTCAGAATTATAATTTCTGAAAGAATATCCAATACACTTATGAATAAATTCCAATATTTTGGGACTCAATAATAACCTGTCATTCTTAAAATAGTTGTAAATTTAAAATTAATATATTTAAAAATAATATATTATAACTATTCCTCTTATATATATTTTAAAAATATTAATTATAAACTATCTTCTAATTACCAATTTATAATTTAATTGACTGTCTTCATTGTTATCATGATTATTTGGCAGTCACGATTATTTCACTTTTTGGTTGTTTTCTATTCTATCATGTCAGCCACATGATGGCGCTATTTCTAGGTCAATTCCTAGAAATAAACCGTTTCAACGGCCTCACCCAACCTATGAGGCTTCTTTCTATAATAAAACTCAGAAAGAGTCCTCGCTGGCTAGCTGCTCTGGCTTTTTTCTATGCTAAAAGCATAGATAAATGCCTTTATTGGCTGCCATAGTTGGTTGTGTTATTAACTTTCTCATAATGCTAGAATGTCTATTTTCTCTATACTTTCATGTGAGAATATGTGAATTTTAGCCTGTCATAATTGTTTAAAATTTCATTACAAAGGTATTTTTTTTTCAAGTGCTCTAACCTACTGTTACATTGTAACTTTATAATCAATGTTGTGAAGGTTCCATTACGAATGGGTAACCCTCAAAAATTGCTTTTAAGGATGCGGCAGAGCAGTATTTCGATGATCACACGAAAAGTAACATTTTTGCGAGAATTTGTCCGTGACAAGTTACTTTTTATATATATGCACAAACAAAAACAAACCAGTGTCTGATTATTAATTACTGTCAAAAAAGAAAATTAGTCAGGTATTATTTTTATATTTAGTATTTAAATAATATTCCATTTTCTATCTACACACTAACAAAAACAATCCAGTTTCTGATTAACTACTGTCAAAAAAAAAAAACCAAATTAGTCGGGTATCATTTTTAAATTTAGTATTTGAATTACGGTACTTTTTATATATACACACTAACAAAAAGAACCCACTTTCTGATTAATTACTGTCCAAAAAAAGCAAATTAGTTTGGTATCATTTTAAAATTTAATATGAATTTTTAAATGTTGTGGATAAATTGAATAATGTAAAATTGCGTATTATTTTCTATTAAAAAAAGACCTTAACTTTTTATATATACATACAAAGAAAAACAACCCACTTTCTGATTAATTACTGTCAATACCAAAAATAAAAATAAAAATTAGTCGGGGATCATTTTTAAATTTAGTATTTAAATAACGGTACTTTTTATATATAAACACTAACAAAAAAAACCCACTTTCTGATTAATTATTGTCAAAAAAAAAAGCAAACTAATCGGGTATCATTTTAAAATTTAGCGTGAATTTAAAAATTTTGTGTTAATTGGAAAATATATAATTGTTTATTTTCTATTAAAAAAATACCATAACTTTTTAGAGATACACACAAACAAAAACAATCCATTTGACGATTAATTACTGTCAAAAGTAAATTATTCGGGTATCATTTTTAAATTTAATGTGAAATTTTAAATTTTGTTTAAATAGTAATATTATTTACTATTAGTTACTATAATTTCCTATTACAAAACTAAAGCTGATATTTATATAGAATTACAGGCCCGGCCCGGAATCATAATATGTATGTGTTTTTGATTAGCATCAATGCCATCAAATGGCTGACACAATAGAATAGAAAACAACCCACTTTTTATATTTAAATTATCATTAAAGTTGCCTATGTGTAATGATAAAGAACACTTATAGCATTATTGACCCTACACACATAGAAGGTATACGTCCTAGATTTTGCAACTATGCACACATACATAAGTTTATGTGGATGGAATAACTTTCATCAAGACTTCAACATATAATTGCTAAATTAAATGCAATGTCTGTAATTGCATTTTTTTCATAAAGACATCTCAATAACTAGAAATAGAAAGCTTATGGAAATTACATCATAATGGCCAAATCTGCACACACGGCTAGAAGACCTTTGTTTACTCTACGACTTATTCTATGTGCTACGGGAATAAAACATAAAAAAAAGTTGAACACCCATATAACCCAACAATTACATTTTGACAAGAAATCCTTAAGTTTAAAACACTGTAAGCATACCTATGCAATAAACTACAAATACGATTTTATGGTACATTTTAAAACAACAGCTAAGATATAACTTGGAAATAACATATAAAATTCCACCACAAATAAAAATAAATAGATGCTTAATAGCAGGGATACAGTCACTCTAACTTAATTATAATCCACTAATACACATGTAAATAAGTGTTTATTAAAATAATTCACCATATAACATATATGCAAACATGACTGCCCAATAACCAATCCTAACAAACACCATTCACTCAGATGCAAATATTCTTTATAAATTTCAAATAATAATCAGCATGATATGAGAAATAATTTTTCAGAACAAAACATTCTAGGTTGTTTTATCTTTTAAGTTCTGTAATAATACTAACTGACTTAAGCATATGAAACAATTATAATAAATATAATATTCTAAATAATTAAATTACCAAAAATGTTATTGTTAATAACATTTGCCCAATGAAGTTCTGTTGAAACATCAAAATAAAGTTATTATTTACCACACCTTAAATATATCTACATTCTAAATCATCTCATAGTCACACATATATTTTAAAATTCAACAGGACAAATATTAAACATATTTTTCTTAAAGCATAACAATTCAAAATTAAAAGTGAGAAAAAATCAAAATAAGAGAAAAGTTAATTTTAATGTTTACCAACATATTTCAGATGATAAGTTTAAACAGTCAGTTCATTAATGAAACTTTTTTTTTCATCCATTCACTCATAGTGCTGAAAATAAACTTTAATATACTAATAAATGAATCCCAATAGTGAATTCAGAAAAAATCTATTCTCAAGAGTTTCATTCTTTCATTTATAAGTAATTCTAGTTTAAAAGAAATCATTTTCATTTTTTGTCTTTAGATATGGTTTCCGGATAAAACATATTCTTGATAAAACACAAATTTACTGCAGCAGCTGAGTTAATTTATAAAATATCTTATTTATATGCATTTTTGACATAATTTTATTTTCCAGATTTTGTTCTTTTATTTTTAGAAGCATAATTATAGATTATCACAATAGATAAGTCTAACCAAATGTATATTTCATTATAGGTAATTGATAACATATATGTGCTTTGCGCACAGATAATGAAGTTTGTAAAAGCAAATAATACTCTGCAATTTAATGAGCAGAGTGCTTTCGAAAGGCTTTATGCTTCCATAATCATAGCTACTAAAGTGTAGGCAATTATAATATATTACACGTATAGATTAGTCATTAAAGTTTAAACATTTTTTCTCTTTTTAAAACAGACTGATATACAGTTATAATAAACATTGATTTAAATATAATTTATATTTCAATCATTCCATCATCAATCTCATATATTATATGCATGAATTAATAATAGAAATTTTAATATTTCACATTTGATAGGTTATTAAAAACATCACGCCAGTAGCAGGAATAAATAATTAATAATAGCAGTTCCATATTAAAATGCTAAGTAAAAGATTAAATAGTTTTGAGTCAGAAAATTTATACTGTTATCTTAAAATCATTTAAAAGTCTATAAGTAAACAGATAACAATTTAGATAGTATAACAAACAAAGTCTTACATAATACAACATTACATTGTCTTTTATTTCTATACGGTCAAACTTTTTTCTGTAGACATTTGTCAAAGCCATTCTATATATTGTTCTTTTTCTCCAATTGCTATGACAATGTGGCCTTTTTTCCCTCTAGAGTTCAGGTGGTTATTTATATTTTTATTTCACATTAATGTTGATTTAAATAAAGATAAAATTTTAAATGCATTTTTAAACAAAAATATTAACTGTTTCTTTTTAGCAAAATAAATTTCTTTTCTTTTTTTTAATTGTCATCAGTTTCTTGATAATTTTCATACACACACCAACCCTCTCCTGTATAGTCAATTCAATTGATCAGCTGACCTTTACTGACATCAACCATCCAATAAAATCGATTTCCAATCACTAACTTTAAATTCTATTTTTAGACTTAATTAAAGAATGACAGAAAGAAAAATAAAATATTTTAAAAATAGTAATTTAACTTATATAATATTTGAACCTGTAATAAAATATTTATTTTTTAATATAATTATTTAATAAACTAAATATTATTCAACTAACATTATATAACAAAATTATTTCCCATATTTATTTAGTATTTATTAAGTATTAAATACAAATCAATTCTTTAATACTTTTTAGCCATAATAATTATTATTATTAGCAAATCAAATATTATAACATAACATACATGCAAGCACATAGATCTACACATTTATAATTAGAACTGTATTTAAAATATTTTAAGTTAACTAATTTTATACATTTAATTGATAACTGTTAAAATTTAGATTTACAATAAAAACTGCATTATTTTAATAAATATTAGTACATTATTTATACTTTAAACAACACTATTATTAAAATGTGTACTTAAAACAGATTATTAAGATGCATTTTAAATATTACTTAATGCATTAATAATATTATATAAGGTAATTTTTAAGTACAATTGCTTACAATTGCTTTAGTTTTAAAAGGTGACCAAGAATATTACTGACTTGAAATTAAAATTTTTTACTATTTTGTGCATCTAACTATTTTAATTAGGGACAATGCACAATTAAAATGGGTACATATAATTAAGATGTTTTATTAAATATATATATACATATTAATAATTTTACCTTTAAATGTTACAGCTAAGCGTTCTCCTGTTGGATCCCATGCCATACTTTGTACAAAACCACCAATACTAAACATAAATTGCAATATATATATAATAAAAACTAAACTAGATAAACTGAAAAATTCAGTCTTAACAATAATAATGATTTTAATTAAAGTGTCAAACAACAACTAATAATCAATTATAGACTGCTTAAGTAATAAATAAAATAAAAAATTGAGGGCTGAAAACAAACAGCAAAGCTGATAAAGACAAATTTTGAAACCAAGTTACTACCTCATTAACAATTTGACTATTTTCTAGAGAGCAGTGGAAAAAAAACAATGGTATTTGGAAATGATACATCGTTTGAAGTTTTTTTTCCATATTCATATTTTAATTTTATATATAATTCTACTCATTAAAACATTATATATTGTGCCATTACAATTTAGTCACTAGCTAAATTTATAGTAATGTGCATGTAGAAAAGGTAAACCAAAAATCATCATCACATTTTTATATAATCATAAATTAAGCTGTAGGGCATCCAAGTTCAAACCCTACAAGGTCCAGTTCTAAAAACTTTAAACAGAAAAAGAATGGGTCAACAATTACATGCTTTACTTGTTTGTGTGTTGATAGAAAGGTAATACACACATTTAAACTATTTAATATTTAATTTTCTTTAAAAAGCAAAGTTATAATGCATACATATAGGCAATGTATGTGTAAATTATTTAATTGTTTTATATTTCAAATATTCAACATTTTAACTTTCTTTAAAACTAAGCTATGCTTGATCAATTCTAACATTTTATTCTATACTTTTATTTTGCTTTTCTTTAATTATAATTGGGATTTAAAAGTTACAGACTTAATTAAATAATTGGGTTATAATTACTAAGCTAGCAATCATATTATTTAAGGTTAGTTTATGAATGATTTGAAAGAATGAAGGATGTGTGTACATTACATACAAAATTTTACATTTCCTAAATATTGAAAGAAAAGGAAGTATTAAATCTGTTAAATTATTTTTTTTGTACAATTGTTTGTTAAAAGAGGAAATCTGTTTAATCAGATATCAATCTTTGTAGCAATTTTTTTTTTGTAAATAATTGTTTTTCACTTTGGAAGCTTATAATGGGTCAGAACTATAATTTTTGAAATTGTATTATCAAGATCTAAAGAAGGAAGCTCAAAGATTTGAAGTGTTACCTGGATGTTAAAAGAAGAAAAAAAAAGAAAAGAAAGGAAATAAGGATTGAGTCTATTTTTTTTTTTAAACAAAAGTGTCTGGAAAAAGGATTAAACTTTTCAGTTGAAAAATACTTTGGTTGAAAATAAATTAGAGATCTAATTAAAACAAATTTGTCCAAAAATAGCAAGTGATGCTATCTCTGATTGGTTAAGTTAGCTAAAAATTGGATATAAAAAGCTGTCTTGAATTATTATTAAGATTATTGTGATTGATTCAGATTATTAAACTATAAAATTGAATGTTGAAAATATAAGAAATGGCTGGCTAGAAAAATTATATGTATGTCCCATTTGCTGACCATCTGGAGGAAGCTGCACATCACATAGGAAAGAAAAGATGTGTCTAAAATAATATTCTACACCTTTCAACTGACCAGAGAAATAAGATGTTTTTTTTTTAATAGAAGGAAGAAAGCATTCACCTGCATTCAAAGAAGATGACTTAATCTACTGATAAATATTAATCATCAAGTCCAATTAATTGTTACAACAACTGATTTTAAACTCAAGAAAATTTACAAATGTGAAAACAACTGCTGTATTTCATCCATATGCTTGACAGGAAGAGAAGAAAAATTGATATAATGATTTCCAAATTATCCACTAAAGCAAATAACCTCAATAGAGTCACCATCATCAAATAGTTATACACCTCAAGAAAGAGATTGTTCCCAGTAAAACGGAAATGGTAGCTGCCGAAATATAAACATTATACAAGACAAGTTTGAACCCTTGGAAATTCGCCACAAACAAAAGATCGGTAATATGACTTTTTATATCTATTTTCTTTATGATATCAGTCTTAATAAACATTTTAGCAATAAAGTGGTATATTTTATTTAAAGAACTTTTAAAGACTATTCAGATCGATTAAAAACAAGAATGTCTTACTAATATTACAATATTAATGTGTAAAACAATTTTTTTTTATGGTATTATGATTTTAGTTTTAACTAATATATTATTATTTTGGTTTTGAATAATATTTTGTTATCATGGGATAAAACACGCACATACATAATGATATTTTATATGTGTATAATTGTGAGTGAATGTGGAGTAACAAGTAGTGTTAGAATATTAGATTAGTTTGTTTCATTGAGTATAGCATTTCAGAGGTAGAAGAGAGGGGGGAGAAAATAATTTAAAACTATTTTCTAAAACTTGCTCTTTCAATTCTACTAACATTTTTTTTTACATTCCATTGACATGTTAGATTTTAAAGTGTGTGTGCTAATGAGCAGAGATTTTTTTTTCTTAAAATACTTTTCTCATGGAGTGAAAATCATGGTCAATGTGACGTCCAATTTAATACAAAATACATTTGAAGGGAAAGGGGGAAGAACTTAAAATTAATCTGAGGATTGTTATATAATCAATTATTATTATTATTATTCATGTCAATTTTCATATTTATCTAGAAATTTTTATGTATATGTTAGAACTGTAGTAATAAATATTAGTTTGTTTTATTAAACGAGGCGTATATAAAACAAACTAATATTTATTACTACAGTTCTAACATATACATAAAAATTTCTAGATAAATATGAAAATTGACATGCATAATAATAATAATAATTGATTATATAACAATCCTCAGATTAATTTTAAGTTCTTCCCCCTTTCCCTTCAAATGTATTTTGTATTAAATTGGACGTCACATTGACCATGAATTTCACTCCATGAGAAAAGTATTTTAAGAAAAAAAAATCTCTGCTCATTAGCACACACACTTTAAAATCTAACATGTCAATGGAATGTAAAAAAAAATGTTAGTAGAATTGAAAGAGCAAGTTTTAGAAAATAGTTTTAAATTATTTTCTCCCCCCTCTCTTCTACCTCTGAAATGCTATACTCAATGAAACAAACTAATCTAATATTCTAACACTACTTGTTACTCCACATTCACTCACAATTATACACATATAAAATATCATTATGTATGTGCGTGTTTTATCCCATGATAACAAAATATTATTCAAAACCAAAATAATAATAATATATTAGTTAAAACTAAAATCATAATACCACAAAAAAAAATTGTTTTACACATTAATATTGTAAAATTAATAAACAAATAATTTTCATACATTCAAGATAATTTCTGAAGCTCAAAGTTATTATTAGTAAGACATTCTTGTTTTTAATCGATCTGAATAGTCTTTAAAAGTTCTTTAAATAAAATATACCACTTTATTGCTAAAATGTTTATTAAGACTGATATCATAAAGAAAATAGATATAAAAAGTCATATTACCGATCTTTTGTTTGTGGCGAATTTCCAAGGGTTCAAACTTGTCTTGTATAATGTTTATATTTCTGCAGCTACCATTTCCGTTTTACTGGGAACAATCTCTTTCTTGAGGTGTATAACTATTTGATGATGGTGACTCTATTGAGGTTATTTGCTTTAGTGGATAATTTGGAAATCATTATATTAATTTTTCTTCTCTTCCTGTCAAGCATATGGATGAAATACAGCAGTTGTTTTCACATTTGTAAATTTTCTTGAGTTTAAAATCAGTTGTTGTAACAATTAATTGGACTTGATGATTAATATTTATCAGTAGATTAATTCATCTTCTTTGAATGCAGGTGAATGCTTTCTTCCTTCTATTAAAAAACATCTTATTTCTCTGGTCAGTTGAAAGGTGTAGAATATTATTTTAGACACATCTTTTCTTTCCTATGTGATGTGCAGCTTCCCCAGATGGTCAGCAAATGGGACATACATATAATTTTTCTAGCCAGCCATTTCTTATATTTTCAACATTCAATTTTATAGTTTAATAATCTGAATCAATCACAATAATCTTAATAATAATTCAAGACAGCATTTTATATCCAATTTTTAGCTAACTTAACCAATCAGAGATAGCATCACTTGCTATTTTTGGACAAATTTGTTTTAATTAGATCTCTAATTTATTTTCAACCAAAGTATTTTTCAACTGAAAAGTTTAATCCTTTTTCCAGACACTTTTGTTTAAAAAAAAATAGACTCAATCCTTATTTCCTTTCTTTTCTTTTTTTTTCTTCTTTTAACATCCAGGTAACACTTCAAATCTTTGAGCTTCCTTCTTTAGATCTTGATAAGACAATTTCAAAATTATAGTTCTGACCCATTATAAGCTTCCAAAGTGAAAAACAATTATTTACAAAAAAAAATTGCTACAAAGATTGATATCTGATTAAACAGATTTCCTCTTTTAACAAACAATTGTACAAAAAATAATTTAAACTATTTAATATTTAATTTTCTTTAAAAAGCAAAGTTATAATGCATACATATAGGCAATGTATGTGTAAATTATTTAATTGTTTTATATTTCAAATATTCAACATTTTAACTTTCTTTAAAACTAAGCTATGCTTGATCAATTCTAACATTTTATTCTATACTTTTATTTTGCTTTTCTTTAATTATAAGTGGGATTTAAAAGTTACAGATTTAATTAAATAATTGGGTTATAATTACTAAGCTAGCAATTATATTATTTAAGGTTAGTTTATGAATGATTTGAAAGAATGAAGGATGTGTGTACATTACATACAAAATTTTACATTTCCTAAATATTGAAAGAAAAGGAAGTATTAAATCTGTTAAATTATTTTTTTTGTACAATTGTTTGTTAAAAGAGGAAATCTGTTTAATCAGATATCAATCTTTGTAGCAATTTTTTTTTTGTAAATAATTGTTTTTCACTTTGGAAGCTTATAATGGGTCAGAACTATAATTTTTGAAATTGTCTTATCAAGATCTAAAGAAGGAAGCTCAAAGATTTGAAGTGTTACCTGGATGTTAAAAGAAGAAAAAAAAAGAAAAGAAAGGAAATAAGGATTGAGTCTATTTTTTTTTAAACAAAAGTGTCTGGAAAAAGGATTAAACTTTTCAGTTGAAAAATAATTTAGTTGAAAATAAATTAGAGATCTAATTAAAACAAATTTGTCCAAAAATAGCAAGTGATGCTATCTCTGATTGGTTAAGTTAGCTAAAAATTGGATATAAAAAGCTGTCTTGAATTATTATTAAGATTATTGTGATTGATTCAGATTATTAAACTATCAAATTGAATGTTGAAAATATAAGAAATGGCTGGCTAGAAAAATTATATGTATGTCCCATTTGCTGACCATCTGGAGGAAGCTGCACATCACATAGGAAAGAAAAGATGTGTCTAAAATAATATTCTACACCTTTCAACTGACCAGAGAAATAAGATGTTTTTAATAGAAGGAAGAAAGCATTCACCTGCATTCAAAGAAGATGAATTAATCTACTGATAAATATTAATCATCAAGTCCAATTAATTGTTACAACAACTGATTTTAAACTCAAGAAAATTTACAAATGTGAAAACAACTGCTGTATTTCATCCACATGCTTGACAGGAAGAGAAGAAAAATTAATATAATGATTTCCAAATTATCCACTAAAGCAAATAACCTCAATAGAGTCATCATCATCAAATAGTTATACACCTCAAGAAAGAGATTGTTCCCACATAAAACGGAAATGGTAGCTGCAGAAATATAAACATTATACAAGACAAGTTTGAACCCTTGGAAATTCGCCACAAACAAAAGATCGGTAATATGACTTTTTATATCTATTTTCTTTATGATATCAGTCTTAATAAACATTTTAGCAATAAAGTGGTATATTTTATTTAAAGAACTTTTAAAGACTATTCAGATCGATTAAAAACAAGAATGTCTTACTAATAATAACTTTGAGCTTCATAAATGATCTTGAATGTATGAAAATTATTTGTTTATTAATTTTACAATATTAATGTGTAAAACAATTTTTTTTTATGGTGTTATGATTTTAGTTTTAACTGATATATTATTATTATTTTGGTTTTTAATAATATTTTGTTATTATGGGATAAAACACGCACATACATAATAATATTTTTATATGTGTATAATTGGGAGTGAATGTGAAATAATGAGTAGTATTAGAATATTAGATTATTTTGTTTCAAGTTCAGTATAGATTTCAGCGCTTGGAAGGGAGGGGGAGAAAATAATTTAAAACTCTTTTCTAAAACTTGCTCTTTCAATTTTACTAACATTTTTTTTTTACATTCTATTTACATGTTGGATTTTTAAAGTATGTGTGCTAATGAGCAGATAATATTTTTTTTTTTAAAAATACTTTTCTCATGGAGTGAAAATCATGGTCAATGTGACGTCCAACTTAATACAAAATACATTTGAAGGGAAAGGGGGAAGAACTTAAAATTAATCTGAGGATTGTTATATAATCAATTATTATTATTATTATTCATGTCAATTTTCATATTTATCTAGAAATTTTTATGTATATGTTAGAAATGTAGTAATAAATATTAGTTTGTTTTATTAAACGAGGCGTATATATTTCATTAAGTGTAGTCTTTGTTAAGTGTGATTATTCATCATCATCAATGGTTGAATATTAGTTATTTAAGATATAAGTAAATATGCTAAAATTAAGCAATAATTATGAATTTCTTTATAAAAATTAGTTTTATGTTTAGGCTTAGTCCTAGAGCTGTAGTTGAAACCCTTGTCATTATTGTTATTATTATCATCATCATCATCGTCATCAACGTTTTAATTAATGAGCTGTTTAACTGTTTAAAGGCCATAAATAAATATTGATTTTATAATATTTAGTGATCTCTTAGTATTATTATAACCACATCCCATCATCTATTTCATGCAAGGATGAGTGAATTGCCATCCTAAATTAGTTATATATAATCTGAGCTAGTAAACTTACAAAACTATTGAAACACATTTGTTATGCTAAGATCTGAGAAATGATTTATGTCTAATATACTCCACTTTGGTTTAAAGATGTTTTACTTTTACCTAAATATTAGTGCTTATAGTGATATGGCTCAAAAAGCAAAATCTTCCATTTTATTATAAATAAAGTACCAAGAAGGGATTCAAACCCGGTACATGTGAAAGGTTATTAGATATAACCGTGTCTAGATTCAGATAATCTAGTGGCGCCCTGCTAGACCATATTCACTTAGTATTTGTTTAAACATGCACTTAACATCAAACCAAGAAATGAAAGTGGATAAAATCTACTGCCTGTATACCTGAGTTATATTTTATTGAATTACTAGTGTACTCACCTCACGTGATTTCATATACCTGAGTTATAATACATTGCTATAATAATTTGCTCATAATTTACTTAATATCTTGATATTTGAACCTTTACTTATGATCATTCTATGGACTACTCAGGTATGGTAATATCTTTTTTTGATTCATTTATTTAGGTTACAATGGACACCCAACTGGGGCCTGATATTTTACCATATACCTGAAAAAGAGAGTCTATAGAATGATGGGAGATGTGTGGTTAAAAATAGAGAAATTTTTTTTAGTAAAATTTTTTTTTTTCAGTAAAAATTTTTTTTGTCTTACAAAATTTTCTTGGCCAAACAGTCTTATTTTAGATGATGATGTTTAATATGATTTAATTTTTCATTGATGATGATAAAATGGGTACAGCCATAAAACAGCTTAGTTTTTTTTTTATCAATTTTGAAAATAGAGATGAATATCACAACTTAAGACAAAGGTGAAATAAATAATAGATTTTTTTTTGTGGAACATTAAAATGATTTATTGCCAGATAGGATAGGCATAGTAATAGTGATGAATTATGGAATAGTAGTCTCATGTGTGTTTGGGGAGTTCATTTTGTAAAAAGTCTATGATTTTAGAGGTTTGATTGGATGGTTGATCGTTGGAGTTTGGTTGGTTAGATTGCAGTTTTGATGATGAGTGGAGAGTTTTGTCATTGCCTTGAGAATGCTATGTATTTCGTGTAACTTATGAATGATCAAACCCATTCACTGCTCCAACCCAATTTATATGTTATCTTTATTTTATCATGAAGCAGTTAACAGCAGACCTGCCATGATACCAGCCTATAAGTCTCCAAGAGAGAGAGCACGGCATAGTTTTCCAATCAAGTTTATATGTTATTCTTATTTTATCATGAAGCAGTTAACAGTAGTCCTGCCATGATATCAGCCTATAAGTCTCCAAGAGAGAGAGCAAGGTTTCGTTTTTGTAGTCTATAATAAGCAGGGCATTCCTTGATACTTGCCACATAAGACTCCAAGAGAGAGAGCAAGGCATAGTTTATCTATTTTAGCCCCTAAGACTTAAAATACATCTTTTATTGCAACAGAGTTTGCTTCATTCAATCAAGGGTTGTGGTAGTTAATAGTGATCGAATTGGGATGATCTTCTGAGTGCTCGTGATGCATTGTGTGATTATAGTGCTGTGACTGAATTCTTTCATTTATCTCAAGATTGTGAACTGCTAGTCATTCTGTGGACTGTCAATATCTGTCGGATTTCTGGGAGAATGGATGAATGTATAATTTGGGCTATTACAGACAGACATGCACTATATAGATTATTGTTGTGTAGTTCATTAAATAAGGATATTAAAATTTTTTTTTGTTGTATTTGTAAATGCATAATAAGGTGAAAATCAAATCAGTCAGTTGGTCAGAATAGGTGTCAGACAGGGAGAAGATGTGTGGATTTTTGATGGTCAGGGAAGTACAGATGGGATATATATAGTTTTATAACATGAGTGAACTAAATTATAGTATGGAAGAGGTTATGGAAGAGGAAGGTGCCCCAATACCAGGAATCAGTGATCGTTTTCATACTGAAGAAGAGGATGGGGAGGTTTTCTTAAAAACACAAGAGGAAAGAGAGGAAGTAGAGGAAGATGCCTTTAATGTTAGTAGCAATAATAAGGCCTCAAGTATAGAAATGGTAGATGAGGAGCCAGAAGTGGGCCAGGCTCAGATAGAAAAGATGGCACCATCAGACATGGACATGATAATGCAGATGCTCAGAAGTATGAGAGAAGATAGTAAGAAAAATATAGAAAGTCTAAGAGAAGATAGTAAGCAAAGTATGGTAAATCTAGAACAAAAGATAGAGAAAAATAATAAAAGTATGGTAAATCTAGAACAAAAGATGGAGAAAAATATAGAAAGTCTAAGAGAAGAGAGTAAGAAAAGTATAGAAAGTCTAGAACAAAAGATAGGTCAATCTGTAGAGAAAACTATAGAAAATTTGAGAGAAGATCTAAAAGCAAAGATAGATCAATCTATTGAAAACAACAGCCAAATGATCATAGCCTTGGAAACTAAGATTGAAAAATCCCATATAGAGTACAAGAACAGGTTTACTTCATTAGAGGATAGGATAGAAGGAGTTTGTAGATCTATGGAAGTGGCAAAACAGGAGGGCTGTCAGGGACTGCAGTCATTAAAGGCTCAAGTGGAGCAGTCTATCGAAGAAAATAAGAGAGAGATTGAGTTAGTTAGGAATGAGGTCCATGGTTTGGTCTCCCAATCCATATCAGAATGCATAGAAAAGAATGCCAAAATAACTTCTGCAGGAATTCATATTAGATTAGAGGAGGTGATAGCCAAAGTGGACTCATATAAGGAAGCCACTTTGGGCTGTGTAGATCAAACCCTCACTATGAAAAATAAGTTTAGTGGCTTAGAAAAGGAAATACGAGAAGTTAAGGGAAGCATGGCCAATGAGTGTGTACAAATTGACCAAAATCTTAGGAAAGAATTGGGGAAACAAATGGATAGCTTTAGGGAGGAGATAGTAAAAAGGGACAAGTCAAGTTCTTTAGAAGAGGGACCCAGAATGAATCAACATGAATTGGGTGTTATGTTGGAGAAGGTTGAGGAGAACCAGAAGGCATATGTTATGGAATACATGAACCCCAAGATGGATGATCTCTACCAGAAAATAGGGGAATTAAAAGATCGTATTAATGTAGGGCTGCAGGATCAGTCAAACCTAAATTCAGGGCAGAGCGATGGTAGCACCAGTCCAGATGACTGTAGGGATAGCTCAGAACAGAGTCAGTCAGAGAAAAGGATGCCTACTTTAGGTAAAAATCCACAAGTTAAAAAATTAGTAGATAGGGCTGACCATACCAGTAAAGATGAATATAGAGTAGGAGGGTCAATGACCTCAAATTTAATTAAAATTAAGGCCTTTAGTGGGGAAAGCAGGGAAAACCCCTTAGAGTATCTGTATACATTGGAAGAACTCTTTTCTGTGTGTAGGTTAAATGAACGGGAAAAGTTGGCCATTGCCTGTAACCATCTTTATGCCTATGCTAAGGAATGGTGGCGGTCCCTGTTTGATAAGCCCACTACCTTTGGGGATTTTCGTTGTGTTATCTTAGCCTGTTTTTGGAGTGAAGATAGGCAGGACCAGGTGCGCTACCAGATCACTCAGGAAAAGTACGGCAGTACCAAGGGCAGCTATACACAATTTTTCCGAGGGCAGGCAGTAAAACTGAAAAGTCTGACTGCATTTCCTCTCTCAGAGCACCAGATCCTGAGAATACTCCGACACAATCTTCCCCGAAACATTGAGCAAATGCTTATTGCTGCTGATTGCCGCAGTATAGAGGAAGCATCAGAAATCCTGGATGCTCTAGAAATTTCAGAGCTAGATTCAGAGAGTAGGCCCAAGAGCACCAAGGATAGGTATAGTTATAATGTCTCTAGTCTGAATCTAGGTGATCAGACACGTGATCAGAATTTTGGTAGTTATAGATATAGGAATAATTATAGGGCTAGGCCTCCTAATCAATCCTGGGGAGATTCTGGGGATAGTGTTGTGAAGAAAGTAATTCCTAGAGACAAGCAACCCTCTACCAGTGGAATTACCACAGTGCTGAAAAAGCCAAAATGAAAAAAAATAAAGATCTCAAAAGGGACTGAATGTATGTTTGCAATTTTATGCAGACCACCATATGATTTGAAAAAAAAAAGCCATTCCAAATTACCAAGAAAATAGGAGAGAATGCCTTTATGCTTGCTGCTCTTGATGGGAATAAGGGAACCTATAATGCTAGGAGTTTGATCCCTTATCCTTCAGCAGAGTAGCTTGGCAAAGATCTCCAAATAAATTACTTTTAGGTTTTCTAATGAAAAATATGATATTTACCAGTAGTTAGAAATTTTTTTTTATATATATATTATTAGTGTTTATTATTATTAGTGTATTTATTAGTTAGGATTTTTTTTTTTTTAATATAGTTAAAACAAAAGTGCTGATGATTTTATCCGAAGGGGGAGAAAGTTGTGCCATTACAATTTAGTCACTAGCTAAATTTATAGTAATGTGCATGTAGAAAAGGTAAACCAAAAATCATCATCACATTTTTATATAATCATAAATGAAGCTGTAGGGCATCCAAGTTCAAACCCTACAAGGTCCAGTTCTAAAAGCTTTAAACAGAGAAAGAATGGGTCAACAATTACATGCTTTACTTGTTTGTGTGTTGATAGAAAGGTAATACACACATTTAAACTATTTAATATTTAAATTTTCTGTTAAAAAGCAAAGTTATAATGCATACATATAGGCAATGTATGTGTAAATTATTTAATTGTTTTATATTTCAAATATTCAACATTTTAACTTTCTTTAAAACTAACCTATGCTTGATCAATTCTAATATTTTATTCTATACTTTTATTTTGCTTTTCTTTAATTATAAGTGGGATTTAAAAGTTACAGATTTAATTAAATAATTGGGTTATAATTACTAAGCTAGCAATTATATTATTTAAGGTTAGTTTATGAATGATTTGAAAGAATGAAGGATGTGTGTACATTACATACAAAATTTTACATTTCCTAAATATTGAAAGAAAAGGAAGTATTAAATCTGTTAAATTATTTTTTTTGTACAATTGTTTGTTAAAAGAGGAAATCTGTTTAATCAGATATCAATCTTTGTAGCAATTTTTTTTTTGTAAATAATTGTTTTTCACTTTGGAAGCTTATAATGGGTCAGAACTATAATTTTTGAAATTGTCTTATCAAGATCTAAAGAAGGAAGCTCAAAGATTTGAAGTGTTACCTGGATGTTAAAAGAAGAAAAAAAAGAAAAGAAAGGAAATAAGGATTGAGTCTATTTTTTTTTTAAACAAAAGTGTCTGGAAAAAGGATTAAACTTTTCAGTTGAAAAATAATTTAGTTGAAAATAAATTAGAGATCTAATTAAAACAAATTTGTCCAAAAATAGCAAGTGATGCTATCTCTGATTGGTTAAGTTAGCTAAAAATTGGATATAAAAAGCTGTCTTGAATTATTATTAAGATTATTGTGATTGATTCAGATTATTAAACTATCAAATTTGAATGTTGAAAATATAAGAAATGGCAGGCTAGAAAAATTATATGTATGTCCCATTTGCTGACCATCTGGAGGAAGCTGCACATCACATAGGAAAGAAAAGATGTGTCTAAAATAATATTCTACACCTTTCAACTGACCAGATAAATAAGATGTTTTTAATAGAAGGAAGAAAGCATTCACCTGCATTCAAAGAAGATGAATTAATCTACTGATAAATATTAATCATCAAGTCCAATTAATTGTTACAACAACTGATTTTAAACTCAAGAAAATTTACAAATGTGAAAACAACTGCTGTATTTCATCCACATGCTTGACAGGAAGAGAAGAAAAATTAATATAATGATTTCCAAATTATCCACTAAAGCAAATAACCTCAATAGAGTCACCATCATCAAATAGTTATACACCTCAAGAAAGAGATTGTTCCCACATAAAACGGAAATGGTAGCTGCAGAAATATAAACCTTATACAAGACAAGTTTGAACCCTTGGAAATTCGCCACAAACAAAAGATCGGTAATATGACTTTTTATATCTATTTTCTTTATGATATCAGTCTTAATAAACATTTTAGCAATAAAGTGGTATATTTTATTTAAAGAACTTTTAAAGACTATTCAGATCAATTAAAAACAAGAATGTCTTACTAATAATAACTTTGAGCTTCATAAATGATCTTGAATGTATGAAAATTATTTGTTTATTAATTTTACAATATTAATGTGTAAAACAATTTTTTTTTATGGTGTTATGATTTTAGTTTTAACTGATATATTATTATTATTTTGGTTTTTAATAATATTTTGTTATTATGGGATAAAACACGCACATACATAATAATATTTTTATATGTGTATAATTGGGAGTGAATGTGAAATAATGAGTAGTATTAGAATATTAGATTATTTTGTTTCAAGTTCAGTATAGATTTCAGCGCTTGGAAGGGAGGGGGAGAAAATAATTTAAAACTCTTTTCTAAAACTTGCTCTTTCAATTTTACTAACATTTTTTTTTTACATTCTATTTACATGTTGGATTTTTAAAGTATGTGTGCTAATGAGCAGATAATATTTTTTTTTTTTGAAATACTTTTCTCATGGAGTGAAAATCATGGTCAATGTGACGTCCAACTTAATACAAAATACATTTGAAGGGAAAGGGGGAAGAACTTAAAATTAATCTGAGGATTGTTATATAATCAATTATTATTATTATTATTCATGTCAATTTTCATATTTATCTAGAAATTTTTATGTATATGTTAGAAATGTAGTAATAAATATTAGTTTGTTTTATTAAACGAGGCGTATATATTTCATTAAGTGTAGTCTTGGTTAAGTGTGATTATTCATCATCATCAATGGTTGAATATTAGTTATTTAAGATATAAGTAAATATGCTAAAATTAAGCAATAATTATGAATTTCTTTATAAAAATTAGTTTTATGTTTAGGCTTAGTCCTAGAGCTGTAGTTGAAACCCTTGTCATTATTGTTATTATTATCATCATCATCATCGTCATCAACGTTTTAATTAATGAGCTGTTTAACTGTTTAAAGGCCATAAATAAATATTGATTTTATAATATTTAGTGATCTCTTAGTATTATTATAACCACATCCCATCATCTATTTCATGCAAGGATGAGTGAATTGCCATCCTAAATTAGTTATATATAATCTGAGCTAGTAAACTTACAAAACTATTGAAACACATTTGTTATGCTAAGATCTGAGAAATGATTTATGTCTAATATACTCCACTTTGGTTTAAAGATGTTTTACTTTTACCTAAATATTAGTGCTTATAGTGATATGGCTCAAAAAGCAAAATCTTCCATTTTATTATAAATAAAGTACCAAGAAGGGATTCAAACCCGGTACATGTGAAAGGTTATCAGATATAACCGTGTCTAGATTCAGATAATCTAGTGGCGCCCTGCTAGACCATATTCACTTAGTATTTGTTTAAACATGCACTTAACATCAAACCAAGAAATGAAAGTGGATAAGATCTACTGCCTGTATACCTGAGTTATATTTTATTGAATTACTAGTGTACTCACCTCACGTGATTTCATATACCTGAGTTATATATAATACATTGCTATAATAATTTGCTCATAATTTACTTAATATCTTGATATTTGAACCTTTACTTATGATCATTCTATGGACTACTCAGGTATGGTAATATCTTTTGAACTCTTTAATTAGGTTACAATATATATATAGTTCAGATTATAAACTTCCATGCTATCTGATGACAATTTTTATTTAAACCCTATATAAAGTTATAGAAGAAATCATTATTATATAAGGGCAAAAAATGTAACATAAAAGTCATGTGTCATTTAATTTGTTACATGCCAACCATTTATTAAAATCCATTTAGCAAAATCAAGATGTTTCTAATTAATTTATAATAGGTAATATAATATATAATTTCTTAAATAATTTCAGGTCAATATAGTTAATTAATTGACTAGTCAAATTCAAAAATGTTGCAATCTCCTAATTAGTTTAAATGTCACTATTGAATAAGATGATTACAAAAATCTTTTATACTAAAGACTCATAATTCTAGAACCAGCCTATTTTTCTTTTTGATTTTCTGCTAATATTCAAATTCTCTGTTTCTACATATATTTCATCTAACATGCTTTTTACTTGCCATGTTATTTAATTTCATTGCCTCATTGGTAGATATGCCTTTCCTATTCAGAAACATATTTTTTGGATCTGATCAATAGTAGAACTAAACAATGTTTAATCTAATCATAAAAACTGCAAAACTCTTTTATTAAAATAACATCTAATCTTGTTGTATTAATAGCATAATTTACTTCTGCAATTGTAGAGAATCTTTAGATATTATGTAAGTTGTCTTTTTTTTTTTTTTTTGCATTTCAAATAATGAACAATAGTTTGACCCATATATATCTCGATATCAAGTTATCACAATTAAGTTTTCTGCATATTAGCTATTGTAATTTCTCTATGTCTGCCGAAGTTTTTATCATAATATTGTAGCTTTTTTTTCTAGGTTTATTTGACATTCTTAAAAAACTTTTATTGCAAATTTGACATGAATCCATTTTATATGGAGTGGTTCATAGCTAATCCTCTTATTCTTAAAGCATATATTATGCATACGTTCAGAAAAATATAACCTACAAATCCATAAATTATAAAGCAATGTAGTTTTGTCCTAACTCTAATGAATTTAAAAGGCAGTTCTAAAAAGGAACCACTAATTTATTTTTCATGAAAGCAATATTAACTTATTTCCAATCAAAATCCTTCATATAATTTTCTCCAACAGTATTCTTATAGAAATTCCAACCTTAAGATTTATTAGATTTATATAAACAAATCCAGCGAAATTTTATTTGGAAGAAGAAAGTTAAAATGAATATTTTTAATTAAATGATAGATCATCTTCTTTGAACAATAAATAATGATAACAAATTCAATATTGGTTTGCCATTTTGTTCACAATGACTTCAATTACCAAAAGAGGTCAGAGGAATATCATCCAAATGAGGAAATTTCACAAGATAGTAATTATCTGACAAAAGGTCATTTTCATGATTACTTTAGATAAAACTTATTCATCATTATAATTAATTAGAAATAATTCTTCAATTGATGCTGGTTATTTTGATAATTTTGTTTTAATTATTAGTTGTTAATATATTTTAAAGCAATTTTCTCAATAATTTTTGTCTTCTAATTTTAAAACAGTTCAATAATTTATTTTTGATTTAATTTTTTGCATTCTAATTTTATTGATCAAAAACAATTTTTATTTTTTTATTTTGCAAAGATTAATCTTTTACTTAACATACATTATTTGAATTCAAAATGATTTCTTAATTTGACCCATAATACTTTCACTTTTATAGTTCCTTCCAGTATTTAAATTAGCTTTGATTAGAGAATTTAATTCATTTTCAATATAAATTAGCAATCTGAAAATAAAACCCCCCCAGATATGATATTCTCATCCTTTAAATTATTATTGAAGATTAATATACTTTGTGATTTTTCCACAAAAGGAAAAAAAAAGACTTAATGGCAATAAATTAGAAATTTAAATAATTAAATAATTTGAGTTAAATTGTTAGTATAGATGAAAACATAAATAATATAATTACTCATAAAAGTATTTTCAGAAAAAATAATGCAAAAAAAAAAATTGCCTATATAAATGAAAAGAAAACTTTAAAGAAATATTCTCATTGGTAATTACTTATCTTTTACACACCTAAGTCATCACCTTGAATTAAAAAAAAAAATTACAACAAGTATAATTTATAACATATCTTCTGTTTGAATATAATAAATATAAATATATATATATATTGTTAGAAAGAGAAAATATGAAAGAATGTAATAAAGCTGACAAAATAATAATTACCTCAAAAAAAAAAATTAAAAAAAAAAGAGATTTTAATACTTTTAAAAATGTTTATTTTTACATTGGTTCACAGATTCTAAATTTGGAAAGTTAAATGGTAGAATGACATTTTCATAGACAGTTTCATCACATTTGTCATAAAATGCTGAAAAAAAAAAGATATATAACATGAATTACCCGAGATAATTTTTCATAGTAAAAATGAAGCACTTGGTGACTTTCATTTTTATTTGCAGACTCAAATCTTATCCTTCCATTCAATTTACATTTGGTTTTAGTAGGGGTAAAAAAGTAACAGTAAGAACAGTGCATGAGATATTATGCAAAGAGAACTTTAATAAATTGTAGTGTATGAAAAAATATAATTTAGATAGTGTTCTGTTCTATCGTGTCAGCCGCTTGATAATGCTCTTTCTAGCTAAATTGCTAGAAATATGCCTTTTACCATGGCCGCAGCCAAACCAATAGCCTTCTTTCTATGATAAAACACAAAAAGAGTCAGTTTACTCGGCTGCAAGCTACCACTGTGGCTTCTTTCTATTCTAAAAGCACAGAAAAATGCCTTTATTGGCTGCCATAGTTACTTGTGTTACACACTTTATCGTAATGCTCTGTTGTCTATTTTTGCCACAGTATCGTGTGAGGGTGTATTGACTGCATCGTGCCAAAATAATTTAACTTTTCAGGTCCAATGTTTTTTTTTTCATGTGAACTGACCTATGGTACCTTCTAACAGTTTTAACAGTGTCGTCACTATTCCATCAGGACTGTGTGACCCTCACAAATTGGATTTAAAGGTGCAGCACAGAACTATTTCGAAGATCCCAATGAAAGTAACATATCCATGAAAAATTGACTGAGACAAGTAAGATGGCTGCTTCGAACTCTGAAAATTGGCAATTGCCAGACACTGGAGTCGGCTTTTATTTTAATATGTTATAATTATTAACTTTAGTGGGTAAATTGCAATCGAATTTACTTTTTCCCTAAAACACAGTGTCTGATTAATTACTGTCCAAAAAAGGGTAAAATTTACTTTTATTTTTTATTAGAAAAGTAACGTAACTTTTCCACTATATTTATTATTATTTGTTATTCAAAAAGTAATGTAACTTTTATATAAACACACACAAAAAAAATAAATAAATGCCAGCCTCTGATTAATTACTGTCACAAAAAGTTAAAATTTGGTTTTCATTTTAAAATTTTGTGGAAGTTGTAATATAATTGACTTTGATTTCAAAACACAGTTTTTGTATTAATTAATGTTCCAAAAAATTTACTCTTATTTTCTATTAAAAAAGAAACGTAACTTTTTATATCCACACACACACGCAAAAAAGCCAGTCTCTGATTAATCCCTGTCCAAAAAAAGTCTTAAATGCACTATTATTTTCTATTAGAAATTAATGTAATTTTTTATCGACACACACACACAAAAAAAAGCCATGATTAATTACTATACCTAAAAGTCCAAAAAGTCGGCTTTCATTTTTATATTTTGTTTGAATTTTTTAATTTTATTTAAATTGTAATATAATTTACTTTTATTTTCTATTCCAAAAACAAAGTCAATAGTTCTATAGAATCATTGGCCTGGGAACATTATATCTATGTGTTTTTGACATGATAGAACAGAACACTACCATAATTTATTATTATATTATTGAAAAATGAGAAGAGGGGGAGGGGGTGACCTAACATATGTATTCTTTTCAAGTAAAAAGTTTATTCAAAAAAATAAATGTCAAACAAATAAAACTTTCTCTAAAATAAAATGAATAAAAACAAGGTAAATCAAATAACATCAAAATAAACAAATTTATTATGAATATTGATTATATAAATATGTGGAAGACGATGATCTGGACCAACTGATGAGTGCTAGTTCAGCAAGAAATATGTATATTGAGGATCATTTATCATTTTCACGTTTCTAGTCATGTGTATCAGTTGTATGAGATAGAGTGGATGGATTGAGGGAGCTTGAAAGTCCATGTTCAAATATCCTATATTACATCTAGACTCCAGGAATATAAAATATACTTGTAAATACATATAGAAGACCATGAGAAAAATAATGGTGAAGATACCTACTGTAAATCATGATTAATTTCAGACCTTGAAGTAAAATTTAAACTGTCTCACCTAAAACTGAAAAAAATCAAGAGATTATTACAAAATTTCAACAAATAAGTACAATGTTACTGTAATCATGCAATAAATGAATGATCATATAAATAAAATCATGATATATCTTACTTATTGCAGGATCAAGTAGAAATATGGTTCTGGATGTGCACCATAGTGTGTTGTAGCTATGTTTAATAGAAGCATTTGAACTGTATTACTACAAAATGAGTAAAATATTACTATAATTGTGCAATAAATGAATGATCATATAAATAAAATTATGATATATCTTACTTATTGCAGGACCAAGTAGAAATAATTTGAACTCTGGGTGTGAACCATGGTGTAATAGGAGCATTTAGAAGGGCATTTGAGTTGTTCCATTATCAGCATGATAAGCAGCAAAGTAGCCTCTCTCTTCACTCCTACATATGGGAATAGATCCACATTCCACCCAGCCAAAATAAGTTGAATGCTGTTCTTTGCTTTTCCAGCATACAACACACCTTCTTTTGTCTGGAGTATCACCACAGTGCAGATCAGCAATAATGTGGCATCCAGAAGGAGTCAGATGTTGTATCACTAAAGGCTTCAGTTTTCTGAATGAGAAGTCACCAATAAGGTTGGCTGATAAGGCTATTCTAAATTCCAGATGTGATATAGGCCTCATTTGCTTTTGGGGCATATACAGAGTATATAGAATGTAAGAATTAGTAATAGAAGTATAATAACTACTCTTTCCTATTACATTGCCAAACAATTATTATTTACAGATAATAAAAGGAATAGAAAAATAAAAGAGGCTATTTATATTAATAGTATTAGGCCAGTTTTGAATAGAGATTTTGGATGGAAATGAATTTTGATATAATATAAAAGATTATAAAAAAATTTAAGTATATAAAAAATCAGAAGCGGGAGCTGCTAATAATTTGAAGAAGGGGGGGGGGTACTAATAGTTTAACAGTATTTTTTTAAATTTGATTGTAAAAGTTGATTAGGAGATATAATGGTAAGTTTTAAAAAATAGTTTAAAAGTGTGTTTTAAATAATAATATTATAGATTAAAATAGATTATAAATTATTGAACGAATATGAATATTGATAGTTAGTAAAATGGACAATAATAAAAATATAAAAGATATTAAGTTAAAGAGTAATAAGAATAAAATAAGTAAAAGATAAAAATAATTTTTTTTAAAAGAATTTAGGTATAAAATAGGAAGAGGGAGGTACTATTAATATAAGTGTAAATTTAAAGAGGGGGAGGGCAATCAAAGTATAACGGTAAATTTTTAAAATTTGAATTTAGCATTGAGGTTAGGAGACATCAAAGGTGCTTAGAATTATATTATAAATTAAAATAGATTACAGGTTTTTGAATTATTGTTAGTGAAGTGAATAATAATAATGTAATAATGTAAAATATAAAAGATATTAATTTAGAGTTACGTATTATGAGAATAAGATAAAATAAAGAATAAAAATAGAATACATATGTATATATATATGGGAAACATATCTATATATGTATGTGTATATGAATGTGTATATATATATATATGTGTGTGTGTATATATGTATAGGAAATATTTTGATTAATAAATATAGAATGTAAAAAGGGTAAAAAATTAATTAATAATATAAAATAAAATATATTATAAGACGTATATATAGAATGTAAATTATATGTATATTTATATTCATATGTTTGTATTATGTTGTAGTTCTGAAGAAGATTGCTGGGGCAATTGAAACTGTAAACTGTAGAAAAGGGTGGAAAATAAAGCATTGTAAAAGTAGCAAAGTGATTGGACAATTGAATATTACATGGTAATTAATAATAGCCATATCAAACCAATACCAGAATAAGCACATAGGCCATCGCTTTGACGTTCTATCCCAACTGTACACAATTCTGCCAAATCAATCCTATCCATGAAGCAGTTGTGTTTTTAATTGCAGTTGGACATGGATATAAATTTTTTGTACCATCTTTATGTCTCTGGAATACCCTTCCCATCAATTCTCAGTGTGTCACAGTAAAAGATTTTACTTGCAGATAGTTCTTGTGCTAATTGTACACTAGTAAAATATCTGTCACAAAAAATAATATGGTTCTGGTTTGCAAGATGTGGCAAAACCACTGACAGCACAGCTTGAGTTCCCTGATTTAGGCCAGTATCTGGAGTTGCACTTTTTCCTGTATACAATTCCATATGGTACACATATCCATTATGGCTATCTGCACAGACTCACCATTTGAAAACTCGCTTTATTGGTTTCGAGGCATCAAACTGTTTCGTGGAGTTACAATCCTTAAATTTAGTAATGATTTCACCAACTGCTACTTCTTGGTGCATTTGATATGCAGCTTTGAAATTAATATTACAAGGATCTATATTATCCTGACTTTATAAATTCTATCAAGTTCTTTACTAATAATTGGTGGCCTGTTTTTATTATCATTGAAATGCAAATTGCCTAAAATTTCCATAAATCGATTTCGGGTCATAATTTTAGCAAGTCCCGGTTGATGCAATAATTCATTTTTAGACCAAATGAAATTAAACCTAATCATGCATGATACACTGCAAATATGAATTACCATGCCTAAAAATGCATTCAACTCACGGGGTGACAGATTGACCCGCTTCGGAACGGCATTCCATTTTAATTAAAGCATATTTATTGCTTTCAACATATATCTAATCGCATAATTTTTTATCAAAAAATAAATTTAAAAAAACAGTAATTGAATAGTCACAGGTGACGGGAAAATTTAGCCCTGGAGACTTGGTAAATGTTCCGATTGGCATGCGTGACTCATAAACGTTATTATCTAAAATTGAATCTGAGTCAGGTTGTGATGAAAACCCTGGCATAGACTTGGTTGCCATCCTAACCCTCTTTACAGATGACTTCACAAAGCTTTTTTCTCTTTTTTTGAACACTGCAGCTTCTCTATCGTCTGAGATATCACTAAGATTCTCATCTGATGAGCTACCAGAAAAAGAAACCTCAGAAATACAGGCATCATCAATGAGGAACTCATCTGAATCATGCTCAGAATCAGAACTGAAATAAGTGGCGAATGAGTCCATTTCTGCGGTAAACATTTTTTTACGATGAGTAAATCTAAAAAAAAAAAAGAAAAAAAATTAAAAATTGCATTTTACAAAAATAATCATAAAAAAGATTGAAATTTCATTGTAAAGAAAAAAAATACTTACATCTTTTTAAAGACAGCAAGATGGTGGAAAAACGATTTGATACCCATAAGTGTAAGATTTACCAATTCCGTGTAAACTCAGCTTAAAATCTAAACTTCTGAAAAGGGATATTAGTGGAGTTCTGAAATTTGGATATGTAATAAAAAGCAATACAAAGCTTAGAGACTCACAGCAATACATGGAAAGATATACATTGGGACTAACACAAGACGATATCAAAAGTGAAATATGTAGGTGTGAAAATAAAATTATTATTAATTATTAAAAAAATTAAGTGGCTTAAGCAGAACTAAAAAAAGACGTTTTTAAAAGAAATGACAATACCCAGACAAGTGAAGTTCTAACATAAATCCCAAGAGATGATTAAAAAAAACTTGATTAAACTCAGAGAAACCATCATCCTGTATTGGATTAATAATGAATAAAACGCTGAATAACTTATGCTCTAATTTTGAAAAAAAAAAAAAAATCAGATTATACGAATTACTTTGTATGATGAAAATAAATCAGGCATGCAACATATTCTGAAATAGATATTATCAATTAATGTTTATTTGGACAATAATTTTATGTACAATAAGGAGTTTAAAAAATTTGCAAATGGCACTCCAATAAGACCTGAATATTCTCAATAAAGTTTTAAAGATCAGGGGGTTAATCAATAAAACAAATGTGTTATTTGTAATTATAGATAAAATATTTTGGCAGAGTGGGGAAAGCATTATCCTACTAAAAAAATAACTACAAATTTACCAAACTGAAAAGATAGCAATATAAATTGTAAAATTTAGCCAAGTATCTTCAATCCATCAATATAGTTGTAACATGTACATAATGTTAATAGCCCTTTTAACTGACAGAATCCCTTCTCAAAAATATCTATTAAAAAAAATAGTGTGGCTCTGCAAATAACAAATGGAGTAACTCCATGTTGACATCAACATTATAGAAGCTAAACCAAAATTAGGTCTTCTCACTGAAAACAATTATGGTATTATTCTTGTAGTGATGTAGTTTTGCAATTCTCTGAGCTTTACAATGGAATATATCACTAAAGTCCAGTGGAAGTATAATATATTTCTACCAATCTTAAATACAACTAATTTGTGATAGAGATAAAACACAGTAGTTTCTTGGTAAATAATATGTTAATCTATTCATGCTAATCCTTGATAATTGATGCCTTCATAATCAATAACCAAACATTTTCAACTACTCTTGAATTCGACAGATATCTTTCTGATACATACCCAACTATGTAAACAGATTAATAGCAAAGTATTCAGTTTCTAGAAGTGTCACAATAATATGGAAATATTCTGTATTGCTCTATAAATAATTTCTTAAACTATGTTTGCCTCTATAATCTTTGCAACTTACTTATGATTAGTTTCAATTTTTGATGATGTTTAATGCTATTATTTCACTTGTTATATTAAGAAATACTTAAACAACAATTTGAGAAGTCTGCCTTGGCAGTAAAACCATTGGTAGTAAATTTTTGATTTTATTTTTGCTAGAGATATAATTTTGAATTGGTGTCTTGGTTTATAAATGTAATCAATATGATAGATATGTATATATCACATAAAAACACACCTAATTACCTAACATTTTATTCATAAAATGTATTAAAAAATTGTTAAATGATCAAATACAACTTACGTTACTTTAACACCACCATCATCAATCATAATTTGAGATAAATCAACAACACTGACGGCTGATTTTGAACCACCTATACCATCTTGATCACTACTTTGTGAAAACATAAGATAATAAATAACTGGCTGATCAATATTCGCAAATAGTAAAATAGAGCCATCAGGGCTCCAGCAAGCTGCTTGGCAACGACTTGACATCTGTGACCATTTTTCACAAGTCCATGAATGAGTTTGCCAAACTCTATATAAAAATGATAGAAAATTGTCTTTAAATGCATTGATTTTTTTTTTTTTAATTTACAGCATAGTTACTTTATATTTTAAATAGAAGTTAAGTATAATTAATTTTGATTGAATTACTTAATAAATACATGAAATAGAAAAAAAACTATATATATATAGTAACAATCTATTATGTGCGTGTATGGGGGAATAGTCAAAAAAAAAGGTCGTTAAAAAATTCTGCAAGACAGAAACCAAAAGATTATGAAATTGTAGTTGCTTAGATTTAAAAACAAGTTTAAAACAAGCTTGAAATAACCCACTGCACTGTAAGAGCTCTATAATAGCTCTCAGAGAGAACAGTTTTATATATATATAAAAAAAATTCATCCAATGGAGGGGTAATAAAGGTTTTACCAGTTTTCCATCCTTGCCCTGCATTCTATCTAAAAATATTTAAATGTCCATTTCTGTATTTAAGGTGGCTACCTAAAAAAAAAAAAACCTTAAATGTGTTTGAAGAATAAAAAGTTGTCAAGTTTTACTGAGCCAGATTTGAATTTCAGGTCTAAGGCATGGCAAGCAGATGTGCTAACTACTGCCACAAGACATTTATTTATCTAATTATATTTCTGTTTAAATGATTTTTCTGTAAACTTTGTGAATGGTAAAGTTGACATGAATTATCCTTAAAATAAGCAAAAAATAATAATAATTTATTAAAATATTGCTGGTTTAAGGAAAAAAAATATTAAATGGAGAAAAAATTAGACATGATAAAAGTTTGAACATTAAGTGCTGATAAAATATTCATGTTGTATTGTTAACTATCTTATGTAAAAGGTTACAGTATCAATAGTAATTTATTGGCACATCACCAGTTAAATAACAGTATAAACTCCACTATCTTTACTAATAATAATTTAATTGGCTATTCTAGTTATTCTACTATTTTAAGTTTTAATTATTGCCCTGATTTGTAATACTTAGAATCCTTGAATATGTAGTCAAAATTTAATATGCTAAACAATATCAATCTTATAATGCTGGTTTTAAATATACTAAATAAAATCTATAATAATATAAATTAATGAAGTTTATGCATTATTGTTATATCTTCATTAAAAGACTCATATAATAGGTATAATTTTCGGATTCAATTATCAATATAGCCTACACAAATTATTAAATAAATATCCCTTACCCAAAAGCTGAAACCTAAATAATGAATCAAATAAATTACATCAAGTTATATCACTTTAATTAGCTAAACTTAATACTTAATTACAACTGAAATATAATAACCTATATATATTAATTGCTAACAGATTTAATGGCTGTAGGAATAATTAATTAACTATAAGATAAATAAAAACTACATAAAAATCTGCATGAACTATACTTTTTAGTTCCTTAAGTCTTTTCAGTATCTTCAGCAAGACTTAAATGGATAATCAGATTCTCTCTTTTTAAAATGTTCTCTACTATTCTTGATTGAAATCTTGACCAATAATTTTTTCATCTATATGGAATGCATTGTTGAATCTATATTTTATATAAGCAACAGATACCCTCCCCAGAAATAAGGAAAAGCTACTATGAAATCTTGACCAATAATTTTTTCATCTATATGGAATGCATTGTTGAATCTATATTTTATATAAGCAACAGATACCCTCCCCAGAAATAAGGAAAAGCTACTACTAGTTTATCATACCTCTAAATATTATAGACATCTTTTAATTCTTCAAACTCAGTGATTCAATTCCATTTCTGTATTCTCTTGTTGTTCTTTATTTTCAAGTGGTTCTTCTTTTGGAAGAGTTTCTTCTACTCTTTGTCAACAAATCTGAAATTTCAATGTCTTCAGAGAAATTGTATTATTGTTTTTATACTCTGAATTCTTTTTTGTATCAGATTTAGGCATAAGTGTTTACAATCTCCAATGTTTATAAGGTCAATAATTATGCGCTTATAACGCTCGTTAAAAGAGTTATATATATTATTAAATTTATTTAAAGCTTAGCACTTTCAAAGCTCTAAGGCTTCAAGATCATAGCTGTGTGCGGTTGATATTACAAATAAAATCTTCCTCTGCATTCATATTATCCTCAAACTATACTACATATCTAATTACATTTATTCACAACATTTTTTTCCTTTAGGTTACTAATTGGAATTAGTAAAAAGCCTTGTATATATTTTTTCCCCATCAGCTGCTTTGTTGGATCTTTTCTAGTCATCATTTAAGAGGCTATGTAAAATAAATTGCACATGACTCCAGTGTATGTCATTAACCTATAACTTTTCCATTACAAATTTCAGTTCTAAAGTTTTTTTCTGCCAAGTTATTTGATTCAGGATGAAAGAGTAGTACCAATAAATGTGATACTTTCCATTTCCTTTATTAATCCTCAAAATTCACTGATGTAAAATGCTGTTTTATTGCCTGTAATCAACTTTTCTCATCTGATTCAATAAAAGATGATATCTTTGAGTCCCTTCAGAACTAGTATTTATTATCAATGTAATCTGCCTTCTAAAAATATGTATCAACTATTATTAGAAACAATTGTCTTCTGTATAACCCTGCATGATCTACAAGTACTCTTTGTCAAAGTCTAAATACCTTTGGCCATGCATGCTATTCTATTGAGGTAACCTAGCCTTCCTTTGACAAGCTTCGTATTTTAATTTTTATCTTTGACATCCATACCTATCTCTGACTGCCAAGAATATTCACATATCACTAATTTTGGTCCTATCAATTCCTGAGGATCCTTCATAAATTAGCTTAGACCTTAATCTCTTCCCTGTCATATCATCAATATACTTCCCTTTGACAAAAATTAGGCTTTTTCTTGCATTCTAAAAAAAACATCTCATAGATGGCTATTTTATTACTTATCCAATTTATAATTTTTGATTACCAAAATCCCTTTAAACCCCTTCTATAATGATTTTATTGTTGAGGTATTTATTTTTTACTACATGTACAAAGTTTAATTCTATAATTTATGGATATGACTTTGCCCATACAATATATATGAGTTTATCTCTAAAAAATATCCCCAAGTAATGGTATGTGACCTGTAACCAAATAAAACAGATATTGAAGAAATTATCTGATTCCAAATACTATGTCTTTGGCCTCCTTATCCAGCTGACTATAATTCTTTTCAGTTTTGGATAGTGAAAAATATGTTATAGGTGATTACTGTATCTTACCCCATATGAAAATACCCGTTGCTAGTGTAATTTCTACATCTCCATTGTAATGGATTAATATATTATAGGATGCTAATAATACTTTTGTTGGCTGACAAGAATCCTTTTGAGGTTTTCACCACATTCATTTTTTTTTTTTTTGTCTTTTTTTAAGATCATAAAGAATATAACAAAATGAGCTTTCTCTTTTTAAAAAACTTCAAGAAATATAACCAGGCCCAAAAGTTTAATTTCTTTACTGAAATTGAATTCTTTGCATTTATTATAGCTTGAACTTTTCCAGATGTTATGTTTAATTCAAAGTCCATCAATTAAAGAGTAGCTAATTTAAAGAGATTAGAAAGTCATGTAGAATAAATAACAAAACTCCAGAATAAAATAATTAAAATAAATTTTACTTTCAACTAGTAATTGTAAATAAATGGTATATTAATAATATTAAGCATTGTTTCAACAGTAGATATATTTATAAAACTACATAATATTTATTATTTAAAATACTTATCCTGAATTAGCCTTGAAGGCATTTCAACATGAGGTTTGATAAAACAATTCCAAGTATACCATACATATGGTGCCTTCATTGCAAGACTCTACAAAATAGCCCATTATCCAGTTATTTCTGATATAGGTGAATTTAATAATTGCTAGAAAATATGATTAATGTAGGGAATAGTTTGTTCTCTAATCATGGTAATAAACCATATAGGGAGAAATTCTAACACAAAAAAGAGGCTATGATTAATGTAGGGAATAGTTTATTCTCTAATCATAGTAATAAACTGTGTAGGGAGAAATGCAAAAACAAAAAAGAGGCTACTTTTGTTAAAAATTAAAAAATAAAATATAAATAATAATAACAGTGACAGTAGAAAAGAATAAAATGAGGGTGAACGGCTAGGTTTCTCTTGTAAAAAAAAAAAAAAAAGCTGCTGAGTGGAAGGAAGAAGATACAGACACATCAGTTAAAAACATTTATAAAAAAAAAAAAAAATTAATATCAAGATCAAAAGTTAAAATGCAGGCCTCAAAAGAAATAGAAAGAATTTCTAATATAGAACAAATTGAGAAAGAAATGATAAAGATGTTTGAGAAATTAAAAAACCACATGAAAAACATGTCTACAAAGATAAAAAATTTAGCTACTGAAATTAAAGACACCAAAAATCAAATAAAAAATTTAGCCATAGATACAAAAAATCTAATAGAAAGTTTAGTTAAAAATAATAAAAATCAAATGGAAAATCTAAATATAGAAATCAAATACAATCAATTGAAGAAAAATTGTGAAGAGCCTAGAATGCTGACTATCAGACTTAGGAAAATAAGGTAAATCCAGCAAAATAATAAAGAACAAGACAGAAAAATAAAATATTTGAAAAGTGAAAATAATGAAGCACTGACAATAAGTTCACAAAGAAGAGAATAATTTGGCATAACAAATTGAAAAATCCAAATAAAGAGTGAAGGTCAGAATGAGAGACCGAGCAAAAAAAAATGGGGATAACTTAAAAATAATTTCAGAGAAATTATTTTGCATGAAGTACAGTAGAAAAGGGTTAACTTGCACACCCTCCACAATGATTCTTGTATAATTAATCAGTTCTAAAAAATAAGGATAGCAGATGAAGCTCCAATGAGTATCTCAGCAGTTCAGAGAGATATTTCAGATCAGATTACTTGACTGACGAGGCAAAAATAGTTATAGCACATAGTCACCTACAGGGTGCATTTCACATCTGGTGGGATTCCTTATTTAAGAACCCTCAGAGCTTTGATAAATTTAAATAGGCCACATTAAAATGCCACTGGATTGAAGATTACCACAAGGAAAATGCTGACTTGAAGAGCCATTTTGTAGAAGGGGCAGCAAAAGTAAAGGCTATGACTGCAGACCTACTAGATCTGAAAATCAAATCATTGAGATAGAGACATAGTTTTCCAAATCATATAGAGAAAATTCTTAAAGGAACCAATAGGAAAACAAAAGAGCAAGTGGCTGAAATCTTAAAAGCTTTTGACAACAGTAAACTTGTAAATGAGGATAAGGAAATGGATCTAAATCCCAACCAAAAGAAATGAATAGAAAAGAAAATGAACCATACTTGAATGCTGTGAGATAAAGATCCACAGGAAGAGACAAGTGAAAAAGAAGATCCACTGGCAGCCCTCATAAAACGAAAATCTTAAGCAGAATCTCAAGAGAATCATACATAAATAAAAGCAAATACCATTGCCAATCGAACCCTAAACCTGTCACCTATAGCAGAATGTAGTTATGCCCCTAATACAAATATTATAAAAAGGTGTAATAATAAAGTTGAAATAAAAAAAAAAGAAAGATGACTTTAGAAATTGGGAGGAAGTTTTAATTGTTGAGGTTAGATAACTGTACTTTCAGTACTGATGGATGGATAATTTTGTCATTAGCTTGAGGATACAATATTTTCATTATATTCTCACAGCATGCACCCACCCATTTTATGTCTTCACATTCATCAGCCTTTAAGTCTCAAAAATAAGCAAGGCATAACTTTTATGTTTTATTCATGCATCAAAGCATCGGCCAGGAAGCGAACCCGGAACAACAGCTTGTAAGCAATTGTGCTGACCACTCGATTACCAATGCTTGACAACTTTTATGCTTTTACATTCATTGGCCTCTAAATCATAAGCATAGTTTTATGGTTACTATTCATGAACAGTTAATTTAAACCTGTAACAAAATCCCCAAGCCTCTAAGCCCTCATAATATTCATGCTGTGTTGTGTAATCAGTGTCCAGTAATTGGATTCTTTATCTCAGACTTGCAAGTTGATAATCAGGCTATCCAATCATTAAATATCAGTCAAATCTTTAAAATATTAATCCGGTTATTGTTTTGTTTCATTTTTTTCATACAAACAAATGGGTAATAATTTAATTTAGATGACATATCTCGTAAGTATTTCAGCAAGTAATTGAATAATTGTGGCTAAGTACGATAAATTTTAAAAAAAAAAGAAAAGAAATAAATTTGATTGGGAGAAAAATGAGTCAGTCTTCTCTATTTATAGCTCAACCAAGGATAGGTCAATGTAGTGGATGATTAAGTTGGCCAGAACATTTTGTAATATCAATTTTTCTTTATAATCAGTAGATGAGTTTTATTGTAGTTACACTAAATAAAATAAATATTCAAAGATAAAATAAATGTGAAACAGGAAATATAGATTTATTTAATTAAATAAATAGAATATATATAAAAAGAGATTTAATTAGTCCTGAATATTTGATATTTCTTTAAGATTTGATTCATTGTACATAAAGTAATTAACAATGTAATCAAGGAATAAAAACTAATTAAATAAAGTAATATTTAAAAAATAAAATGTTAGGTAAGCCATAAGCCAAGAATTTATGTGCCAGACAGATTAGAAAAAAACTCTTTTCAAAATTAGTGGTGAGAAAAAAGGTAAAAAAGAGTTAAAATTCTTTTGTATAGTGTATTCTTTTACTTGTTTTTATCATCTTCTCTTTAAGTCAGGAATGCAAACACCACTAAAGAAATCAGAATGCCAAGGTAAAGCGTCAAAAGCTGAAATATACAGACATAGTCCTGATACATTAGCCAGTAAAAAAAAGATTAATATCCCATAAGAATAATAAATATGATCTCTTATGTAAATATCTTTACTCCCTGGTGTGTTTGTTCTTAGATTCCATGCTGTAGCTATCCAGTCATAAAGGAATGTCGTAAATCTGCCTTATAATGTAACAAGAATTTGAAAGTAAGTCTGTCACTATTGCAAGATATTTACTGTTATCTGAGACATTCATCTACCAATCTGCCTTATAATGTAACAAGAATTCGAAAGTAAGTCTGTCACTATTGAAAGATATTTACTGTTATCTGAGACATTCATCTACCAAAGGCTAATCTGCTAAAATAATAAGATAAAAAAAAAATGTGTGTGTGCAACAACTGATATTGAAGCTGCAATAAAAATTAAACCAGCTCAACCATTAAATTTTACAAAGTGTTTAAGCAAAAGTTGACTAGAATCTATCCATAATTATACATTTACTAATATCCTCATGAGTTGAAATTAATTAGCCAACTGAACAATTCCATAAATTTAAAGCCATGCGAAATCAAGTCTCCAAATACATAAGTTCAAAGTAATTGTGATCACAAATAATTAAAAAATGGATAACACTTTATTATTCTATTTATATTAGAATGTCTAAAATAAATATAAAATGTAAGTTCAAAGTAATTGTGATCACAAATAATTAAAAAATGGATAACACTTTATTATTCTATTTATATTAGAATGCCTAAAATAAATATAAAACATTAGAATTCACTAAAACTGAATATTTCTGAAAATATTATTTTAAGTTTAACATTTCACAAATGTGCATCAAACAATATTTTTATTTATTTATACTCTTATTTTAATGTTTTATTATTATTTTGTATTATGTCATGGGTTAAAATGCAGTGTGTAAATATTACGTAAATATTCAGGTCTAATATAAAATAAATTTGATTTATTAATTTGTTACAAATAGTTGGCATTCTTTATTCAATGATGCTCTCTCATCAATGTCTATATAATTGTTACACGGAGATAGATGTTAGTCTTTTTTTGATTAGAGATAAACAATTATTCATGTTCCCTGTAACAGCAAAAGTGATTAGCCTGTAAAAGCATTACCATGTTTTCACCTGAGCCAGTTGTGGCTGAACAAAAGTTTTAATATCAAAGAAGTTGGGAGGGTATGAAACCATCCTAAAGATGTTCCTCAGTATAGAGGTAATACCCTAATCTGCAATATGACAGACCTATTATAAATAAAATATCTATAGTAACTGAAGATGGATCATCTCTTTGAATATTTTTTATGGGAATGATGGTCAAGAAATATGGCTGGTATCATTGTTGAGAATGAAGAAACTTAATAGACCCCATTTGATTATAATAATTAAGATCTTTAGACTACATATACTCACTGTGGTTGTTCCTACCACCTACTAACCCTAGTGTGCAAGTCCTCATACATTTCAGTAAATGTACATAATGGAGTTACTCCAATCCCATTACAATATATAGAGACAGAAAGAGTACTTTAATCCAAATCTACATAAACATCTATACTGGCCCCAATAAACATATAATTTATACTAAAGATGAAAAGATCACATTTCAAACAAATAGTAATAAAATTAAAATATTTTAACAAAAATTAATTGTTTAATTTCAGGTAATTTTACATATAAAGAAGAGTTCACTAAATTTATAGTTAAAAAGCATTCTAATGTTAATTATCTGTTACTACATATAACAATATATAATAATGAATCTCAGCTTGCCTTCAAATAATGGACTAATCCAGATTATTTTCTTATCATGATCAGATGCAGCATTCACCATGTATTATATAAAGAGATAACACATAGCAATGACCAGAATACACCAATAGGCAATGTTACTCACAGAAATAAAATATTTCCATTAAGGCTAGGTCAGAGAACAACTGTTAAACCTGAATAACAGTAGCCTGGTTCTCCTTATATGATCGAAATAAACTAACTTGAACGGCAGTGATAGCTGTTAAACTAATAGTTATGCTGCTAGGCAAGTCCACCTTCAGGACCGGAAGTTACCAGAACCAAATCTGACCCAAGGCAAGCTGTCGTTACAGCTGGAAGTCGCCGTAACTACTGAAGCAGGGTATCAAGCACAACTGGAAATGGGTGGAAAGCTACAAAGACACATATAGTCCCTTCTTCAACAGTTGAGCCTAGAACTGGGAATTAGATGCCACTAATAGTAAGTAGCAAGAACATGTAGCTATATATAAATAACAATCGTAAATCAAGTGTATGTTTGTATCTATATATTACTAATGAAACTGTGACTAAACATCCTAGATTTGGTGCAGTCGGCAAAATACCCCCCCCCCGCTGGAAAAAAAAGCTTTAAGCAATAGATCTTATCCCTGCAGATCATTAGATTATAAGAGAAAATTGACGCCAAACTTTAATGGCATGTCAATAAAACTGTAAAATCAAACAAGAATGGCTACTCTTAGGAATAAAGACAGAAACTCCACTCAGTGAGTTATTAGATTTTATCTTTATTGGAAATTGACAGTTACACAAATAGTAGCTTATCAAATAAACATTAAAAGATCATTCCCAGTGGTGACTTGCATAAATTAAGGACATTTCCCCCTCTCTCACAATATGAAGAAGAGAAAAATAACAGAATGACTAATGTTGGCACAATTTAAGCATTCAGTGCAGCCTACCCAGAGAATTGACCAAACTATAAAGATCAAATAATCTTTTATTTACAGGTTAATGAAATCAAGAGGCCTGAGCCACGCCAGCCTGCTTATGTCAATAATCGGATCCCAGACTTACAAGGTCCTTAAACCACAATTAACATCAGAAATATGGCTGACCTAAATTTTGATAAGGAATTGTCTCTACTAACCAATTTTTTTATTCCTAAACCCCTAATGATAATGCAGAGATATCATTTCAATCTTTGTGCCTGAGGCAAAGAAGAAAAAGCTAGAGATTTGCTATTAGAATATGTTCATTAGCATTAAAATGTCACTTTAAAAACTTCCTTAACAAAGCTCTACAAGATCTTATTTATCTGCAGAATGAATGATCCCAATGGATCCTGACATAACCTTTGAATCTGCTTTGCCTCAAGTAACACTAGCAGAATCAATAGCTAGTCAAGCAAAGTCATTGAGAAAAATAAATTATAATATTCAAAATAGTGAACAGAACACTAGGTCGGTCAAGCACCGAGCAGACAACCTAAAGAAATCAACAGGTAAAAAGCATTATTGCAGATGTAAGGTACCGACACACACACAGAATATCCACACCGCTATACAGTGTGTACATATTGCAAGCATGTCGGTCTCTTAAAAATGCTTATTTTAAAAGGAAACAACAAGTAGCTAACAGCAGAATGGAAGAATACATTCCAAAAAGGCAATTTAGAGTTAAAAAAACAAATTCCAAATTCTCTGAATGAACAATGTGAGAAACAGTGACTCTGTTTTCAAACACAGAATCCTTATTAGCAATATGCCAGTCACAATGGAACTGGATGAAGTGTCTAACAAGACAATCTATTATTAATAAGAGTAATAAATTTCAGCTGCATCCTAGCAGCAAAACAATAATTGATTACCAGGGTAATTAAATAACATTCTTGGGACATACAAGAGTCAAAGTTATGATGCCTAATAAGACTTAAAAATTAAATACACCACTTGACAGTATGACAGTGGCTTGATGGACCAGTAATGGATTCCAAAGCTTACAAAAATGAATCCAACAGGATTGGCCAAACAAAAAACCTAATGAGATGCATTAGCCTACTGAATCCGAAGGCCAGAACTCTCAACTGAAAACAGTTGCATTATCTGGGGAAAAGGAGTAGTGATTCTTTCAACTAGATGATCCCAGGTGCTCAACCGGTTACATAAATGGGCATCCAGTGATCATCAGAATAAAGATGCTACCAAGATGATATGTGTAATGGCCTGAGTCTAAGGTTCGCCACTGCTGCTGGTATTGCAAGATGAACCAAAACAGGCGAGCAGAGAACAAAACAGTTCAGTGGCCTAAACCTAAAGGCACCTGGACCAGAATTCATGTAGACCAAGCAGGCCCATGAAGGAGCAAACTATTACTAATAGAAATTGATTGACTGGAAGTAGTGGAAGTTCTATCACTCCAGTCCACAGCAACTATCAAAATTCTTAGAAGGCCATTTGCTACACATAGTCTACCTAAAATTGTAATTTCAGACAATGACACAATATTTACATCAACAGTATTCAAAAATATTTGTGTCAATAATAGCACTGAACTGGTGTCAAACTCACCATTCCATTCTGAGAGCAATAATCAGGTTGAGAGACTAGTTCAAGAGACAAAAAAAAAATGCTAACAAAGACGGATACAGGAAGTTGGAACATCCATATTGCCAGAACGATGTTAGCACAGCACTCCACGCTGAAAACAATCATTATAAAAACACTAGTTGAACTACTATTCAATACGGATCTGAAAACCAATCAATTATTTCTCAGGCCTAGTTCTACTAATGAGGTCATTGTCAAATACTAAAGTGCAAATAGTGTTCCCAAGTTGTATTTTGAATGTATAAGGGAACAATCAAATGGATTTCAACAATGGTTATTGAACTTAAAGGTCTTCAAACAGTAATGGTTGAAACAGCAGCATCGCCATAGACAGCAAATTAGATTAAATCATACATCAGCCAGTTATAATAAACCTTCAGTTCCAAAAACTCCAAACAATGACAACAATGGATCAGCTGAGAACATCACCAAGCCAGAAGAAGCAACAAAGTGAACAAGACCTCTTCCAATGCATCTGCATGATTATGTTCTCCAGGGCTAATTTTAACCAGAGGGAGGGAATGTCATATCTCACCTTACCTTCAAATAATGGACTAATCCAGATTTCTATCTTATCATGATTGAATTAAGCATTCACTGCCATTAATCAATATGGATATAAAGAGATAACACATAGCCAATGCAAGAATAAGCCAATGGGCAATGATGCTCACTGAATTTGAATGCATCTGTTAAATTTGAAGATCTGGCAAGAAATAATCAGGCTTTTGAAAGGTAAGGTCAGAGAATAACTCTTAAACCTGAATAACAGTAGCCTGGTTCTCCCTATATGGTTGAAAGAAACTTTGCTAACCTGAACAACAGTAAATGCTTTCTGACAATAGTGGTTAATTAAATGATTGTGCAGTAAGGCAAGTTCATGTTCAGGATTAAAAGCTGCCAGAACAAAGCCAACTCGAGGAAATCTGTCATTACAGTTGGAAAAGTTACTGTAACCGCTCATGAGACAGACTGTCAAATACAGCTAAAAGTGAGTAGAAAGCTATAAGGATACACAGTCTTTTTTTCAACAGTTCACCCTAGAACTGAGAACTAGACCCAGCCAACAGTAGCAAGCGAATGTAGCTATCTATAAATAACAATTGTAAATCAAATATATGTTTGCATTTATATATTACTAATAAACATATTATAAAACTTATATATACTCATTTGTGTTCATATGTATAATCGTGACTTAACCCAATAGTATGTATTAGAATTGATCATACATTTCATTAGAGTCATATAAAACATTAATAGAGTTTGATATATAGATTTTAGAGATATTTAAGAGCCAAAAAAAAATTTAGTTTGGACAGAAACAAATAATATTTCTTATTTATTTCATAAGCTAGCACAAAAATTTAAAAAGATTAATTACTTTTATATACAGTAATTATAAAATGCATATTTTAAATACATATACATTCTAAATAGATTTTCACAGATTAGAAATTTAATAGCATTTCTCTGTGCATTTTTATAAATTATTTTCAGCTATATGCAATGAAGCAAAATACAATTTAAAAACAAGCAGTACAAGCTGAAATTACACCATTTAGTAATAATATTTATTTAAAATACTACATAGGTGTCATAGATTAGACAATTAATACTTTATATGTATAAAAATTGGATGCAAAACAACTTCATACACATTTTCACAAATAATTCTTCTACAAAGAGTTACAGATTTTAAATGAAAGATTTATACAAATTTACAATCTATAATTCTTTGTAGGAATCTTATTTGATTATGAAAATACTTGAAAAATTGTTATATTTCCAATTTTCACATACATAAAGTATTACTGTCTGTTCTACAATTCTTATTTAAACTTTGATAGTAAACAATTTTGGGCTTAAAGTATTTCAGACAAATACTATTGGTACATGGCAAGACTACAATTTATGGGTCTGTTTTTAATTGATACTTTCCTTTCTTACATCATAACAGAAAATTATTTATAAAGATACACAGAGAAATCTCATTAAATATCTAATATTTAAATATACATATCTAATTCATTTCATATCCTGCAGAAAAGGGTATAGTTTAAAAAAAATGCTACAGAATCAAATCTAATATTTTCATCTATTTGAATCAAAAATCTTACCTAAATACAGGCGAAGGAGTTGCAGCAAATAACTTTGATCCATCAGGAGACATACGTAACAATGAAACTCCACCTCCACCAACACGTCTTAATGGAACACATATTTCTTTAGCAACATCCCATATCTATCAAAATTATTTTATTCACACTTTAAGCCAAATAACAATTTAGAACTTACTAATCTAAAAAATTAATAAATCACCCAAATTAAATAAAAGATTATTAGAAAAACTGACTAGAGAATTTTAAAGATCTGGTGAACATATTAATGGAGTATAAATTAATTTGTTTTCTACAAACTACAGATTTCTATTTTAGTATTATAATGATTTTGTAAGCATTATATTGCATTAATATTTTATGCTCTCTTACAGATGATCTGCCAAAAATGTTAGTGAGTGCCTAGTTCATTTTTTTTAAGATACTGTAACAATTGAAAATGTTAAATATTTATTTAAGTTTAGCAATATACAAAACAGAATATACTGTCCATTATAACTAATCCTAAGAAAGATCAATATATTTATAACAAACAAAGGTAGTCAAAGCTCAATTCTTTGACATGGAATGTGTAGCTTACACAAATAAATATCGAGAGGTTTTTTTTTAAATCACAATTTAATTAAATAAACAATGTTCAAATTTCATAACTAACTTTACCTCTTATTTTTGACAGCTTCATTTGATTAATAAAATAAAAATTTGGGAATTTTTTTCTTTTAATATTAACATGTTAATATTCAATCTTAGTTTATGATTCTACTTTACAAAATGATCTTCTATTAAGTCTGCTGGGAAAATATATGCACACATTAATTTTAAAAAATTAAAAAGACAAGCTTAGATCTCTAAGATTGGATTGAACATTCATCACCACAAATCTATGACAGATTATATATAAAACATTAACCAATGACTTTAATGGACCAATAGGCAATAATGCTCACTGAACCTGAAGAGGGGGAGGATCTGGCTATAAATAATAGTTTTTGAAGGTTACAGAAAGTCATCAACGCGAATGAAGAAGATTCAAGAAATATCTAGACTGACCTTACCCAGCTGAATCTCTGTTGAAAGTACTAAAAAGAAATCTATGCAAATTTTAAACCCATCCGTGGTCTATATTATTATTTCAGTATGCCTAAGGGCATTTCTCATAAATTGAAAGGTAAATATATCTATGTAAGAATATATATATATATATATATTGTAACCTAGTGTTATTGACACTTGGTTTACTTGGCATTATTTCTGCAGGAAAACAATGCTATTCTTTAAAGAAATAAAAAGATAAAATAACAATAGTAATAATTGATTAATAAAGTATGCTATTCACTCACTTTGGCATGTTTTGGGTGAATAACTAATAGATTTAATAACTCAATGTCATTTTTAAAGAGAGAACATGAATAATTTAATTGAGATATTAATAATTAGAGCAAATTAATATGGTATAAAAGCTAAACAGTAATTGATTTTGGATGGGTAGATGGGAGCGTGGATGAGTGTCTTATCATAAAGCACAATAACTTCTGGTAATTTTTTTTTGTAAAAAAAAAAAATATATATAATGTTTAAAGAATTATACATCACTGATTGTTAATTTAATGTATTTTTTTTTTTTTTATATTGTCAAATTACTTTGTAATCCAGGTAAATAATACTAAAACTATATGATTGTAATAGGTTTTTCCTTTCTTTTGTTTATGTTATAATCAAATGATTATTTTTCTGGAAGAGGTCGCTAAAAAAAAAAAAAAAAAAAACAACAACAAAACGAAACAACCAATTTCATAATCAAGATCATTTTTTTTTTTTGGAAAAAAATATAGTCTGCTTTTAGTTTTCAAGGAAGGAACAGTGCTGAAATTTGGTAACTCAATTTTTTCATTTTATTTTGCAGAAATAAATGTAATCAAAGTAAAATTTTAATAATATAATGTGTGGCTAAAATTTTTTGATAAGATATCCTGATTTTCTTTGCCATCTACCTATTTAAAGACCTTTTATACTTAAAAATTTATTGTCTCGCGCTAAAGTTCAAAAATGACAGAATTAACTAAAAGAGTCACGAAAAATTCTATTATATCTAAATTAAGGAAGAAAAATGATTTCCAAGTGAGAAATAATTATTTATTAACTTTATGTCATTTATTGATATTTTCTTGGTATAGAAAAAAAAAATAATAATAATTGAAAGAAATATTTTGAAACCAAGGAAAATCAACTAGAAACATTTTCGCGCTCTTTCTCAATATTGTCTGCCTTTACAAGTAATGTAGTTACATACGTTAAAATATGTTTTATTCACCAAGAATTGTCTGGAAATAATAATAATGACAAATAAGATTAAATTATGCACCTGTATATTTTAAAAAAAAAAAAAATATATAAAAAAAAAATATAAACTTTCTCAGAGTAAATATAGGAAAAGTTATATAGGGGCATTCTTACGGAGAAGTTACCGTTAAAAAAAAAAAAAAATTTATAATTCCTAAAGTATGAACAAAACCAAATATCTTAGTGACTTAATGATAAAAATAAATGATATATTATATTATACATCAGTTGGAATTATTAAAACTTCATGTACACGTAAATTGACTGCAGTTATTATCATAATAATCTCTCGGAAAATTGCGCATTCTCGTCCATAAGTAAGCTAGCTAATAAGTATACGTATCGTCAATAAAAAAAAATATTGTGTATGTTTATCGTTTATCATCAACTGTTCGTTATGTTAGAATATGTATATTTTATTTTCTTGGATCCCAAAATTGTAGTAGTTTAATTCAAGTAAGAATTAATCTTCAATTCTGCTATATGTTTCTTTACCTAATTTATTAAACGCACAAAATAAGAGAAAACTTTTATTTAAAGGAAATAATACCATGCGTTTATTGTTTTTAAACTTGCTTCGTGAAATACGACTGGATAAAGCTCTTCACCTGGACCAATTGCTCAACAGAAAAACATTTTCTAATGAGAGAGTATGCACTTGTTAATTAATGATTGTTTAAAACTAAGTTATAAATGATATGTATTTTTTTTTATATCACATAGATTAAAGTCTGTATGGTCAAGTGATATTTAATAGCCTTGTAATAACAAAGGTATGTTTTAATATAATTATTATAGGTTAAGTTGATATTTAACACGAAAAAAAAAAAATCTATAAAATATGTTTTAATTAGTACATACAATTGTAGGTAGAAATTTTGTATGTTAGATACGTAAAAGAAAAAAAATATTTAGATATTTAAGGGGTAAAATAAATATTGAAAATTATCAGAAGTAACTAAAAAAAAAAAAAATGCTATAACAAAATATTTCTTGTTAAAGTTGAAACGAATTTATACTGTATTAATTGAGGAATTTATTCCTAATTATTCTTAAATAACACATCCACTTTATTTAGTTTAAGATAGTATGCTACCAACTATTTTTGAATGTTCCTTTATTAAAATTAAAATTATTATACTTTTATTCTATGATGTCCATTGATTTCAGATGTTGATCAAAGTATACCCGGTAACATAAGTTTATTATGATCAGTGTATTTACTTATCCTGCCCAGATATAGCATTGGTATATGCTTAATATTCGCATAGGTAATAATTATAATGTATTTATTTTGTGGGATAAAAAATGATCTCCCCAAAAGCTTTGTTTTCCATGAGAGGAAGATTTTAAATATAATGTTCGGGTATGTTTATAGCCCAAGTGATCGATTCTCATAGATAGGACGATCAAGAATTTATCTAGCATTTAGTATGCTTCATTCGTTTAAATCCCAGGAGAGGATTGTATTTGGTGTGTGTTCGTTGTATGCCCAAGTAAGAGGCAAGAAACCACCAAAATATTTTAATGTAGTAGATTACTCTACAGACCTTCGTGGTTATTCCATATTCCTCATGTGAAAATAAAGATATCTCCACCATGGAAGGTGTTGATTATTGTGCTTAATTTTGAAAGTTCGGGCAAGATAAAGGTTATATTGGAGGTGTTAGTTCCTCAAGATCCACTTTAGTATAAATAGTGCGTTAGTAACTAGGGTCAATATCTGTATTGTGCTGCTAAATATTGCTAGTATTTGACAAGTAAATCAATGGAGAAAGTAATTAAAATTGCGTAATTTAAAACGCTTATTTACTGAAGGAATATTCAAATGCAATATTTAATTCTGGTTAGTAATTAAATAATACTCATATTTAAAATTATACGTATGAATAAAATTTGTATCATAACTTAAGTTAGCATTAGGTTAAATGTAAGATGGTAAGTGTAACTTCTGATAACTGGCCTATAATTAGAATAGGTTATCCCATTAAAGACCATAAATAAAGTAAATGTATTAGAAATAAATTTAATATTTTGCGTATTGCATATGATGGGATTAATCATTTAAAAAAAAAAAAAATAGTTAGTCAATAATTTTGAATAAAAGCTTCTACAAGGTTACCAAAATTTAATAAACAATGTATTGGTAATGAAATGTATTTTTAGTTGATCAATCCATACGATTGCATACAGGAGAAGTAGTAACCTCTAGTCCATAACCAAAAGAGTATACAGATTAATGTCAGTTATATTTTATATTTTTGTATTACTATGGGATTATTGAATAAATGTTCATATATTTTTTTTTTTGTGATAATAATAAATTATAGTCTTGTTAAAATTTGTTGTAGATTCATTTTTTTGTTTTTATATGCTAAATATAAGTGTTTGCACAATATTTGCAAAACCTTTTCTTGAGTCCGAAATCATTCCAAATTCTTAAAAACTTAATATACCAGATAAATAAAGTTAAGCAGATCGGAATATGTCATTATATTTTAGTTTAATGATAATTATTTATGGAGTTGAAAACTTAAGACTAAACATTCACCTTTGTATAAAAAAAAAAAAAATGAATTTATTCCCAAACCATTAACTTTGGTTGCACATTATTCCATTCCCATTTAGTTAAATGGTCTAAGTAATAAATCTTAGTTATATTATTGTGTTGTCATGGATGATGGAAGGACACAAAAAGCACCCTTGTCTTTTTATTATTCTGACTGAGATTCTGAAAAAAAAAAAAAAAAAGGCTGTGTTATTCAAAATTATACGTCATTATTGAATAGAATTATCATCTCTTTAAATAATATAGCAGTTGATATGAGAGATGAAGACACATTGAATTTAAGTAAAAATAAATGTTTCCTATAGCCGACCAGAATGCCAGTCATATGCGACAACACAATACTGCCGAGCATTTCCTTACATGAAACAAAGAACCCTGAGATTAATATTATTATAATTATTCTTTAAATTAATAAGTGATCAATTATTGTTATTATTACAATCGTGGCATAGCTTAAGAGAATTGTATGTACAATTGTATTATATGAAAAGTATTTTAGATCATATTGGAAAATTAATAGATATGTTGCTTTTATTTTGGTTGCCTTAACAACAACCAGAAAAATTAGTGTCACAAGTGCAAATAAACTAATTAATTATATATTGGGTTAGAAATAAAAGAAATAATATAAATTTCTAATAATAAATAAATAAAATAGTGGGTTAGAATATATATATATTCTGTAAATAATCATATATGTGTGCAAGAGTTAATCTAGCTGTAAGAATGAATTATTAATCAATTAATATTTTTAAACTACTGTGCTTTGAAAGTTTCTGTCTTTATATATGTTATTTACTTTGGACTCTTAGTGTTAGGTACAATTGCTGTAATTTTCAAGTTCAAACATAGCAAAAAGCAAGAAAGCTATTTGGTAAAATGCTCTCCAATAAAAAAAATTTAGAGTAAATGATAATCATAGTAGATACAAAATGATAATCATAGTAGATACAAAATTTTATTAGAATAGTCTTCACCAGAATTCAATCTTCTCATCTATTTTATTTAATATATTCACAAGAGTCAAATTCATCCAATTCAACTATGCTGATGATATTATTACCTTCACAAAGGAGATCTTTCCAGAAACTGAAGTTAGGAATATTATTTCTAATCTATTAATAAGAAAACTTCTTCTAATCTAAATACAGATTTCTGCAGTAATAAAACAGTAGTACAGTGCTACCCCAAGCTATTTAAGAGTAAGCTTTCACTAAAGTCTAACTTTATTTCCTTCAACAATCAAGGTTACATATAAAATAATTTCCAACAATAATCTTCTTTGAAAGCTGACAGGCATTGCTTCAGATTGTAATACAAGTAAATAAATTTCAAACAGCTTTCTTAACATTAGAATTTCTACTGGTGAATATTGTGTTTACATTAGGGGAAAAAAAGATTACTCTAAATTTCGGGAAATGCAATTAAATATTGTAATGAGCAATATTTCTAGTAGGTAGTAGCTTCCAGTATTTTTACATATTCTACATCACATAACAAAAATGAGTTATCTTGCAGAAATACATAAAAAGCTATTAGTAAATTAAACTTAATTACTAATTCACAATATAGTTTCATCACTTAAAACTTATTTTAAATAAAGATTTCTATTCAGAGTGTTAAATCAAAAAATCCTTTAAATAGACAAAAAATTATGGCATAAAAAATTCTTACTGAAGTCTAATCAGAATTACCTATGGTTATCGTGTTTAGAAATATAATTTAAAAGCATATAACCTAAATAGTTATGATCAATCATAAATCGTGAATCATACATTTGATGACTGTCAATGTAGTGTCAGAAATAAAGAACTTAATAAAGCCACTAATGAATCTATCTCCTGGCTACAATCTACAAATTCTTTTAAGATATTTGATACTAGTTAAGCTAACTAAAAAAAAAAATCCATTCGCTAAATAATGTTTCTACATTTCATTACCATATTATATATGTCAATATAATTAAAACAATAATCAAACAGACTTTTTTAATATATATATACAATATATATATATAAACAAAATTACTTATATGTAAAATTACTTTTATATTTCAACCAGAGAACTGAAATATAAAAGTAGTTTTACATATAAGCAATTTCGTTTGTATTTTTTTTTTTGTATATATTTCCTTTAGTTAGTCTTTATACATATTTTATATATATTGTAACCTCCATGACTGAATTTACATGCATGGCTTTTATGTGCATTTATTATTATTATTATTATGTATTCTAAGATATAAAGTCATGTGGGTCAATAAATATAAAGAAATTTTAAATAAAAACTATAAGAATAAAAAAATTAAAAAATATATTACAATTCATATTTGTAAAATAAAATAAAATAAACTATTTTAAAACAACATTGCTTTGGAAACCAATTAGAAACTCTTGGTTAATCTGCTTTACCCAAAAGGAGAAAATCGCTACTTCTTCATTATATCACTTATAAGAAGAAAGTCAATAAAAATTGCAATGACTGTTTAAGGTGAGAATGCAGTCTATGGAGTAAAAAAACTCTAGAATGCCTTGCTTTGATATTTCCAGGAGGGCAGCTGATTATGGAACTGTAAACAAAAAAATGCCTTAAAAATTAACATATTTTGCGTCTATTATGTACTGTCTGAAGCTGAAAATGTTAGACACTTGCTATATAAATTTGATTTATAAATCTATGTAATTTCAATGCTCTTAATATCAGGAAACTACTATTGAAACACACTAAGAGAAGTTAAGATATTAGAAAATTGTTTGCAGATGTGTAAAATAATGATTTTGATGACCATATATCTCTACATTCACAAACTAATAAAATGTGACCTCATGGAGATAGAAAGATATATCTATATTCATGGAGATAATAGTAATTGAATGAATTTAATATAAACTTTTGTTTTATGAATTATTCTAAACCAACGAAGATTTTTCCTAACATGCATGCTCTTCATACAATCTTAGATATAATTATGTAAATACAATTTTTTTATATCATTAATGCTATGTTTATTAATTAAAATTATTGTTATTATTAATAACTTTTGTTGCTCAATTATTTCTCATCCAAATTCTAAGCAGATTATTTTATTTTTCATTTAATCATATTACTAATATGGAAAGGGTGATGATCAGGAAACATGATTGAATCTGCATAAAGACTTGTGTTTTATGTGTGTTCATTCTGATTATAATCTATGACTATTATAAATTAATCAAGTCACTTCATCATATATACAGTCACTCGTTTGGTTTCATAATTCCCCTAGACCAAAAAAAAAAATTTAATTTGCAAATATTATTTTTTTATTATTAATTTTTTTATCAATTTCCATTGTTAGAGGGTGGTTACTGTTACAATATATATTGAACTGGATACTTTATCCGATTCAAAAGTTTCATCACAAAAATAAAACCAACTTTTGTTTAAAAAAATTAGTAAAGAAAACTATTTAAAAGTTTTGTATATAAAAATACATGTAATAACACACATACATGGTTACGTTTTAAAATTCTATCATTCCTACTTCTTAATAGATTTTATTTTTTAAATGGTTTTCTTTTGCCAAGCAAACTTTTAATCTTATTAAAAAAATATTCTAAATTTTTTAAAAAAAAAAGATTAATATTTTTTGAACAAAGTATTTTAGTTTTGAAAAGTTTTTTTTTTTTTTGGAATTGCATTCTTGTTGTTTTAATAGTAATCAATTTTTAATTTATTTTAACCAAAGCTGAGAGTTGTTTTTACATTTTTTTAAAATTAATTAGGAATAAGATTAACCCTGGTCAGAATCTTTAAGATTAAGTCTGAGATAAAGATTTGCTTTGGTCAAAAACTATTAATTAAAAGATGTTACGGAAAGATAAGAGTTCATATAAATAGCCTTGGGATTCAGACTAATTCCTCTTCAGCTATTGACTTTTAGCTACTTGTGATGTGTATTGATTCAACTTTGTATACTACTAGTGATCCAGACTAGAAGTGCTGGACTGCCGAATTTAAATTACTGTCTTCTAATTGTAATTATAAATTTTATTAAACGCACATTATTATATTTAAATAATATTTACTAAGGCTGTAACCTTAGGAATAAGATCAAACCACTTCAGCTTCACCTATTCATATATAAAAGTAGGTTGAAGTAAAGAAGAGTTTCCCCCTTGGGGGGGTTCCCTCTTTTCTTCCATGTGTAAGATTGTGGCTAAGACCTGTAGAGGTCCCTGTCTTCTAATTGCTAAATAGAATCTTTCCTGCAGAATGCTAAAATTATACACTAGGAAGAATTGCCTCAACATCATGCTGTGCTAAACCAACTTAAAGGCAGACCCCAGATTGTCCCTACAAAATCATGTCGTAAGAGCTCAAACCAGAACTGATCCCTAACATTGCCTTCTGCATCCTGAACAGAAAATGAAAATCTAAAGTCTTCACTTGAATTCTCCAATAGAATGAACTATGTGCGCCATGCTGAAAGACATCAGCCAATCTTAACCTTATACCTCGAGGTAACATGTTATCTTATTTTTTCCAGGGTTTTAAAGTCTTAGCTTAATCTTAAAAAAAAAAATATCTATTTTTATATATTTTGCTTATTCAATTTAAGTATTTTAAGCATTTATTCTATGTATTTTCTTATTGCATTTATACTGTGTATTGGAATCTTAGTTTTAAGATTCCATAATTGTTTTGAATTTATTTGTCAGAGCGTGTATTGAGAATTTATTTCATAAATTTATAATTATATCTCTTTCTTAATAACGCTTGGGCAGACATAAATAATTTTCTGATTACTTACATGTCTCCTATGGAAATTTTTAATTATTTTATAGCAGCTGAAGTTTGGCCAATCGTTTGTTTGGTTGATGATTCACCAGTTATGTATTTCTGTTTTCCTTAAATCAGAGATTTGATTGCATCTTTATTTGTTTAAATATTACCTATGCCGGAGTATTTTCTAAGATTTCTATTTTCGTTAAATTGGAGATTTAAGTTTTCTCCCATACTTCAATTCATACTCCATCGTATTCACTTACCATGTTTATTTTTCTTGCATTGCAATTAACCATGGCAATCTTCAACATAGTTGCCATGCAATAGATCTGCGAACAATATGATATCACTGGTCAAGAATCTAACGATCGCTCACCCATGTTGGTTTTGTTGATTCATGCAAGAATCCTTCACTTGTTATTGATTTTAAAACTTTGTGAATAAGAAAACCAGAGTTGCTTAGGTGAATCTTCAGCTGAAAGAAAATTCTTCCCTTCCTTTTAAAACTCTTATTAGAAAATTAGTCTGTCTGCAGGAGCATTTGACATTTTATTTTGTTCGTATACGCCTAATAGAATTTAATAAAACAGCATTGATTTTATATATCTCTGTACTTGAAAATTTTTTTTATATTAATTTTAATAAACTATAAACTTAATAAATTTTGAAATTATATTAGCTAACATTTGTTCTGGTTTTACTTTCTCAATTGTCTGAATAATATTATTGAGCTCTTGCTCTCCCTGGGTCTGGTTGGTGCAAATCATCATCATCATTTGATCATGGTAAACAAATTTTCCAGATACACAGTGATCTGGGGGCACCCTCCGTGATCAAAAGGAGAAATAACCAACTGTTACAATATATATATATGATTATTTATTCAAACAAATACAAATTACCATAAATAAATATTATTTTGTAACAAATGTAATATTTGTTCGTATCTCAAATACTTGGAGTTTATTCTATGGATGTCTTATCTTAAAAATGTAAGGCTATTCTTGGTATATATAAAGATAATAAATAATAAAAAATGTGTATTTAAATTTTTTTTTTCTTCATAGTCCATTTTTTCTGCCAAAACTTTAATAAATTACTGCCCTAAATTAATCAGACCAATATATTTGCACTTTATTGCTGATTACTTTATTGCACAAATTTGCACTCTCTCAATTATTTCAATATCGACTGTGCTTTATAAAAATAATATTATTTAAATATATATATATTGTAACGACATATTTATATACTATATTAATAAATATATTTGTTTAAAAGTAGAAAATAGCATGTTCTACAAGATCGTTGACCCAAATAAAACTAACATTTGAAAAATTATTATAACAACATCCATTACAATGTTGTATTGTTATAACTGCTAACAATTTAGGAAAATAAATAAAATAATGATTTTCTTCTATTATCAAATTTTCAGAAATAAAATTTAAATTATTTAAAGCAATTTATTATATATATATATCATAATGCCCATTATAATATGTTTCAGACCCCTATGCAGTATTTTTAATTGTTGTAGGCTTATGAATATCTAAATTTCTTTACAAAACTTAAACTTATGAAATACTGCTCATGCTTTTTATCAATCAAAGAAACCTGACTTATTATTTAAAGAGAATAAGTAAATAAAATTCTAACATTTTATATATTCTTATTCAACAGGAGTCTGTCATATAAATATACAAAATAATTATATATATATATATGTTCCTTCTTGTAAAATAATAAGTCTTATGGCGATTATAAGCCTCTTTGGATTTTAACAAACTTTTTAGACAAGTGTTCTTTTTAAATGATGAAACAAAAATACGATAAGATTTTGTATTTTAAAAACTATGTATTTCTTGTGATTAAATAGGGCTCATTTACTAAATATAACAATTATTTTTAACTATTTTGTTTTAATCAGTAGATAGTACTTTTTTGTTAGTTTTTAAGATAGACTAAATATATAAATTAAATAATAATAATAATAATAATTTCTCTTAATTATATTTAATAGAAAAAATGTTTTGTATATGGATTAGCTCTTTTTCTTATCTGTTTTTGAAATGTAAGGTTTAAACATACTTTTATAATTGTATAAATAGTATTTGTGTATGTAGTATCATCTAAATGGTTCTTATTTTATTCACAATGTTTTAGTCTTATTAAGAAAAACAACTTCATATATATTGTGTCTACACTGTAAATAATCCTTTAATTCATAATCAACTATATAATATTATGTTACACACATATGTACCTGTGCATGGTATTGATAGAAGACTGAACTTATGACACTGCTTTGTACTGATATCCAGTCCAGTGAATATTCCAGTTTTTTTTTAATTAGTTAATGTTTTGAATTAATACACAATACAAAAATATTTTTCTGTTTCAGTATTTTTAATTGTTACAGGTTTCCAAATAGCTATATTTCATTACTTAGCTTTAAAAAATTTAATTATCTAATATTTACTAATATGGAATTCTGATAAATAATATTAACATCCAAATGCAAAAAAAAAAAAACAGTTTTCCTGTATTCTTATTCTCTATAAGTCCCTGTGTTGCATTTTCAATTTTTGTAGTTTGCTTTATTGAACTTCAAAAAATTTAACTATTTAATAAATTATGAGAGGAAAAACTATCTATATAAAAGCATTTTTGTGAACTTAAGACTGAGTATTAAGCTGGCATTTGCATTAAATAAATAATAAAAAATACCTATTGACAATCTGAGAAATATTCATTTTTTTATTAATTAAATAAAATTTTGAATTATCAAAAGATATAAAAATGTTTTTCCACTTCAAATTATCTTCATGATCTATATTTTGCAACCAAGGAAACAGTAACAACTCATAAAAGTCAAAGAGAGCCACTTTTTCAATTTCTTTGGTTTTAAATATCTTAATATTTATTTCAAAGTGTATGCCCAGAGGTTGAAGTCAATGAATTTACAAAAATATAATATGTCTATAAATAATATCTGAATGTAAAATAAAATTGCTTATTGGACTGTTAAACTGTCATAATAGTAATTGTTGAAGTAAGTGAAAGACTAACTATTTATTTAAAAAATAAAGTGTATATATAACTTATTCATTAATTAAACATTCTTTAAAAATGCTTTATCAGAATTATACCTGTTAAAACAATGAAATCCCATAAAAAGCAATCCATAATTGCCACACTCTTAAGTCTTGTTGCACACAGCTAAATTATCATCAATAGTGATCAAAACTAAAATAAAATTCTGAAACTTTTAGTAATCCACCACAAATTATTTAAACTTAATTCTTGAGATCATCTAATGTTTTTACTTCAGTTGTTTTAACGAATTACTGAAGAGGATTTCACAATAAATTCTGATAAAACAATCTGACCAACTTTCATATCTAATGTAACTTCACAAATATTTTTAAAAAGCATAGTATAAAGTCATAGATCACATGACCCAATTCCCTTAAGCTTGTAAGGTATAAACAATGAGCATTGCTAATTGCTCAACAAGCTTTGTGATAAATGCTTAGCCAGAGAAAGCATTTAAGATATCTGTCAGGAACCCCCCCCACCTCATCCACCCAGATCTAGTGTCTGAAGCTACCCTAGCGCCTTTCTGAGGAGTGTCGAAGCCCCCCCCACCTCATCCACACAGATCTAGTGTCTGAAGCTACCCTAGCACCTCTGAGGAGTGCCAAAGCACGAAACCATGGAAAGGTTGGGGGTGGGGGAGTCCTGACAGAGATATTTTAAATGCTTTCTCTGGCTAAGCATTTATAACAAAGCTTGTTGAGCAATTGACAATGCTCATTGTTTATAGTATAAATTGCTTTAAAATATTGTATTATATTTAATCACTAAAATATTTAAATATATGATGAAAAAGTATTTGCTATGAAATATTTTACCATCATAACAGTGTGAGCAGCAGAAGCAGATATCAGAATATCTCCATTACAACTCCATGTAATACTTGTCACTGGACCATGATCATTCTGACTTAAGACTTGAACACAACTTGCTGATAACCTAATATATAAATATATATCATTAATATAAATCCACTTTATCCAAATCACTTTGAACACTTTTTAGCAAAAACATTTTATTCTACATATATACACATACACCTAAAAATTGTTCTGCAGTCTTCTTCAAAGTAAATTGGCTCTGAAGAAGATTGCAGAACAGTTGAAACATAGATGTATGTGTATATATGTACAATAAAAGGTTTTTGCTAAAAAGTGTTCAAAGTGATTTGGATAAATTGGATTTATATAAGATATTATAGCAAAAATAAAGGAAAAGGTGATTTTGGTAATATATCATTAATATCATTTTTAAAGTAAATGAATTAATTAAAAATAAAAACAATCTAGTCTATTAATTTTAAATTAGAAGTGGAAACTAAAATACGCTTGCATTAAAAATATAAAAATTATTGAAACTTCAATTAAAACAATAAAAATTTAAAATTAACATTGCATTTGGAGTATTATTTATTTCTAATAAAAGTTGAGCAAATCTTAATCTTATAATAGATTATCTTAGTAATGGTAGTTTTTAGCATTTCTGTTATATGTCTGTCAATGCACAGATTTCCCCCTCTCATTTAGTATATCTTTGAATACTCACTTTTATTTTATAATCTGTTTACATCCAATTATCTTTCAATATTCCAAAATAAACTACTTTCTTTAAAATATCATTTCACTATCTTTTCACTACCTTTCATATAAAGTATTATCATTAAAACACATTTATTTCAACAAAACCTAATATGCTACATCATGTATTCAAAACTATGTGCTTCATCAATCATTCCTAGCTTCAAATCTGGTTTAAATTCAAATTCATTTAGAGACTATTCTCCTCGATCTTTCTTCTACAAAATTTTTTTATTTCATATATATTTTGAATTCCATAAATTAATTTTGCACTCAATATTTTGAATCCTAGATTTAGCTAAGCAATTGTGGGGTTTGATTAGTAAATATATATAATATTAAACTCCTAAACATCACATGATCACTATTTCTTATATTTACACAAGCTGTTAAAACAGTGACAAACTTTTCAACAGTAGTGCCACTCAGTGCAAGCCATAATTATCAATAGGTTCAATTAATCTGGGGATATTGGAGGAGTAGTCACTAGATAGGAATTGTATGCACAAAATTTCTTGCATCCATTGATTACTATGGCTTGCATTGGGTGGTATTACTGTACGGAGAATTTGTATGGAGTAGAACAGTGACATATATGAATGCCTAGTTAAGGATACACAGAATTTCAAAAAAAAAAAGGTGGGGGGGGGGAGAGATAATGGTTATAGGGCATATTGAAGAAATTGATGATGTGAATAACAAGAATCGACAGCTTTTGAAGAATTTTTGTCAGAGTAAATTTGAGCATTGGAAATTTATCAAATATTTATGAGGGACAATACATGTGGTCTAGAAATAATATATTTCACATAGTAGATTATGTATGAGTAAAGAAAGAGGGAATGAAGAAAGTACAGCAAATTAAAGTATTTGATAATGAAGAGAGAGTATGCAATAGTGATCATAATTTTAGTAATGTGATAAAAAATAAGTATGAAAGGATAGTGAAAGATAAGGATGGAAAATGAATGATAAGAATGAGTAAGAAGAATATAAAATAAAAGTAGAAGAAATCATGGAAGCGTTTGCTGGAGGTGAATATAAGAACTGGTGTGATGAAGTAGAAAAACTGGCAAATAGGGTTTTAGGTGATAATATTCAGAAGAATAAAAGTAATAGAAAAGTGAGAATTAGTAAAAATATAAAAGAGAGGAGAAAAGCAAGCAGAGAATATAAATGTGCTATTAAAAACAAAGAAGTTACTATTAAATGGGGAAAGTATTTTTAAAAAAAAGTTGTCTAAAATAGATAATTATATAGAAAGAATGAAATTAAATAATAAATTATTAGAGGATATTAACAAAAGTGGAAGAGATGGAAGTAAAAATTTTTGGAAATATATTAAAAAAAGGAATATAGGGGAGAGAGAAATAGTATTGCTAGATGATGAGGAAAAAGAGTGTAGCTCTAGAGAAGAATTAGATAATAAGTATGTAATGGATATAGAAAAGATGATAGACATGAAGGACAGAGTAATAACAAACATAAATGCAGATAGTAATGGAAATATTAGGTTTACAGAAAATGAAATGAATGAAGCAGAGAAGAAATTGAAAAATGAAAAGGCAAGAGCTTTACATGGATGGGCAGCAGAGATGGTGATGAATTTAGGATAGGACAAAATTAAATCTAATATCATGTTTTGATAAGATGGCACAGAAGGGAGAATTTCCAGATAGCTGGAATAATACAAGAGTAAAGCTACTATTTAAAGGAAAAGATAAGGATCATAGAAAATTAAACAATTAAGGACTGATAGCAGTAACATCAGTGTTATATAAAGTTTTTGCATATACTGTGGTTGGAAGGGTCACAAAGTGGATGGAAGAAAATAATGCAGTGGGATAAAAATGCAAGGTGTACAGGAGATAGTTTATTTGTAGTCACACAACTTATTGATATGAGTAAGAATACAGATAGACAGTTATATATGGTCTTTATAGATATACAGAAGGTCTAATGTAGAGTAAATAGAAATAGATTATGGGTAAATTTAATAAATTTGGAAATGAATGCTTTAGTGGATCTTAATAAAAGATTTATGAAAATAATTACTATATGTATCAATTAGGATATATAGAATCAGTTAAAGTTAAAAATGGGGTTAAGACAAAGATGCTCTGTGTCACCTTTTTTTTTTTTGTTATATTTGAAAGAAATGTAGAGCACAATAGAAAGAATAGGAAGAGGGATAGAGATACCATTAATAGATGGTAAGGGATTATATACATTATCAGGTCTTTTATTTGCTGACATATTCTCTGCACAGAAAGTAGGGAAGATGTGGAAGTTATGATGAAGACATGCGCAAGAGTGGGGAAAGAGATGGGGATTAAATTTAGTGAAGAAAAATCAAAAGTAATAATGATAAATGCTGGGGGAAAAAAAAGAGAAAGAATTTTTATTGAATGATATAAAGATAAATGTGGTGAATAAGAATAACTACTTGAGAATTGTCTTAAGTAATCAGAAAAATTGCAAGGATGAATGGGAGAAAAAATTTGATAAATAAAGTAAAGAAAGGAATGGGGCTGATAAAGAAATTAACAGTGTTTTCATATAATATGATATAGCTAGAATTGTATGGAAAGAAGTAGCAGTAGCAGGATTAACTTATGGTAACAATGTGTTATGTGTTAGTAAAAGATTATGAGATTACTTAGAAAAAGTATAAAGAGATGTAATAAGACATGCATTAATGCAGAGGTATGGACAGCAAAAGAGGAAATTCAAGAAGAAATGGGATGGTCAAGTTTTTATATGAGAGATGCAAAATGAAAATGTTCGATAGATTGCAATTTATGGATAAGAGAATAGTCAAAATAGTATTTAATTGGATTATGAATAAAGGACAGGCAATAAAATGGGTGAGAACAGTAGTATAGTATAAAGATTTGGATAAAGACTTTATGTCAATATACTTGTACAAAAGATGGAATGATTGTGTTAGAAGAATTGTTGAGTGTTATAACGGCAAGAAATGGAATAGAAGAATACATGCATTAATAAAAAATAGGGAGTTGAGGAAATGGAGAATTAGTATGGAAAGTAAAAAGACTTTGAATATATATAGAAGTAAACAGAATATTGGATGCGAGTTAATTTATGATAATAGCAAGGAAAGTAGTTTACTGTTTAAGGCTCGAACAGGATCATTAGCAACAAGGAAATATATACATAAATGAAAAAATATGGGTGATTTAATCTGCAAATTATGCAAGGAAGGCATAGAAAATATTAGGCACCTATTAATTGAATGTAAATGCCTACAAGCAGAAAGTGTACAAATAATTAAGTTTTGTGAGAATAAATATAAACAAAATGATTATACAGAAAATGGGTTCTTGGTTTTTATGCTGAGTTTGAAAAAAAGAGGGATTTAGATATAAAAACCATAGAGTTGACAAAGATAATGTTGTGGAAATGGGATGGAGAAAGAGGAGAAGAATGGAAAGGGAAAGTAAGGTGGCTAACAGGTTTCTCTGAGCATAGTGACTGAGAGATTCCTGATTCAAGAAAAAAACTATAATGCATCACATCCTCATCATGTCACTCTTTTATATATAATATTCAAGAAACATATACAAAATAATTTAAATTGATTATTTTACTAAAATAATTTTTATTCTTCACAATTTATAAATTAAATCTACTTAAAATATTAATCTTAATAGTAAAATAAAATAGTAATAATTGAAAAACAGCATATGGTAAAATTCAAAAATTGAGATAATAATCCAGCATTAAAATACATTTTTAAAAAATTATGTTAGATATAAGAACATATCAAATTTTTGATAAAGAATCCTTCATCACAATTAATTGGTTCCAAAAAAAAATGTAATAGAAGAAATCCACATTCCCATAAAAATAACATTAATAATGTTTGATTGAGATTGTGTAAAAACTATATCATGTAACTACTTTCACATATTAACATCTACAGAAAATATATAGACATTTTTCTTAAACATTTATTTACATCTATATATATATACTGTATTAAAAATAAATGAATTAAAAAGGTTTATTACAAGTTACAATTTGGTTGAGATAAAAGAATAAAAAAAATCATTTATTCCTGAAATGTTATTTTCAGATATTTATGCATTGACATTGAAGTTTCTCATTTGCGATCCCCACCCCTATATTTTTTTTTTTAAAGTTAGAGGTATTCATTTTCAATTAAGGGGCGAAAATTTGGCAAATTTATCTTCCATTTTATTTTGATTAAAAAAAAAAAGTCAACCTGTCACATTAGGTTTAAAAACAATACTTGTATTTATTTATAAAATATTTTAAGAGTATGCAGATAATTTTCTTCGTTTGAAATTTATATATAGTAGAGTATGTATGACTATTGTTGATTTTAAACTTCTGCAAGTAAAATTAATATTTTTTATATAGCCAGTTTTCAATGTTGACTATTGAATTTCTAAGACATTCTGTGTATGCTTTTTTTTGTTGTTGTTGTTGTATTGTAAAGCAAATATTATATTCAGTGAATTTACCTAAAAATGCAAGCAAGTGAGTAGAATTTGTTATGAATACTGCAATTAATTGTGAATGACTCATGATCAATAAGGATCCTCCCACTTCCCCAACCGCATATAAATAAAATAATGAAATAAAATTAAGTTAGCAATGAATAAAATGTAAATTTAAAACTTATTAAACAGAAAATAAATTTTGCCTTGTTTTTTTTCAATAGCCATGCTCACAATTATTACTATTTCTTTCCATCACCATTTTTTTTTCATAATTTTCATAGAACATGTAAATTTATATTTAAAACAGCAGCAACTCTCTCCATATAGTAGTGTCATCCAGTGCAAGCCATAGTAATCAATGGATGCTAGAAGGTTTGTGCATCACTCCCATCCAATATCTCCAGACTACTTTCTAGCTTGTGGTTTTTACCAGTGAGGAGCCTTGGATCTGAATGTATTGCACCTAGATCTTTTAGATCTAATGCAATCTTTCAGCAGCTATCTTTTATCTTTTTAGTTAACTATAAAGCTATGAGCCCAAAATGAAAACACAATCCAAATTAATTTTCTGGTATAGACATAGAGATCTTAACTCAGTTCAATATCTATACATTTTGAGGACTTTGGTTTTTTAATAACTATAGTCATCAACATCCTTTGGCCAGAATTTAGTATTAAACCACTAAAACAAGCAAATTAGCTTGAATTGAAAACATTATTGTATTTTCATTTTGTGCTTATAGCTCTATGTTAACTAAAAAGGTAAAAGATGATTGCTGGAGGGTTGCATTATATCCAAAGATTTAGGTGCAGTGCTCAGATCCAAGACTCCTCATCTGATAAAAGCCACAATTTAAAAACTAGTCTGGGAATATCAAATGAGTAAGTACTAGCTAGACGGGGATTTTGATACACAAACCTTTTAGTATCATTCGATTGCTATAGCTTGCATTAGATGGCATTACTGTATGGAGAGAAGAGAGTTAATACTATTTTAACAGACTGTGTAAGCATAAGAAAAGGTGGCCATGTGATATTTTGATGGTTAAATTTATATTTAATACAAAAATAATTTATTAAAAAATCTTACTACTTGTAATGATAATGAAAAGAAAAATCAATATTTAAAATAAAAAAAGTTTTTAAGAAATAGATTCTTTTTCATAGAATAAGGTTTATCAATATCAAAATAAAAGCCAGTTTCAACAACTCTTTTTCAACAAAGATTATTTTTCTTGTAGTAGGAATAAATTAATCACTATATAAGTGTTCACAATTCATAAAAAGCATGTTTAACTTAACTATAAAGGTATAGTCACATACTTTATATACTAACTTACTTGAATAAGCATTTATTTTATAACGTCTTGCGTGCGATTATAATTACGATAGAATGACAGCCTGTTAAGCTAATTGCGCAGACGCTGTGAGAATGTTATTAATAAATGAATACCTCCGAACAACCACATGATATAGTATTTGTATAAGAGTAAAAAGGAATCCTCTTACTCTTACGACTCAAATGTTTATATATGAGCAAACATTTGAGTCGTAAGAGTAAGAGGATTCCTTTTTACTTTTATACAAATACTATATCATGTGGTTGTTCGAAGGTATTCATTTATTAATAACATTCTCACAGCGTCTGCGCAATTAGCTTAACAGGCTGTCATTCTATCGTAATACTAACTTACTCTAAAAAACTCCTCAGGCATTTTCACATTATAAAAGTCTATAATATTGAATCTTTAGTCTTCTATGAATCAACATGATCACCCTAGGATACACTCTAAATATTAAATAATAATATGTCATAACTAAAAATAACAAAAGCTTGTCTTATATTGTATTACCAATTAGGTACTAAAATTATAAAAATTATAAACGAAAGTTCCCACTATAAAAAAAAATAAAACGATTTTCTCATCTTCCTATTAATAATGAAATTCTCAATAAAGTTGGAAATTAATAGTAATTTTATAATTAACACTCATAAAAAAGGTACAAAAACTCAAAAATACTTTCTTTATTCACAAACAATGCTGTGTTTTAAATTTTTTGAATAAATGCAAAACTCTCCATACAGTAGTGCCACCCAGTGTAATCAATGGATGCCAGAGGCTGGTGCATAAAATTCCCATCTAGTGCCTACTCATCCAATATCCCCAGATTAGTTTCTGGCATGTGGCCATTGTCAGTGAGGAGCTTTGGATCTGAGAGCACTGCACATAGATCTTAGGATCTAATGCAACCCTCCAGCAGCCACCTTTTATCTCTACTTAACTACAAAACTATGAGAATAAAATTGAAAACACAATAATATTTTCAATCTAAGCTCAATAGCTTACATAGTCATATGAATCTGAACTCAGTTCAGTACCCATACATTTTATTGTCTTTGGCTCTTTAACAACCATAGCCACCACTATCCTATTAGGCAGGATTGGTGTTAAACCACTAAGCATCACATGATCACCATTCCTTATGCGAGCACATCTATCATTAACAAAGGCAAAACTCTCCATACAGAAGTGCTACCCAGAGTAATCAATGAATGCCAAAAGCTAGTGCATTAAATCCCCATCTAGTGCCTACTCATCCAATATCCCCAGACTAGTTTCTGGCTTGTGGCCTTCGTCAGTGAGGAGCTTTGGATCTGAGAGTACTGCACCTAGATCTTAGGATCTAATGCAACCTTCCGGCAGCCAACTTTTATCTCTACTTAACTATAAAACTATGAGAATAAAATTGAAAACACAATAATATTTTCAATCTAAGCTCAATAGCTTATATAATCATGTGGGTCTGAACTCAGTTCAGTACCCATACATTTTTATGTCTTTGGCTATTTAACAACCCTAGCCACCACTATCCTATTAGGCAGAATTAAAAGGTGGCTGCTGGAGCGTTGCATTAGATCCTAAGATCTAGGTGCAGTGCTCTCAAATCCAAAGCTCCTCACTGACGAGTCTGGGGATATTGGATTAGTAGGCACTAGATGGGGATTTTATGCACAAGTCTCTGGCATCCATTGATTACTCTGGTTGGCACTACTGTATGGAGAGTTTTGCCTTCGTTAATAACAGATGGTGCTAGCATAAGGAATGGTAATCATGTAATGCTTAGTGGTTTAACACCAATCCTGCCTAATAGGATGGTGGTAACTATGGTTGTAAAAGAGCCAAAGATACCAAAATGTATGGGTACTGAACTGAGTTCAGACCTATATGACTATATAAGCTATTGAGCTTAGATTGATTATTGTGTTTCAAATTTTATTCTCATAGTTTTGTAGTTAAGTAGAGATAAAAGATGGCTTCTGGAGGGATATTAGATCCTAAGATCTAGGTGCAGTGCTCTCAGATCCAAAGCTTCTCACTGATGAAGGCCACAAGCCAGAAACTAGTCTGGGAATATTGGATGAGTAGGTACTAGATGGGAATTTTATGCACAAGCCTCTGGCATCCATTGATTACTCTAGTTGGCACTATTGTATGGAGAGTTTTGCCTTTGTTAATAACAGAAGTGCTAGCATAAGGAATGGTGATCATGTGATGCTTATTTGAATAAATCTTGCTATTTTCATATTATAAAAGGAATAAGCAAATTCAACTACAGTATTAAGTATTCTCCATGAATACTATCAGAGTGCTTATTCTTTCATATGCAATAATCTTTTAAAAATCAAAATTATCAGGATTTGTTAAGACTGGAATTTTTCTTCAGAAAGTATAATGATCTAGTTGATAAATCAAATTTGTATATCACAATTTCTGCACCAAACTCTTTAAATACTGTATATTATAATCAATTTTATTCCAGAGATGTATCCAGTTATTAGTGTTTAGAAATCCATTAAATATGGTGAACTTATTCCAAGAAAAATGATACTAATACCAACACAATATCACTTGATCCTTTCATCTTACTAGAGTATAAATAGAAGTATTTTTGTCACTACTATCCTAACACCATCTAATGCAAGCTTGAATAATCGTTAGTTCCTAGATAATAATGCAAATTTACCCTTATTTCCAGATTAGTTTCTAGGATTTTGTTTTTATCAATCTGGTATTAGAACTATATAATTATACAAGCACACAGGCTTGGGTTCAAAACTTTTTTGAATTTCAAACTATTAGCTTGACAGCAATAAAAAAATAATTTAAAAATGTCAGTTGGGATGAATAATTGCATTACTTTCAATTTTGGATCCCAAGTCTGTAATGATAAAGTCAAAAGCCAGAAATTAATCTGGGAATAAGTTTATTCCACCATCTGGTAAGCACTGATAACCATATTAAATTGTCTTTGTTCACCTAATTCTAAATGAAAAAAAGCATTTATTCTTGACATTAAATATAATGACATATAACAATTCTATTATTGTAGATATTTTAATTTCTAAATAATCATTCTACGATTATTTATTGTATCTTCTGTATATTATATACCTGATGAATAAAAACTATATAGATTCAAAGTTTAAACAGAATATAATCTGGAAGCAATAAACCATTGTTAAATCTACACTTTATTGTATTATAATACATAAATTGAACATTTACTCAACTGCGTTCATTTGTTTTTATAACATATCTACATATAAAAATGAATGCATTAAAATTATTTAAAATCAATAAAATATTTTTTTACCTTGTGGAAAGAGAACATGGATCTATTGTCCACACTAAAACACAGGTCTGACATGCTACGGCTAGTAAGGATGCAGAAAATGGTCTAATAAAAAACCACAAAAACAAAATTATTCATCTTTTTCAATGATCAAAACTACTCATTCTTATAGAATTCAGTTTAAAAATCAAATTCCAAACCTTTATATATATACATATATGTGTGGAACACTCAAGAATTACAATTCTTAAATATTTTGTAATTTTTTTTTAAGTAAAAAAAATCTTTCAAATAAGATTAGATATAGCTTGTATATGTGAATGTATGATATGTAAAAATATCATATATACATGAAAAATCTAATAGTAAATTTTATAAATTGGTGAGCATATTGACACAAATAATCTCATATCCACCAGTTTGTAAATAAAACTGGCATAGGCTTATATTAAGCCAAGTAGAGAAAGAAAAAATTAACAATATATATACAATTTTGTGGAAGGAAATTACTCTTCCAACATGCACTATTAAATTAATATTAAATTGACATACACTGACCCGTCAATAAATGTTTTAAAAGCAAAAGTGATCCACTTATGCTTAGAGCCTATTCTTAAATAAACAAACCTTACTGACCATGCTTAAATCAGTGCTTGATCTCATTACAAGTCTGATATTTCACTTGATAAATTATATGCACTGGTTTAGTTTATAAATCACAGGAAAGACAAAATTTCTCATTTTTAACAACCATAGCGCATATGTGAAGAGTAATTTCCTTCCATAAAATTACATATTGAAGCTGTGCATATATATATATAAATATATATATGCACACTTCACCATTCACTGTGGTCTAACTAAGACCCTAAGTCCAACCACAGCGAATGTATGTTTCTTTTTCAAACTAAATTTATCGTTTTCTCAAATAGTTGCCTAAATTAAAGAAGGAATTGTGTTAAAGAGAAAAGATTTAATAAAATAAAATATAGAAAGTTAAAATTATATTTGCAACTATTTTTTAAATATATTTGGTAGAATTCGATAAGATAAAAATTAACATTTTTCTGAATCAGATAAAATAATACATAACAGGAAAAATTTGAAACAACGGGCATGATTCGCTACTAATTAGCAGATTAAAAACATAATGGAAAAAAGGGTATAAAGAAAGAACTTTTCTTTTGTTCTTGGTCTTATGCTTGCAGATAACCTGTGCTGAAGTTCAGAGAGAAATATTAAGAATTTTGTTTGAAAAAATTTTGCTGAAAAATTGGACAATATAGCGAACTCTTGTTTGCTGTACTTACTTCAAGCTGCACTCTATTCTTTGGCATATAAATAAAAATCCAGAAATGTGTTGCTCTGCAAAAATGCGGGGGTAATCTCTTTGCCTTCCCTCTCCTGAGCCATTCCTGAGGCTGGAGTCATAACATGTAAGCCAGCCAGAGAACTAAAGTGCCTGCCCTGTATTCGTGAATATCTAACCTCAAACATGGAAAAACAAAGTTGAAGAACCGAGAAGACTTGTGGTAAACATCTAATGAACTCATCTTGATCCACCCCATCGAGTTACCATAAATTCACATAAAAATCTCTTTGTAATTTACAAATTCACTCTAGAGTTATGTTTTTTCTATATATATGTTTTTTTTAAAATCTACATATTCATATCTTGTAAAATGGTATTTCATTAATTGCTTTCTTTTCTTTTTTTTTATATATCGTAATGGGTGGGGTTATTGTATATAATGGCGGCGATAGCTCTTATAAATTTAATTAAAAATTACTTTGTTTAACTTTCCGCCATTATACTCCAGTAATTAAGTTATTTATTTTATATAGATATTTTGGAAAAAAAAGGAAGCAAATCATAGAAGGTGCAAAACTCTATTTTTAAAATCAAGATTTAATTGCTAAATATTCTATTAGAAAACTTTCAAGATTTTAATTTGATTTTTTTTTGTATATATATAAAAGAAAGATCCTTATCAAATGCCTTTATATTTTCATCAATAAAGGGTTACAAATTTAAAGTTATATTTTAAAGAACGTGAAATAAAACGTTCACATTTATATTTTAGTAATAAGAGAGAGTACATTTTGACAATATGTATATGTATTAAAAATTATTAAATCACATTGGCTCTGTGGTGGGTTGGTTAAACTTGAACTAAATCAATAAAATATCCGCCCATGTGTTTTTTTTTAGTAATTCAAATTTTATAATGGTGAAGTTACTATGTTTCTGTGGATTTTTCAGTGGTAGATGAGCTTTCTTGATATATATATTTTGCAGAGGGTTTCTTTTTTAAATTTAAAGGTCGTTGACCATATTTATATGGTATCGTGACTCGGGTGATCTACTGGGCCGCTCAGCATATATTACAGTGCTTCTTTTTGCCAAGTTCGCTTAGGTTAAATACCTACATTTGGATCTTCTTAAAATAAATAAAATGTTCTGGATTTCATGTCAATCTCAGTCCCTTCAATGTATGTAACTGGACATAAGCAATAAAACTCCGATCCTGAATCCGGGTCACGCGTTTAGCGAACGGTTTCCATTTTTCTCTCTAACCTAGTTTAGAGACGGAGAGCTATCCGGTCTTGTGTTAACCTCTTGGTAACTGTTATGTCTCGAGCCTCACAGCCCACTATATGCTATCGCCTTTGTGCATGGTCTTGTATATTTATATTTATTAGGAAATCTTTCTCAAAATCTCATCGAAATGTTTCAATTATAGCTGGAAATTTCTGCTGGGGATTACTTTCTCATTTTCTTTAATCATCAGCAGGGTTATGATTCAAACCGGTCCAAAGTGTTTAGTTGAGTTTGACCACCTATTTAATTCCATGTTCCCCATTCATAGAGTTAATGAATCATCTCTCTCTCTCTCTCTTGATTTCTTTTACATAACACTTCTATTGGCTGGAATATTTTAAAGAAGAAATTATAATGTAAAATTGTCTGTTCTTATCATTACGATCAATGGATCTTTCATATATGTCTATCCAGTTGCAGTGAAAATAGCCTGCGCCACTGTTAATAAAGCATTGTATGAATTCTTTTAATGTAAATAATAAAAGTTTCTGTTATCTTTCATTCACTATAAATAAAACCACTTAGTATTGTTTTCTTTTGTGACATATGTATGTACATCTGATCATTATATATGTAAAAATTCCTTTTCGTGGTCTCCTCTCCCTGACCACCGAGCATACATTAAGGTTAAATTCTAGTGAGGTTTGGGGAGTAAGTCGCTTAGTAGCAATCTACAGGAGTAGGTGAGGTTCAAACCCCCTCTATCTGCATCTCTAGGTTAGGTTAAAGCAGCTCTACTTTTCTTACTGTTACAGGTTTTTTTTTGTATAATCTGGCGTCCCAAGTGTGGCCTTACTGTTTAGAGATAGACCCTGAGATATAATAATAGGAATTTCATGATCAGAAGAAATTTTTTTTGTGTGTTTTTTTTTGAAAATAAATATAGTGAATGACTGAAGTTTATATATTTTTCTTTTGCACTTTCTGTGTTTGCTATCAGTTGTACAGTTTACAAGATGTGAAATCAATCAGTTCGGTTGAAAATTAAAACCAAATCAGATATTAGTGTATTTTCTTTCTTTTGCTAGGAAGGGAGACAGAGTGATCAAACAAGAAGCAGAGAAAAGATGGGCTCAAGTAGAATTCCCCCCCCCCCCGGCAGTAGTAATCATATTTTATTGAAGTGTATATCAAATACACATAGTTATAGTCACATAAATAACACACAGAACAGGGTAGTAAATAAGTAAATAAACATGGATAGGGCAGGAACTATGCATAAGATAAGAGATAGATAGAAAGCTGGCAGGATAAAAAAGGATGACAGTTGCAGGAATGGTTGGGAGAGTGAAGCAAATTTTTGAACAGTAAAAGTAGAAAAATAAGACAAAATTTAAGAGTAGTATTAGTACAAAGACTAAAAACAACAGCAAACCAAATATTTTTTTTTCTTATATATTTTTTTTTTAGCTATTCGTATTTCTCTAGAAAATATGTATAATCCAGAAGGAGACATAGATTCACCGGAACCACAATGGGTATGGAAATTGATGGAAACTATGTTACAAAAAGTAGAAGAATGCAAAGAAGAATGTAGACAATATAGAGCAGAAATCAACAGGATGAAAGAAGAGAGAAACAATGAAGCAGAAAGGACACAAGAGAATCAGCCAAGAAGTGAGAATCTTCAAAATGTGAATAAAAAAACTACTCAACGTGAAAATAAAGAAAGCACAAAAGTCATGGAAAGAACAGACAACCCAATGGTGGCAAGATTTATCCACATCAAAACTTTTCGGGGTGACATAGGAGAAAACCCCATGACACACTTGCAAAGTTTACAAGAGCTGTTCATGTTCCAGGAACTCAGAGAAGCTGAAAAGTTATCAGTTGCAGTTAATCATTTACATGGATCTGCCCGGAATTGGTGGGACTGTATAAGTAACAAACCAGTAACATTTGCAGATTACGACTTTGCCTTACTTAAAAGTTTTTGGAGTGAAGAGAGGCAAGATGGAATAATGCACCGTATATCTCAAGAAAAGTACTGCACTTCAAAATGAGAAACTCACACCCAGTTTTTCTTGCAGCAAGTGTCTTTGTTAAAATCATTGACTGCTTTCCACTTATCGGAGGGGCAGATTATTCGGACAATAAGGTACAGTATGCCTCTCCACATACAACAATTGATGCTGGACTGCCGCAACTGTGGAATTGAGATGGTAGACTTACTAACTGCTATAGATTTTGGCAACCTAAATAAAGAGCATGCAGACAAAGGAAAAAGAATTTTCACACCCAAAATACAGATGGTAGCTGTCAGGAACTGCTATGATGATGATCAAAACACACAGCAATTCCAGAAAAATATGGGTCATATAATTTATATACCCCAGATAGAACTCCAGGATGAAACAGAAGAAATTATTGAGGGAAATGAAAGAGTGGCATCAGCATTCATGGGCGAACTGGAAGATGATCACAGCCCACCACTTTCGGAGTGCCCCACAATTAAAGCACTGTTATAAGATGTTCCAATTACAGCTTTAATAGACACTGGCAGTCAAGTGTCACTGGTGTCAAAAGAATGGTGGGATGTAACAGTAGGAACTCATGTACTGCCGATCTCACTGAGAAGATCTTATGCTATATTGGCCAACGGAGAAAAAGCCAACATAGGAACACATCGTTTGGGACTGGATATTAAGATAGGAGCAACAAATGTAAAACATATATTTCAGATAATGCCAGGCTTGATTTATGATGTACTGTTAGGGTCGGACTTCTTAGAAAGACATGACTCAGGAATAAACTATAGGAAAAATAAGTTTACATTTTATAACAACAAGTTAGATTTTCATAAATGTAAAACCCAAGAGACAACCAACATAAGCTGCATACAGGAACCAACTAATCTTGAACGAACAGAAAATGAAACAAAAGGCCAGATGGAATTAGAGATAGAAGGACAGAGCATACCCCACCTTGCCTTCAAGCGTTTTACTCATCAATTTAATGATCACGAGATAATTTCCAAAATGCACCACGGCAGGTCAGGCAAAACAAACTACTTTATCAAATGGCAGCACAGTTCTAGGTTTGAAACCACATTTACCCATACCAAAATCACTGACCAATAGATCCAACCATGAGCCAGTTTCATCATCAGAACACATAAGAGGAAACAGCTAAATAATAGAGCACCATTAATAAGGAATTTCAACTTGACTTCTAGCAAAAGAATTGATAGAAGACATGGTAATAAAGTGGACACAGATCAGAGAGCTAATAACAAGGCCCAGAGAGGAAGGTCCATTGAAAAAAAAATAGTTTAAATAGAGTGCTCCATTCAAAAGTAAATTTTTTTACAAGATACCCAAGGTATGACCAGGACACATCATATGGACAATGAAATCATATTATAGGCTTTCAGTTTTTTTTTGTGTGTGTATGTTTTGTAAATATTGGCATTGTTATAATATAGTAATTAATATTATTATATACTTCTCTTTTAATATATATATATAATTTATATATCAGTATTATGATAAACTTTCATTTTTTTTTTATCAATATAATCTATTTATCAGTATTATTATAAACGTTCAGTTTGTTTTTATAAACTGCACATATCAGTATTATTTCATGTAAATACACTAATATTTTGTATAATAGGGGCGCTCTTTCGGATCACTCTGCTTCTCTCCACAAAACCGTAGCTTTAGTCATTTTTTTTTTATTTGTTTTTTTTTTTGATGGGTTCTAGGAATATGAAGCTGTGCATATATATATATATATATGCACACTTCACCGTTCACTGTGGACTAACTAAAACCCTAAGTCCAACCACAGTGAATGTATGTTTCTTTTTCAAACTAAATTTATCATTTTCTCAAATAATTGCCTAAATTAAAGAAGGAATTGTGTTAAAGAGAAAAGATTTAATAAAATAAAATATAGAAAGTTAAAATTATATTTGCAACTATTTTTTAAATATATTTGGTAGAATTTGATAAGATAAAAATTTTCTTAATTAAATAGAATCCATTAAGAAAAGGAATTAATTAATAAAACATTTTTCTGAATCAGATAAAATAATACATAACAGGAAAAATTTGAAACAACAGGCATGATTCACTACTAATTAGCAGATTAAAAACATAATGGAAAAAAGGGTATAAAGAACTTTTCTTTTGTTCTTGGTCTTATGCTTGCGGGTAACCTGTGCTGAAGGTCAGAGAGAAATATTAAGAATTCTGTTGGAAAAAATTTTGTTGAAAAATTGGACAATATAGCGAACTCTTGCTTGCTGTACTTACTTCAAGCTGCACTCTATTCTTTCGGCATATAAAAAAAATCCAGAAATGTGTTGCTCTGCAAAAATGCGGGGGTAATCTCTTTGCCTTCGCTCTCCTGAGGCTGGAGTCGTAATCATGTAAGCCAGCCAGAGAACTAAAGTGTCTGCCCTGTATTCGTGAATATCTTCCCTCAAACATGGAAAAACAAAGTTGAAGAACCGAGAAGACTTGCGGTAAACATCTAATGAACTCATCTTGACCCATGCCATCGAGTTACCAGTAATGTTGCCATAAATTCACATAAAAATCTCTTTGTAATTTACAAATTCACTCTAGAGTTATGTTTTTTCTATATATATGTTTTTTTTAAATCTACGTATTCATATCTTGTAAAATGGTATTTCATTAATTGCTTTCTTTTCTTTTTTTTTTATATATCGTAATGGGTGGGGTTATTATATATAATGGCGGCGATAGCTCGTATAAATTTAATTCAAAATTACTTTGTTTAACTTTCCACCATTATACTCCAGTAATTAAGTTATTTATTTTATATAGATATTTTGGAAAGAAAAGGAAGCAAATCATAGAAGGTGCAAAACTCTATTTTTAAAATCAAGATTTAATTGCTAAATATTCTATTAGAAAACTTTCAAGATTTTAATTTGATTTTTTTTTTGTATATATATAAAAGAAAGATCCTCATCAAATGCCTTTATATTTTCGTCAATGAAGGTTACAAATTTAAAATTATATTTTAAAGAACGTGAAATAAAACGTTCGCATTTATATTTTAGTAATAAGAGAGAGTACATTTTGACAATATGTATATGTATTAAAAATTATTAAATCGCATTAGCTCTGTGGTGGGTTGGTTAAACTTGAACTAAATCAATAAAATATCCGCCCATGTGTTTTTTTTAGTAATTCAAATTTTATAAAGGTGAAGTTACTATGTTTCTGTGGATTTTTCAGTGGTAGTTGAGCTTTCTTAATATATATATTTTGCAGAGGGTTTCTTTTTTAAATTTAAAGGTCGTTGACCATATTTATATGGTATCGTGCCTTGGGTGATCTACTGGGCCACTCAGCATATATTACAGTGCTTCTTTTTGCCAAGTTCGCTTAGGTTAACATACCTATATTTGGATCTTCTTAAAATAAATAAAATATTCTGGATCTCATGTTGATCTCAGTCCCTTCATGTACGTAACTGGACATAAGCAATAAAACTCTGATCCTGAAACCGGGTCACGCGTTTAGCGAACGGGTTCTATTTTTCTCTCTAACCTAGCTTAGAGACAGAGAGCTATCCGGTCTTGTGTTAATCTCTTGGTAACTGTTATGTCTCGAGCCTCACAGCCCACTATATGCTATCGCCTTTGTGCATGGTCTTGTATATTAATATTTATTAGGAAATCTTTCTCAAAATCTCATCGAAATGTTTCAATTATAGCTGGAAATTTCTCTGGGGGTTACTTTCTCATTTTCTTTAATCATCAGCAGGGCTATGATTCAAACGAAAGTGTTTAGTTGAGTTTGACCACCTATTTAATTCCATGTTCCCCATCCATAGAGTTAATGAATCATCTCTCTCTCTCTTGATTTCATTTACGTAACACTTCCATTGGCTGGAATATTTTAAAGAAGAAATTATAATGTAAACTTTTGTCTGTTCTTATCATTACGATCAATGGATCTTTCATATACGTCTATCCGGTTGCAGTGAAAATAGCCTGCAACACTATTAATAAAGCATTGTATGAATTCTTTTAATGTAAATAATAAAAGTTTCTGTTATCTTTCATTCACTATAAATAAAACTACTTAGTATTGTTTTCTTTTGTGACATAAGTATGTACATCTGATCATTATATATGTAAAAATTCCTTTTCATGGTCTCTTCTCTCCCTGACCACCAGGCATACATTAAGATTAAATTCTAGTGAGGTTTGGGGAGTAAGTCACTTAGTAGCAATCTAGAGGAGTAGGTGAGGTTCGAACCCCCTCTATCTACATCTCTAGGTTAGGTTAAAGCAGCTCCACTAAATCATTATATTATTATTTATAATGTCCATTGTTGAATAATTATTGTAATAAAATTGTTATAAAAAATAATATATAAAAACAGAGAATTAATTTCAATTAATTTCTTAATCTTCTTCAACTGAAAACTATTTAAATTTAGCAGAAGTAAATATCATATTATATCCCAAGAGTCATGAACTTTAACATTTCTATACCATTTATTAATTAAAGAAATCTTACTTCTATTTATCAAACTTGTCCCCTTAATTATTCTTTTGTTATGATGAAGCTTAGTATTTTCCAGATCAAAATTAAAAGAGAACTCATGGTTTTTCATGAACAATAAACATAGATGCGGTTATTAAATCAGTACTACTCTTATTTTTTATATATTTATATAATAGTTGATGCTTTTTTAATCTTTTCTCAATGATGTATGAAGCCTTGAACTTATAGGAAAATTGATTCACAATATTACTTTTTTGTTTCAACAGTATATATTTTTAATTATTTACAAATTTAATAACAACATAATTTACAAATGCATTTTTCATTAGTAATTCTTAATAAGAAGGTAATAACATATTTTTTTATACATGTTGTTGCGGTGCGTGGTGTTCAAATAAAAATATCCTAAAATGAAATAATTTAATTGTCTTTAAATAAAAACATTGGGATGTATAGTTAAAATTAAAATTCATTTGTGAGGCAAAAGTAAGAAAAAATAAAATGTTCATATCATTAAATCATTTTTTAAAAATGTAAATAAGCATATAAAGACTAATATAATAATAAGAAAAATATAAACTTCCCAATTAAACAAGTAATATGTTTAAATGTGCTAAAACGCATGTATTGATGAATCTAATTATGGGTGAGCAATTTTGAGAAGTTTTGTCTTCTCATAATCAAAGCCAGCGAATTGAATGAGCGCAATGGAAAATGTGTGCAACAAATATTTAAATTTATAGAAAGGAAGTTAGAGACTCCACTTTTTGGAGAGAGAAAAGCATACTTTCTTCCAGTTTATAGCATGGGTGTTGTTAGTTATAAGCCATGCTTCTTTAACTTTATGTTTAGAGTTATAGCATTATATACAGGCAATGGTGGCAGAAGACAGTTCAAAAATATGGCCAGAGGACCTTTGGTATTTCAAGAAGATGGAATTCTATTCTAGTTTGTTCAGAGTTCTTTTGTACAATAGTGCTGAGAGATACAAATGGAGAGCAAGGCACAAGATTCACCATAATATATAGCCCTGCAGCCGGTTTAAGGGCATGTGATTTTATACATTGTGTGGGGGTTTAATCAGAGGGTAAGAGGTCTTTTGATTTATTGATTAGTCTATTAGTTGAAAGTGATATGTAAAAACTTAACTTGAAAGAATGAGAGGTTTTGATAAAGCTTTTAGTGAGGGAATGAATGTGTGGAAGAAGCCATGGTTTGTCATACTTGGGAGAATTGGTGTGTAACTTCTGATGAAATTGTTTTACCTTTCTTGTAAGATGACTGGGTTTGAATCCAATATTGATGAGATCTTTTATATAGCCATGGGTTGTCATCCTTGGGAGAATGGGTATTTAACTTCTGGCAAAATCGTTTTATCTTTCTTATAAGATGACTGGGTTTGAATCCAATGTTGATAAGATCTTTTATGTAGAACAATATATAAAAGATCTCATCAACATTGGATTAAAATCCACCAATCCTCCCAAAGATGATAAACCATGGCTTCTTCCACACATTCGTTCTCTCACTAAGGAGCTTATCAAAACCTTCTCTCATTCTTTCAAGCTAAGTTTTTGCACTAAACTATGCGGAGTAATATTTTTGTTGAGATTGCTAATTAGATAAATCTTGCTTTTGCTAGAATAATTGCAGTACTATAAAAAATTTATAAAATTAGCTTGCAGGTCCTGACTCATTTATTTTTGTCAAGTTTACTTTTACAATTAAAAGTAAATAAAATAAAGCAAAGCAAAACTCTCCATACAGTAGTGCCATCTTGTGCCAACAAGAGCAATCAATGGATGCCAGAAGGCTTTTGCATAAAATCCCTATCCAGTGCCTACTCCTCCAATATCCCCATACTAGTTTCTGGCTTGTGGCCATCATCAGTGAGGAGCCTTGGATCTGAGAGCATTGCACCTAGATCTTAGGATCCAATGCAACCCTCCAGCAGCCACCTTTTAACTCTACTTAACTATAAAACTAAAACATAATTATATTTTCAATCTAAACTCAATAGCTTATATAGTCATATGGGTCTGAACTCAATTCAGCACCCATACCTTTTGGTGTCTTTGGTTCTTTAACAACCATAGCCACCATTATCCTATTAGGCTGGATTCGGGTTAAACTACTAAACATCACATGATCACTATCTCATACTAGCACATAATTGTTATTAAACAAAGCAAATCAAAACTCTCCAACTAGTATGGGGATATTGAAGGAGTAGGCATTGGATAGGGATTTTATGCAAAAGCCTTCTGGCATCCATTGATTGCTCTTGTTGGCACAAGATGGCACTACTGTATGGAGTTTTGCTTTGCTTTGTTTAATAACATTTATGTGCTAGTATGAGATAGTGATCATGTGATGTTTAGTAGTTTAACACCAATCCTGCCTAATAGGATAATGGTGGCTATGGTTGTTAAAGAGCCAAAGACACCAAAATGTATGGGTGCTGAATTGAGTTCAGACCCATATGACTATATAAGCTATTAAGTTTAGATTGAAAATATAATTGTTTTCAATTTCATTCTCGTAGTTTTGTAGTTAAGTAGAGTTAAAAGGTGGCTGCTGGAGGGTTGCATTGGATCCTAAGATCTAGGTGCAGTGCTTTCAGATCCAAGGCTCCTCACTGATGATTGCCACAAGCCAGAAACTAGTATGGGAATATTGGAGGAGTAGTCACTGGATAGGGATTTTATGCAAAAGCCTTCTGGCATCCATTGATTGCTCTTGTTGGCACAAGATGGCACTACTGTATGGAGAGTTTTGCTTTGTTTTGTTTAATAACAATTATGTGCTAGTATGAGATTGTGATCATGTGATGTTTAGTAGTTTAACACCAATCCTGCCTAATAGGATAATGGTGGCTATGGTTGTTAAAGAGCCAAAGACACCAAAATGTATGGGTGCTGAATTGAGTTCAGACCCATATGACTATATAAGCTATTGAGTTTAGATTGAAAATATAATTGTTTTCAATTTCATTCTCCTAGTTTTGTAGTTGAGTAGAATTAAAAGGTGGCTGCTGAAGGGTTGCATTGGATCCTAAGATCTAGGTGCAGTGCTCTCAGATCCAAGGCTCCTTACTGATGATGGCCACAAGCCAGAAACTAGTATGGGAATATTGGAGAAGTAGGCACTGGATAGGGATTTTATGCAAAAGCCTTCTGGCATCCTTTGATTGCTCTTGTTGGCACAAGATGGCACTACTGTAAGGAGAGTTTTGCTTTGCTTTGTTTAATAACAATTATGTGCTAGTATGAGATAGTGATCATGTGATGTTTAGTAGTAAATAAAATATAGAGTTAAAAAAATATATTAAATTAAGTGTACCACATATTAATTGTAGTTTATATTTTCACTTACTTCCAAGCTAAATCAGCAATCCCACGCTGAAGTTTATATTTTAAAATAGGAATCAAATCGGTCTTATTACTATAAATTCGTATTGAGTCATCTTTCAGAGCCAAAGCAAATTTAACAGTATGAGGATGCCAAGCAAATGCTCTCAAAGGGCTGGTTTTCCTATTATTTTTTTAAATTAACAAGAGTAATTGTTTAGAAAAAAAACATATATTTCTAAATCTCAATTTTCATAAGTAATAAAAAACAAAAGTATTTAAAAAATCATTAAAAATTTTGTGATTAATTAACTTATGTAACTATTTGATATATATATATTGTGACCTTATATTTTAGTATAAAATATATAGCAAGGTGGAACTAATTAAAATTTCTTTCTATCTTCTTCTAGATCACTTGATTATCACAGCTAGTATTTTATATGCTTGACACTTGTATCCAAATTAATTGAATGATGAGATTATAGTTCTTTTTTTTTTTTTGCCTTACTGATTATATGATTTTTTCATATTACTTTTGCTGTGTTTCCAAACACAAGTTAGATAAACTGTGCTTAACCTAAAAGTGAAAACCAATGACATATTACATCAAGTATAGTAAGATAGATAAAAACAAATTATTATTATTTTTAATAATCCCCGAGATTATTTTGATGTAATTAAAAGACTTATTTAATTTCTTTTGAATTAGTTTATAAAATATAATAAGGTAAACACATTTTTCTTTTTTTTCATTATCATTTTAACAAACATGTAAATAAAGAAGAAATTTAATTGGCTAAGAAACAAAATAGAACTGCCAGAGATTTTTTTTCTTTTTTTTTTTTAATTAAAGAACTGCTGTAATGACAGCAAGTATATAATAAAATAATAATAAAAAAAATTATTTTTTTTACTGTTAAACATACAATGAAAATGAAAACTTCTCTTTTAAAAAGGAGAGAACATAAAGATAAAGAAAGAAGTTAAATTAAAGCTTCTCTTAAATAATTTAAATTGCAATATTATTAAGTGTTAACAGCAAAATGTTGGTCTAACTACTCATAATCTTCCACAAGGTATACAACTGAAATGCGCAGGAATTATTATTGACCTCGACAACAGGAATAAAAGTTCAAAAAGATCAGTCTATCTTTAGCCTTGGATAAAATTTTACCCCCATAACTTTAATAAATGGTGTTATATAAGTCTAAATGAAGGATTATATTTAACCCGGGATAAGTTTATTTTCATGAACTTTAATACATAAAGGAGTGCTTTATATGTGCGAAATAAAATGCTGTGTTTAGCCTGGGATATAATGTTTTACTTTATGACTCTAACACCTCTAATAATATTATATATGTGCAGAATAAAATGCTGTCTTAATATTTTGTAAGCTAGTGCCTGAATGAAAAATTAATTATAATCCCACTTTGAACTTATATTAGAAACAACATTGAGAGTTATTTTAGTAAAACTACAATATAGTTGTTGAAAAAAATGACAGCTAACAAGGAACTATTTTGGCTGTTATAGCACATGTGGGATAATTATTTGCTTGAACTATCATTCTTTGCCCCCGGCACTTATAAATTATAGTAATAAAATATTTTAATTTGGAATAACACCTAAAGTAAAGCCATATAATTTCATTAACTTTGAGCATAATCTGATTAAAATTTAGACATATTCTATCTCTCAATATATCTAGGGTCTCCAGAAAACCTACATGTAGATCAACTAATTGATGAATATTCCTTACAAATGGAGATGGAGAAGCATACAATCAGCTTTTAAGATTCTATGTTATAATTAAACAAATATATTTAATTTATATTTATCGTTAAATTTAAGAACTATGCTATTAATTGATTGGCTAATAGCCAGTAAATTTAAATATGTATTTGAACCTAGTGTTGTAATTTTATGAATATGCATTTTGTGTTTATTAGTATTTTATTCTCTTATAAGTATGTTAAATTCATGATATATATAATCTTTTGTGTATAAAATAATTACTTGACTTAGAAATAGGGAATTAAAGAGTTAATTTTGGGAACAGCACTTGCATAAAGATTTAATGATTAATTCAAAGTACCTATAATGCATCATCACCACATGGCCAATCCTGTACATCTTCCTGGGGTTCTGTGCTTATACTCATATTGTAATATTAGGTAATATTCTTTCATACCATCTGGTCTATGGTTGGCCGTATTCTCAATTGTTTCTTGTAATAGTTTTCTTACATCTTTTGGGCTTAGTTCATGCTTGTAAAACTGCATGTGCTTTCCAATTTAGCAGACTGATGGGGGGTAATTTATTTCTATTTTATTAAGGAAGTGAGCATTAATACTCTTTTAATGTTATATGGCTTTTTCTGTGCTGGTTATTAATCCACAGAATAATTGTTTGCCATTATTTTGTATATTCTTAAATTTATTTCAGCACTGGTGGTTAATCTGCTGGAGATTATATAGTTATGCTAGTTGCTCTGATGACGGTTAGAAACCCATAAGGTACTTATTGTTTGTTATTTCTTAGTGTGGATGAGTACATCCACAGGTGTAGCATTGCTTTCTGTTATATAAATGTATGTTTGAGCACAGTCTCCATGCATTATATGCATACATTGTTTCCCTCATCTTAACATTTGCCTCACATGTTCTGTCTTCAGCCATAAAAGGGCATTTAAGTGAATTATGGTCATAATTTGTTATAGGTCAAATATCTATTCCAGCTGAGCTAGAATTCAAATTCCCTCTTTGATTTTATATCTTATCATAGTCAATTTTCATAGGTTTATTAATAGCAATTGTTGTCAGTGTTATTATTATAATGTTGAAGAATAGGCACATGTTTCTGGATTTGAAGTATTGGGGTTGCCATTGACTGGGTATTTGGATCTATTCTCATCCCCATATTATCTGAAACTCGTGCACATATCCATGCACAGAAATAAATACATGGGATAGTATTTTATTTTGTTTATTTACTTACCTAATTAATGTACATTATCCATATTATTTTATGTTATTTATCATTTATGTAAAATCATGAATATTGTTAACCAATTATTATTTTCATATTTACTGAGTTGTAAATAAATGTTAATTTGATAACTTAACTTATTTGTGCCATTGCTATTAGTCACACATAGAATCAGAAATCCAATGTAGTCAATAGATCATAAATATTAGAGCACATATTGTCCCTGATGATAATGTATACAAGATTTATGGAAAAATCCAGAGAATAACTTAATGTTTGTCCTTGGGTATTTTGTGATGTATAAGTTATAATAAAATCTCATTTACCTTCTGCATCATCACTGCTTTGCTTTGTCAATTCTAGAGTATAATCCAGAATCTGTTACAACTATTGACATTTGCGACATTAACATCTAAATTAATAATAAATTTGCTAGCCAGTATAACAATTGAACCCTTTTTTAAAAAAACTATAACAGATGCCTTATTTATTCCTAAGAATTTCATCACTATTGATTTGATTTGATATTTGAGTTAACAAAACTAAAGTTTATATTACTCACCTTCCATTGCAAAGCACTATCTTATAGAACATTTCTATACTTAGAGCACGAGGATATCTGAGCTACAGCCCATTATATTATGAAGCTAATTAGATTTATTATTATCTTATTAAATGGTCCCCAATCACCATATAATGACTAGCAGTTTTGTAGATTATGCCAGCTTGTCCATAATCAGCCATCGAGTCTCAAGTAAATAAAATTGTAAATTAAGATCTGGGGATGTAGTTTTAAGATCCAGTTTTTAAAGAGAATTATATTTAATTAAAGATTCACACAATTTACATAACTTAACGTATCTTTAAGTAATGCTGTGATAGGTCTTCGCGGTGTACTCTGGTTGCAATCAGATTATGTTGCAACAGCTTTGCATCATTTAATTTTAACCTGTTACAGTCCAGGATAGGACATTTTGGCCACAGTTTCCAGCTTCCCATGTGAGCCAATTTACTTTTCGATTACAATATATATATATAACTGTTTATATAAATATTTAAAAAAAAACTCCAACTTATCAACTACTCACATTTATTAATTATTTATCAATTTATATTCTTTTGAAAATAAAATATCTCTTACGTATAGATAGCATAGTAATAATGATAATAATAAAAGTAATAAAACACCAATAATTTGGTTGTCATAGCTATGCTAACAATGTTGTTCTTTTACAAAAAAAAAAAAAAAACAAAACAAATAAATCTCATCTTATAAATAAATTAACAAAATCCCACCTATATATTTGTTAAATCCTCCACAAAGTCATAATACGATTTATAAATATCAAACCAATATAAATTTACAAAAGTTATCGTGGTATAAAAACATTTAATACAATATATCATGACAGTACTATGATGTATATTTCTATTCATTTAAGATATATACTAAAAGGATTGTTCTTCTATCTCACTAACACTAGTATCATTTAATTTCAGTTATATTAAACTTGAATAATTTTTTTGACATTTCTGAATTTGTAAATTTTTCTTTAATTTTCAGACATCTGCTTTTGAAATGTTCACAGACATGTCACTAACAAAATGTCACATGATTTTTTTGGCTTACATTCGACATATGCTTTAGGAGCAATAATTCACTCTATTTACTCTACACTAGAACCATCTATTGTAAGTTTTATTAAACAACAGACATTACATTACAATACTATATATGCATTCACAGATTAGTTTCTGGATTTGTTCTAAATATGAAGATAATTTTTACTTATAGGTTGTTAGCATGATATTATGAAGAAGTAATTTAAAATGATTGCTAGATATATATAGAAGCAAAACTTACAATAGATGGTTCTAGAATAAAATAAATAGAAAGCATTATTGTTATTAAAATAAAGATTCACCAACAATTCAACATATCATGTTTAAATGTTATATATGAATAACAGTCAAAAAAGAAATCATTACAGGAATAATTAACTATAAAAATAACTACAAAAATAATAAAATAGCTAAAACAATTAAGTATAATTTAATAATTCAGAAAAAAAATTTAAAAATGCATTGGAAATTTTTTTTAAAAAGTCATAAAAACAAGAAGATTGTGATGTGGTTATAAACACAACAAATATTTTTTTAAAAAACTTAAGACAATAAATAATTTTTTATAAAATATTTCATTAAAAAGTCTTCAAACAATGTCAATCAAAACGTTAACTGCCTCCATGTTTGAAATCTGATCATTTTTGTTGCTTCCTAAAATATATAGTTGACTGTTTATCTCTTCCACAAAAATCTTTCAGAAATTGTTGATTTACATATTAAATCAATTTTATTAATATCAAAAACATGATATTTTCAATCAATTATGAATCAATAAATATTATTCAAAGATATGATTTAAATAGTTTTGACATTTCAAATCTCCTTACTAATATTCTTCATAATAAAGACATAAATAATATCATCACTTTTGTCTTGAAAACAAATACAATATTAAATGACATTGCTATAGAGATTCTTTTTTTCATTTTATTATTGAAAATTACAGAACTGAATTTAATATTTCAGTTTTCATTAAGCATAAATGATAGCAATGAGTACAAAAATAACTTCACACTATGCTAATTTTTTATGAAAAAATTGTTTCAACCACATGTAAACACAAAGTTTGTAGGTAGTTTTGATATACTGATCAAATTTTCCAATATAGACTTACTTTCTTGAAATATATATATATATATATATTGTGGAGAAGGGGGGTTTATTTATTACATATTTTTTTTTTATAAATAAATAAGTAAATTATTTTAGACATCAATATTAGTTATTTCTACATCTAATAATCTTCTCCAAGACTTTCTGTCTTATGTTTTATTTTTCAAACACTCATACTTAGGTCTCTTCTTTTATATCATAAATCAACTTCCTTCTTGTTCCTATTTTTTTTTTCTCTTATTTTTTTCAGGTCCTCCTAATATACCTTTCTAAATTCTCTTCTATTTCTTAATTTCTATATAAATAATATTTATTTTACAAAGCGCAGACGGTATTTGAAATTAAACTGAGAAAGTGCAAATCTCTCAAGCGCTTAGCCAATCAGATCACAAATACTGGGACAGAGAATTTAACAAGAAAAGAGTGGTTCCATTCTCTTCTTTACTTGTCTTTGTATATATCCAAGCCAGTCCAAAGTACTTAGATCTGAAAGCGTGAATCTTAAATATCTTCACACAACTCATTTCACGCTGTATGTTTATAATTAGAACTCTGTGAGTTGAGTGTGAAGATATTTAAGATTCACGCTTTCAGATCTAAGTACTTTGGACTGGCTTGGATATATACAAAGACAAGTAAGGAAGAGAGTGGAACCGCTCTTTTCTTGTTAAAATCTCTGTCCCAGTATTTGTGATCTGATTGGCTAAGCGCTTGAGAGATTTGCACTCTCTCAGTTTAATTTCAAATTTTTATATAAATAATTTTTCATTTACTTTCTTCAACATTTGTAATTCTATTTTTCCAATCTAACTTTTCTATACAAATCTCAAAAATTTTAATCTCTCCTTTTTTTAAATTATTTTAATGTTCATATAAATCTACACTTCAAACAAAATGTTAAAACAAAATGTGCCATATAATAACCTCCTAATTCATTGTTATCTTGTCTATTATGTCTAATTACCTAGATAATCCAAATTAAACCTTTTATTGCTTTAAATTTAAATATAGTTAATTCATTTTATAAATTTCATTAATCATATGTAATATTTTGTTAAATTCATTTTCAGAATGAGCATAACCAAAATCATCAACAAAACTGATGATTTTTATTCTTATATAATTTAAAATTTTCCTCAACTATTCACTATTCTATCTTTTTGCTATAAAATCAGACCAACTCCACTTAAGAGAATAATGATGTCAGTGATTTATCCGTTTACAGCAATGTAAAAGAGCAGATTATATGAGTATATATAAATAAGTTTGTTTTTTTATTCTAATCTTTTTGAATTTGATCAATATTTTGACTAATTGTAAAACTGTTTTACAAAGGATAAAAAGTTGACTCACAATAAAATTATCTATTGATCTCTCCTAACAGAAAAGTATATAAAAAGACTTAAATTTTTAATATTCTCTGAATTATTAAAAAATATTAAGTGTTTTAGATAAGCTTCAAGATAAAATAAATTAATGAAGATGATTAGAATTTTTTTATCAATTTTTATGTATAAATGAAATTAAACTTTCAAGTGCTTGGAAGTTGAATTTACAGTTGCATAAGAAAAGTCACTACTTTAGTTAATAAATGAAATTAATAGTGATACATTTGTTTATTTGATGTTATTAACAAACATTATAAAAAAATTTGCAGATTCAAAAGCAGTGAGATAATTTTCTACTAACATTATTAAATCATTCACTTCTGACATTTATAATGTGTAGATTGGCCGGCCATTAAATGAGTCAGACATTATTAAATTCCACTTTTGAAGTAGACGAGCATATTAACATGAGTGGCATGGAACTTGAAGATGAGATAATTTATCCTTGATAATGACTATAGCAATTATTAGTGACTACAAAAAATTTCCCTTTACCTTATTACATAACCTCAGCTATCTATATGACTCTATTTTTTGTATATAGAACACCAAACATGTTAAAAGTTAATTTTTCTTATCCTGTTTAAACTAAATAAAATATATCAAAGTTATGTAAAATATTTATAAATTTTTAGTTAAGATAATAATGCAAATGAGTGCTGACATGAGAGCAATAAAGGCTGCTATAATTAATAATTACATGTTATTTCAGATTTGAATTAACTGCAATAGTTTGTGTTATAATATGTTTGAAAAAACAATTACAGTTTAAAATTATTTATATTTTTATAGTAATAAACAACTTGTAGTGATAAATATTTTTACTTAAAATTACCTTTAAAAGATTCAGGCAATCGCAGATACATTATGTTATTATAATCATTTCTCAGAATTAAGATAACCAGGAATATTTGATAAATAGACAATTATAAATTTAATTTCAGAATGAATATTATAAAGTTTTTCATTTAAAATAGTAAAAGTATTGCACAATGTAACTAGATAGAATCTTATGAAAATGAAAATTCTAAAAATCTTTCTAGAATCTTTTTTTTTTTTTTGTCTTGCTTTAAATAATACCATTATCTGCAGTTTGTATTTTGCATTTATTAATTTTTACCTTATCGAAACAATATAACAATCTAATTTAAACTTCTAAAGGATCTATATATGTATCTATTCCAATGATGAATAATAATTAATTTATAGAAGTAAAATGATAAATTAATGAAGGAAAAAAACAATTACCAATCCAGTGTTTCAGAAAATTCAGCAATCATATTTTCACTTGTTAACTAATAAAATAAAAGATTGTTATCACAAGTTAAATATCATGGGTGTGAAATATTTATTAATACAAAAAAAAAAATATTATATATATATTTATTCATTAAATTCCTGTAAAACAAATATTATCTGGTATATAAACAATGATTAAAGTAAAAAAATCAAAATATACTTTGATCATTATGTATTTATATGAAAGTCAAATGTTAAATATACATGCAAACATAATTCTTGTCTATAGTTGTTTAAAAATTTATGTATGTCACATAAAAATTCCTATATGTTAGCTATATAAAATCATTTTTATAACTATTAAATTTATATGTGCCTTGTTTAAGAACCAACTCATACCTTATTTACTGGTTTCAAATAATGTCAACCAGCTATCTATTATGAATATAATTCACATCAGTATTAGAAATATGAATGTGTGTGGGTAGGGGTGTGTGTGTCTTAATAACAAATAGAATTATGAGAAATTATATACAAATATCAATTAGATGACTTCTAATTTAGAGAAATTGAGTTGTTATATATATACAATGTGTACCAGCAAAAAGATGATTGATATAAAATAAAACACAAGTCATGATTTATATTTTGTTTTTATTGATTATCCAAAACAGTCTCCATGTATCTCATTATACTACTGGAAATGATTGTAAAACTGTTCAACTCAGTCTTTGAAATCCTCCACTGGAATCAACTGCAAAAACTTTGTCACAGGCTTTATCATGAATTGAATTCATGGCCTACTTTGCTTTTGGAAATAATCAAAAATCAATAAGTGCTAAATCAGGAGAATAGGGGCGGATGCTCAAATGCAACAATGCTTTTTTGGACCAAAAAAAATTAAATATGTCATGTTATCATGCAACAATGACCAAGAGCCTTTCTCGCAGTATTCAAATCACTTGTTCTAAATTCTGGCTAACAAACAACTCAAAACACTCAAATAAGAGCATTTCTTGACTGATCTTCAGGAATATACTCATGATGAATAATGCCTTAGAATTAAAAAAACAGTAAATAATGTTTGACTCAGTTCTTTTGCATTTAGAATTTTTTGTAATTTCCTCCATTCTGTGATCTAACAACTAATTGGTGAGGCAAAATGGAAACATTAAAACTTATCACCCATTAACAATGTTTGACAAAATTTTCATATTCGTAATGTATATCTCTGCAGTGCTCTATTCTGGTATTTTTTTTTTGTTGATCAGTGAGGCACAAAGTGCGTGCACATCATCTGCTTTTTCAAATCTCCAATCAAAATGCAATGGCCAATAATTTTGGGAATTTCAGTGAGTTCCTCAATGAGTCTGACAAGCACATAGTGATCAGGTTAAAAAATTTTATGAATGTTTTGCACATTTTCTTTGTTTCCAGTTCTTTTTGATGTATCCTGCTGTGGATGATCTTTAATGCTTTCCCTGATATCATGAAATCTTGTAAATAATTTGAAAACATTCTTGTGACTTGTGGCTTTGCTGCCATCAGTTTGAATCATTTCAAATGCTTCAGTAGTCATTTTGTTCAATTTAAAACAAAATTTAATGTCTATCATGAAATTTCTATAAAGGTACAAAACATTGTTATATTCCATGTCATAACTCATGATATAGACATTTGGAACCTTAAATTTTTTTTGTCGTAAATAGTTATATTATATCACTACATAATAGATGGTACTGCACGCAGCTTTAAAAAAATCACTTTTTCACTGGGATACATTTTATATAAATTTATAGGTAAGATTGTTGAGTAGTTAAGACAAATATTTACTTATAATTATATAGTTGTAAAAAAAAAACAATTGTAACTTGAAAAGTATAAACATACATGGCAATTATTGTTAAAATTATCATTTTAAAATATATCACTTTATTATATGGCAAAAACTGTAATGATAATTAACTGTATTAATTAAAAAAAGTAATTATAAATATACAGGAACTTAATTGTATTGATTAAAATTAAAACAGATTCAGAATATATATGGACTATCAAATGCTATTAATTCAACAATAGCAAATAAGAATTGTAAAAAATTTGAACCAATGATAATACAGGAAATTATAATCAAACTAAAAAGCTTGAATTAAATGCTGTGTGAAAAATATATATTAAAAGCCCAGTAAAAAATTTAAGTTAGCTTATTAAACTATAGCTTGAAACAAAGTTAAACCACTAAACATCACATGATCACTATCTCTTATACTAGCACAGAATTGTTAATAAACAAAGCAAAACTCTCCATATAGTAGTAGTGCCACCCTGTGCCAATCAGAGTAATCAATGGATGCCAGAAGGCTTGTGCATAAAATCCCTATCTAGTGCCTACTCATCCAATAACCCCAGACTAGTTTCTGGCTTGTGGCCTTGGTCAGTGAGGGATTTTATGCACAGGCCTTCTGGCATCCATTGATTACTCTGGTTGGCACAGGGTGGCACTACTATATGGAGAGTTTTGCCTTGTTTATTAACAATTATGTGCTAGTATAAGAGATAGTGATCATGTGATGTTTAGTAGTTTAACACCAAACCTGCCTAATAGAATAGTGGTGACTATGGTTGTTAAAAAGCCAAAGACCCCAAAATGTATGGGTGCTGAACTGAGTTCAGACCCATATGACTATATAAGCTATTGAGCTTAGATTGAAAATATTATTGTGTTTTCAATTTCATTCTCATAGTTTTGTAGTTAAGTAGAGTTAAAAGGTGGCTGCTGGAGGATTGCATTAGATCCTAAGATCTAGATGCAGTGCTCTCAGATTCAAGGCTCCTCACTGACGAAGGCCACAAGCCAGAAACTAATCTTGGGATATTGGATGAGTAGGCACTAGATAGGGATTTTATGCACAAGCCTTCTGGCATCCATTGATTACTCTGGTTGGCACAGGGTGGCACTACTGTATGGAGAGTTTTGCCTTGTTTATTAAGAATTAAAGTTGTTAAATATTGTGGCTCATTGTTCTAAAAGTAAATCAAGCATAGACTATCTGACTTACTATTATTTTGTAAAATTTAATGATTCAAATTAGTTAAGTTTGTATTTTTATACATTGGGTATTTCATATTATATATTTATAAATCCATATTAGTCCTCGTACAGTTTCCTATTTAATTTGACTATAACTTCAATGTATGAAAAAACGCGAAATCTTGACTCAACTTGTTTATATCTATTTAAAAAACAAATCTGCGCAAATAGCCAATAATTACAGCAATTCAAATGAAAGAAGATTGCGATATAATTTTACTAGCAATTATAATATTCAAATCTAATAACAAAACATTTTGCCTGGAAGAATTTTATAAATGAATTGTCTGCATAGAAAAATATTTAATTTGCAGCAAATACGATGATTTACTTAGTCATGATACAGCATCTTAATAAATTAATAAAAAAAAACTGTTAATAGCCTAAAACATAAAGGTCATTATAGTATTCATAATAAAAATTAAACATATATAATGAGTTATTTATGTACCTAAGACTGTGGGGTTTTTTTTAAAAAAATCTATACAGCGCATGTGTAGAAGGTGATTCCTTAAAGATTGTAACAAAAAAATAAGTAAATCATAAACTAAAATAAATAAAAAAAATATTGATCAATTAAAATAATTTCACCAAAAAATAAATGAACCAGTAACAAATATCAGAATTATTTTTTAGTTATTTTCTCCTCTATATTAAATGCAGGATAATGTCACTCTTAAAATTTTCTACTTAAGTTAAATCCATAAATTATTTCTATAACATTTTTTACATTTGAATCGTTTTCAAAAATAGAATAAAAAAAAACTTTTGATAACCATTTGTTTTTTAATTTTATAAATTTTATCTTTGCCTGGAGGTTTGTGATGATAATATATTAGATGTGATAATATATTGGACTATTCCCATCATCTATCATTAAATGTTGAATGTACAGAAAATTTTATATTTTATTTCAACTTTTCAAATACAAACAACTTCTTAATAATAACACACAAATAGGCAACACAGATTAGTAATTACACAATGTATTCGAGTAGTATTTATTCTTCACTCTTCTTCAGATGTTGCTGGCTTGACCAGTGACAATATTAGCATAGGAGTCAAACTTACACCTTTAGGTTCTTGAATATTAAATTTTAAGGCAATGCTCTAACCAACTTTGACAGAATAGCTCAGTTGGTTAGAGTGTTGTCTTAAAATTTGATATTTAAGAATCTAAAGGTGTAAGTTTGACTCCTATGCTAATATTGTCACTCGTTGAACAAGAAGAGTGGAGAATAATCCTACTTGAAACATTATATGATTACTAACCTGTGTAATTGATTTATGTGTTATTACTAACAAGTTGTTTGTATTTGAAAAGTTTAAATAAAGTTTAAAATTTTCTATACATTCAACATTTAATGATAGATAATGGAAATAGTCCAATATCTTATCACATCATATTTTATCTGTCTGAACAAATTCTGAACTGTGCTGTTTGCAAAATCTTTATTCATATGAAGTCCCAAAATGAAAAGTGGCAGCAAAGTAGCTAAATATAAAACGTGAAACAACTAAAATTAATAAAAATTTAACTAGTTAAATTTAATAATTCTAATGGGCTTTTATGAATAGAAATATATGCATCAGCATAATCGTTTCAAATAAAATTGTTTAGAATTTGTTTAATTTTTGTTGTATTTCTTATAATTTATGTTCTAAAAATAATTATGAATGAAAATAGTTAAATTATTATATAAACTTTTAGTTCTATAGTTTGTCTTGTTCTTTTGCTAGCTGTTAAATTATCCCTGTGGCTGATGGTAAATAACTCTTCAAACCCTATAAGATTAAGTTTTAAAACAGATGATTATGCAGGTTTCTAAGAAGATTCAGAAGTTTCTTAGATGTTGCTATAGAGATGACGAATGCTTGAAGTAGTACTAGATAAACTTCATAGCAATGAATAGTGAAATATTATTCTGAATATAAGGATTGAGATTTTCATTCTCAGCTTAAACTATATTATCTAGCTATTCAGACAATCAATCTTACTGGATGGATAACTAATCTGTGTTTCAGAAGTAAACTTTTCTTGATAGAGATAGTTAATTTCAATAGTTTACCTTTCTGCAATACACTTAAAACTAAAGCAAACATTCAACTTCTTGGTAGAATAAGTATCTTTATGTTTATTACTTTATATCATGCGGATCTCAACTTCTTGGTACAATAAGTATCTTTGTGTTTATTACTCTATATCATATGGATCATGCTCTGTAATGATTTTTTGTAACTATTTCTCTTAGATAATTAACTAAATACTTAAAAACTTAACTAAATGAGCAATGAATAACTTATAAATTGTTTTTCTTGTGAAAAAACTGAAGCTTCCTCTAATTTTAGCTTATCTATAAATAAATAAATGAAACTGATAAAGTATCAGTACTACCCTCTTATAGATAAGTCCAGAGTTCGACAATCAATTTTGGCTCTTAAGTCAAGTCTTTAAAAAAAGCACATTTTAAAATTATTGAAAAGACTTATTTAAAATAGTCTACTAATCAAAGCATAAATAAATAAAAAATGTATTAAATAAAAATAATTGTTAAAATATCTATATATATTCAATATAATATCTCATTTTAGTCCTGCATTACCATTCTTAGATAAATCAGAAATTAATATTTATAACATTAATACAATTATTAAAGTTTGTCCATCATACTTTATCAATAATAAACAATTATCAATACTGATTCAGATTCTTTTTTTACATGGGGGTGTTTCGTTATTCTTAACATAATAGTGTTAAACAGCAGATGATAGGATTAAGCTTGAAATGGATTATGACTCTGCCATGCCTTGCTCTAATGGTTCTTCTTAACAATTGGTTCTATAAATGCCCTTACATAGCCTCAATAAAGTTTAATATTCAGGTTAATTGGCATTTTACTGAATCAAAAAACCTGTAGTTTAAATTTCTTTAACCTACAATTGTTAAATAAAAAGAAGTGCATAACTTCTGTTTTTATATCTAGTTTTTAGAGCAATCCAAACTCTGCTCAAACAGCAAATATATCTAGTAGCATTAAGTAGATAAGACTTCCTATTCATTCTGCCAGGTCAATGTAGATTATTTTATATGAGAAAATCATAACTGGTATAAATGGTGAACTTGATATATCTTTCTAAATCCTTATTAATGAAAGCTTTTGATCTCACTATGCTGAAATTTCAGAAATGTTATATGTCTTGTATGCTGAAAGTTCATACTGCATATCCAATGAAAAGTGAGAGAATAATCAGGACTTTAAAGTTCCTAAAACATTAAAAAAAAATTGACTTTGTTTTATATTCTGTGATTAGTTTGATATATAAACTTTCTGCTTCTGATAAATCAATGAAATTAATAAATGTTCTTTTTCTTGGTCATCATTCCTCTTGGCTGTGAGATAAGATGGATTAATTGTAATCCTAAATTATTTTCCTGAGTTAAAGTAAAGTGATATTTCATCATTTGCTTATGAAGATATCAGATAGAAAATGGTAACTGTCTGTATTTACTCCCATTTATAATTTTTCTTCAATTGATAAGATAAAAATGTAACTTATCACTAGAATTTACGATCCCTGATTAAAACTTGCAATTCGTTATCACTGTTAAGAAATGATGCTTCTGTAATTTCATGGATCTTTTCAATCATTGCTGAATTTCAATAGCTGATACCACGTCTTAAATACTTTAATTCCTACATGCACTCTGGTTTTGTTGAGTTTTGTTTCTAATATTTATAAAGTTGATAAAAATATCCATCCAACACAAAAGATTTTGAAAGAATATATCAACAATCAAAACACATTTAAAGTGGTAATGCTAAGTAATCTAGTAAAGCTACTAATGTAAGTGCAGTGTATAAAATAGTTAACTTATTGAATTTATATTTGAAAGTGAGAATGATTTCAAGGTATCCATATAAGAATTAAGCCTTTACCTTACATTATGCAAGGCAAGCTATTAGTTTTATAAAAGCATATGAGAGCTTATTCCCTTCTGTTATTTTCATCTACATTTAATGGGCACAGAAAAACATAAGATAATTAATGACTATTGAATTATAATCTCAACAATAAACACATAAATAAAATAAGACAATTTCAAAACCCCTCAAACCAGAAATAAAAGGATTTTAAATACTTTATCAACTTAAGACAGATTTCCATTTTATCTATTAAAAATCAATTGCTGGAAATTCTAAATATAATTACCTAATTATGATAACAATAAAACCTAATAATTTTAAATCTACAAAGTAGATCTATTTTATTATATAAATTATGTTTTGGAATGCATGTCTATAATGAAAGAGATGTTTGATACTAAATATGCTTTTTTATTTAAGTATCTGTTAATGATGATTCTGTACCCTCGCAGTCTGACATTTCAATAACTATATCAGACTACAATTGCTAGTATTACCAATTTAAAGTTTTGCAGAGCCCAAAATTCCTAGTTGAGCTCTTTATATTTCTTTTTCAATTAATGCCCTTAATGCATCTGAACATGATAGGTTTGACTGAAATATGCCAGCTCAAATTTTAAGTGGTTTCTTAGGAATCATGAAGATTCTTTTAAGTTAAATTTAATAAGAAGATGCCATTCCATTGCGAAAAACTTTCCAAATGGTAATTCATAACAATTCTAACCATGACCAGTCAATGATTGCAGATTATTCCTAATTTATTATTAATTTCATAAGTTTGAATTTCTTCTTCTATTGAAGCAGAACAAAACTAATAAATGAAATAATACACTGCAATTAATTTGTAGAATTCTCCCATTTAGCTTTACTTTTTAATAACTTTGCCACACAAATTGATTCAAATTTTATTCTTATCTCAGTGCATCTTTTTTATTTTATTTTAATCATATCACAATTACCCATCAGCCTAACCTATCTCATTGAGTATGCATCTCTGAAACATTCTGTTTACTTTTTCCAACTGAGTAAGACATGCCTAGTTCATATTGTAATTTTAATTTCATATACACTTTTTTCTATACTTTTCACTTCATATACATATATCAAACTTCTATTTCATCATAATTTCCTGAAACATGTGAAAAAAATAAATGACCTCCAAAATACACATTGTGCTGAATCAGCACTCATCAGTTGGCTATATCACAATCTCATATAAAGCATTTCATATAATCATTTAAATAGTAAAGACTGTTCTAGAAAATGACATTCCGTTCTACTTAGCATTTGACAATATGTATAATGACAATCTTCTTTATAATCAAAAAGATTTGTAAGGATGTGAACCGCTTTCTTATTATACAAGTGGGAATGTATATCATTTACTATGACAGGATTTACTATTTAAATGATTTAGAGAATATTATATATATATATAAAACCTGTTTCCCTGAAAATACAACCTGATCAGAAATAAGCCCTAGCATGATTTTTTAGGATGTTTGTAATATAAGCCTTACCCCAAAAATAAGCCCTAGTCAGAAAGAGAAAGAAAATATTTTACATATGTTATTTCTCTGTCTCATAAATGCATTTCAGTGAAATCACAGCAGTGCCACTCTGGCAATATAAAGAAGTTCTAAGATTGTTCAATCGGAAGACTGACAAATAACCAATCAGAATGCAGACACAACACGTGTGAACCTCAAGTAATGGAAAAATATTTACTATACTGTCAAATGCATTAGATTTTTTTTTCTTTTAAAAATTAAAGTTATCCAGAACGACTTACGTTTTGGAATTACTAACTTTATTATTATATAAATCTTGTGTTATAACAGACATGCATACTCATGTGAAATAAAAAAAATGATTTCAGAATTTTATTTCGCAATTTTTTGCCATGTATCTCACAATTCTTCAATTATCATTTTGAATAAATGTAGATTCTTGTACATAAATAAATGTAGACTGTTGTGCATGAAAAAAATAAGACATCCCCTAAAAATAAGCCCTAGGGTGTGATTTGGGACAAAAAATAATATAAGACAGTATGGGGAAACACACTAGTCATATTGTGATTCCTTGTATTTATATATATATATATTATCTTACCAAGAGCAATTTTCTTCATCTATTCTGGAGTTATTTAACAGATAATAATGCTATAATATTCATATTCCTATGCCCCTTTCTGGTTTTTGCCTTCATCACTGAGACCTTAGATTTTAAAGCTGAAACTAATGCATTTATGCTTCTAGCATCCAGCTTTTATATGTTTATATTAAATAAATAAATAATCAAATGGTTTGTTATTCAGGAATTCATAGAAGTAATGGAGCTGGAGACATGATCTATTGATCATGATCTACAGAATCCCCATTTTACTATTGAATTAAATTACACAAGGCATTCTTATGTTAATCAAGTTAAAGAGCATTGGCATACAGTTATCTGATAGATAAAACCTATATCTGCAACTTCTTAAATGAATAGCTTATTTAATTTCTTTTCAACTGTATTACCTTCTAACATTTTAAGTGAATGGATATTAGAAGAGTTAATAAATTTCATGTTTGGTTCTAAAATGACTCTAAATTATGATTTTGTGGACTATAATGTTGTATTGACAAATTTGTTGCATTAGAAAGTTAGATTCACTCCAATCATAATTTGATAAAAATCATTTTTTATGATTCAAATTGATATTTTATTGTCAATTCTCTTAGACTATTTTTGAATTGCATTGGTATTTTACCCTATTCTTATTTCCCAAAGGCAAAGGCTTGCTTAATTACAGCAGAAATGTTTAGACAAAATACTGCATAACTCCATAGATATAGAAAGTCAGATATTAGAACTTTCACTATTAGCAATAGTAAACAAGAGTATAATTGATTTATGACTGTTTGATTAGATTTAAAAAATATGTTAATTGTGAAAGATGTCATGGCTAGATTTTTGGTAATCCAATTTTAATGCTTGTCAATTTTGGAACTCAGCCTTTACCATCATAATTCAAAATCTCCAACTAAACAAATCATGTGTCCTGACTTCATAAGAGAATAGAAAATATAAATAAATTGCTTTTGTAAAATAATTAAATATAACAAATCAAATAATTAAGATTGAAATGTCTAAAATTAATGATAATAATAATAAATATGATAAGCAAATTTAATAACCATAACTAGTCTTTATATCAAAACATAAGGACAACCCAATAATCACAAAGACTAGTGTTTATAATTTTTATTGTTAACAAGGTTCTTATAATTTAGGTTCTGAAAATTAACTAGAAATATACAAAGTAACTATGAAACAAATAAATAATGTTTAACTTTCTAAATCAAATGATTTCTTCCTCATCACCCCCACCCTCCCACCCAAATCTCTTTATAACTTTTGAATCACTTTGTATAATAATTACTAAATTAAAGATAAGAGTTTGTCTTGTTCTTGCACTAGCTCTTGATACTTTAACGATAGAAAAAACAATCATTTAAAATAAATGATTCTTCACAGATTCCTTGAACACATCAGAATCTATCTAGTTGGTTAGATAGTTTGATCTCTGATGCTTTTTGGGGTAATAGGATAAACTTTGTAATGATATTTAGTGTTTTTATTTCTGAGTGAGATTCTTTATAATTACTATTATTCTAAAGCTTTGTTTTAATACTCTGTTATGAATTTCTTCATGTATAATCTTAACTTGTCAATATTTTTGGTTCCTATCATTTAAACTTTTCTAGATGTGAATGATAAAATTTTATTTAAAAAATATAAAATAATTATTGAATCAGTCTTTATTAGATTATTGATGGCAGGTAATTATAAAAAAATTAATTAATGTGATGATCCACTGAAAATGATAGGTTGTGCTTTAAGCTTTTTCGGTCTTTTTAATTGTTTGCTGTTTATCTCCGATATTTTCAATAATGCTAGGCAAGATTTATAGCAATGTCTGCTACTGGTATATGGCTTTGCTTTCTTCATTATATTCTAGTCAGTAATTGTTATCTTTTCCTTTTAATTCTGCTGCAATCAGTTTTGTTTTCCTGACAAAATTAGTCTTTTCCAAGCTCCGATTTTCATCTTAAAGGCTGAATGAAACCAGAAACATATATTCTAGATGGGTATTAGTTAGATATCTTTGGTCTTTTATTGGCATATACCATAAATTTATTAATTTTCTGTACATCTTGCCATAATGATCTTAATAGCTTTTTTTAAGGTATTGAAGCTTGGAGCTGGGCATTTGCTTAAACTTGTCTAGAGTTTTGTCTGAACCTCTTTTTCTGCTGCTTTGTTTGTCTTTTTACTCTAAAGTTTAGAATAACTTTGCTTCAGATAATTATTATTTTATAATGCTTTAACTATCAAGTAAATGATTCAGTGAACAATTTTGTCATCAATCACAATTCTAAAATGCATTAATAAAGAAGCTAGATTATCTGATAATCAGAAAAATTTGATTATTTCCTTTTCTATTGAATGGAAAAATCAAACTTTTAATCTTAGTATCTTTACAAATAAACAATCGAAGATAGTAATGCCTTCTCATGGTTAAGTAAAAAAGCTATGATAGTATATGGATTTAGTTTTTATACTACACACAATACTATTATTATTATTATTATTATTATTATTAAGTGCAATGTTCGTATGAACAGCATTTCTCAAAACGACATACCTTTTTCAGGCTTCTTAAAGGAACATTCATTAATGTAATGAAGGAGTCCATCCATCTCATTGATAATTATTCTGTTTTCATCAACAACATATTCCAGTATTATACACTTTCCTGAAAATTAATTCATCTTATGATACCATTAAAATAAGACTATTTCAAATCGGTCATTTATGTTTTAAGCAAGAATTGAGGACTAATCTGATCAAGTACCCAATTTCTTGCTTTCCATGAAATTCTCAACATTTTTACTCAATACCATAGTTTAAAATAACAGTACTTTTCCAGTTCAATTTTGACCTCCAATGAGAATCACAAGAAACAACTATAGTTAATCTTCATTTTTAAAGTCATGTGCTATGTTTGAAAATATTTTCCAGGTTTTTCATTACAATTCTTTCCAGGCAACATTATTTAATCACATATCATTAACTGTTAAACTACAATTTGACAATAACAGTCAATGTTCTCTGTTAAAAATAGTCAATTCGTTCTGCATACAGAATCTCTAGAATGAAGTCAAAAATTTCCATGCTTAAATTCTATTTAAAATCAATAATTCAATCATTAATAAAGCAAAAAAAACATTATGCACTGTTAATTGATGTATAAAGCAATGAATAGTACAGAATGGTATTAATCTAAGCTCCATCAAACTTTATTCTCCATAACTAAGTTTTTACTTTCAATTATTATTAACATATAATAATAACATTTGCAATTAATTTTTATTTCAACTCTGATAAATATCTGTGTTTATATACCATTTAAATTATATCAGCAGTTTGTATTATTCAAAAAATGTGAAAAAAAAAAAAAAGTATTAAAAATATATGGGTTGTAAAATGAGAAAATATTAATAAGAAAATTACATCAAATATAAACATTCAAAATTTATGTACTTAACATATACATTATTTATTTTATTGCAAAAATTATATAGAAAATAAATTTAAAATTAATTATGTGAATAAATTATAAAACAAAAAATTATAGTAAATATTTTTACCTTTATATGAGGAAAAATAAATCCGTATAATGAATGAGCCAATTTAATTGGTGCTAAAATTAGCATTGCTACAGAAGACGCTTTAAAAGAAAATAGTTTTAATAATTTTGTTTTTAAAAATAAATAAATAGAAATAATAAAAATAGAAGTTACCAAAAGACTTGTTGTTAGTTAGTTCTTCTAATGCTTCCAAAATTCCTTTTTCATGCCTATTAGCAAATATATATATATATGATTTCATATTATTATTATTATTATTTTCGGGATATTCCGTGCAGTAAAATAGCTTAATAGCTCACGTTTCAGTACAATATCAAGTACCTTCCTCAGAGCGTCCTCTTTCTCAAATCATAGGAATGCGTGTAAGATTTAAAATCGTTTTTATTTTTTCTTTCTCCTCATATTTAAATTCTATCGGTTGAGAAGTTTTAAAATTTATTTTGTCTTCCAATAGCTTGTTCCAAATGTTGTTAATCTTTAATTCACACCTTTCATTTATGCTCTTGGGCCTTTTAAAAATCTCTATATCTTCTCTTGCAATCAATCTCTGGTCATATTGTTCAATTTTTACTAGAATATTTGTTTTATCAAAATTGATATCATGATTAGTTAATTTTATATAAGAATAAATAGCTGATGAATTGGATTTTTCTCTGACTGCCAAAATATGTTCTTCCTTTCTAATATTTATTCTACGATTAGTCTGTCCAATATATGTATGTAAACAGACCCTACATGAAATTTCATATTCACCATGACCCTCCAAAGAAGTTTTATCTTTAGAAAGTAGAAATATTTCATTAATTTTTTGAAAAGTAGTGTAAACTGTGTGAATATTATTATTCTTTAGAATGTTACCAATTTTATCAGTTACTCCTTTTATATATGGTAAAATTGTCTTAATTTCTAATGTATCGAAGTCTTCTTTCTTTTTATATGTATAAGCCCTATTAATAATGCTATAATTAAAACCATTATCAAGAAGCATTTTTTTAGTAGCAGAAATGTCCTGGAGAAAATGACTATCATCAGAAAATCTCTTCGTTCTATTTAACAATGTCTTTGCCACTGAAAATAGTTGTGCAGAATGGTGATGAGAACAAAAATGTAGATACCTCCCAGTGTGTGTTGGTTTTTTATATATACCATGGAATAAAGACCCATCTTCTCTTCTTATAATTAAAACATCTAAAAAAGGTAATTGTTTATTATTTTCCATTTCACAACAATATCAAATTTACTATGGAAATAGAAAATAAAAACCAATTACCTTTTTTAGATGTTTTAATTGAAAGAAGAGAAGCTGTTTCTTTATCCCATGGTATATATAAAATAACCAACACACACGGGGAGGTATCTACATTTTTCTTCTCATCACCATTCTGCACAACTATTTTCAGTGGCAAAGACATTGTTAGATAGAACGAAGAGACTTTCTGATGATAGCCATTTTCTCCAGGACATTTCTGCTACTAAAAAAATACTTCTTGATAATGGTTTTAATTACAGCATTATTAATAAGACTTATACATATAAAAAAAAAAAAGATTTTGATACATCAGAAATTAAGACAATTTTGCCATATATAAAAGGAGTAACTGATAAAATTGGTAACATTCTAAAGAATATTAATATTCACACAGTTTACACTACTTTAAAAAAAAATTAATGAAATATTTCTACTTCCTAAAGAAAAATTTCTTTTAGTGTGCCATGGTGTATATGAAATTCTATGTAGGGTCTGTTCACATACATATATTGGACAAACTAATTGTAGAATAAATTTTAGAAAGAAAGAACACATTCTGGCAGTCAAAAAAAAAATCCAATTCATCAGCTATTTATTCTCATATAAAATTAACTAATCATGATATCAATTTTGATAAAACAAATATTCTAGCAAAAATTGAACAATATGACCAGAGATTGCTAAGAGAAGCTATAGAGATTTTTAAAAGGTCCAAGAGCATAAATGAAATGTGTGAATTAAAGAAGATTAACAACATTTGGAAGAAGCTATTGGAAGACAAAATAAACTTTAAAATGTCTCAACCAATAGAATTTAAATATAAGGAGAAAAAAAAGATAAAAACAATTTTAAATCTCACATGCATTCGTATGATTTGAAAATGAGGACGCTCTGAGGAAGGTGCTTGATATTGTACTGAAACATCAGCTATTTAGCTATTTTACTATACTTAATATCCCGAAAATAATAATAATAGGAAATCATCATTTATCTGTGAAAATATTAGAATTAACATATATATATATTACACAAAACAACATAAATGCATACAAGGTTCAATTTATCATATTGCTGAATGATAAATATCATTTACTATAAAAGCATTTACTATTTAAACAATTGTATTGAATGCTATATATATATAAGTTGAATTAAATATTTTCATAAACTGTTATTATAATAAAGAATAGAAATAAGGAGATTATATCCATGTAAACAGAGATAACTTTTGTCTTTTGATATTGCTAGGAAACTATCATTTACTATGAATTGACAATCTCCCTGAGGCTAAAGAAGTTTCTCCATTAACCTATAATATCTCTTTTGTTGGGATTTTTTGTTGACTTTTACTTCAACAAAAAACAATAACAAAAGAGCTATTATAAGTTAATTAGAAACTTCTTTAGCCTCAGGGAGATTGTCAATTCATAGTAATTGAGTTTCCTAGCAATATCAAAAGCCAAAAGTTATCTCTATTTCTATTCTTTATTATATATGCATTTAATTCACTAAATATTATATATAAATTCACGAATTTATATATAATATTTAATGAATTAAATGTGAAGGTATTTAAGCTTCACACTCTTAGTTCAAATGCTTGAGTCTGGCTTATTTATATATAAATTGAGGCATAGATGAAGATGGGTCCCATCTTTTTCTTATAGTTCTGACTTGTGTTTGAGAATTGAGAGGTCCATGTGATGTCATTATTCCATCTTACTGGCTGTCACGTAAGCATGTTGAAGGCATATCTGTTGAAGGTTTTTGCTTTCACGTTATTACAATATTATCTGTTTACGCTTAATAAATTTTATATATTTACATTTGTTAATATCATTTCATTAGATTTAAAAATTGCTTTGTAGTAAATCAAAAGATTTCGCGTTGTTTATTTATATATAATATTTAGTGAATTAAATGTGAAGGTATTTAAGCTTCACACTCTTAGTTCAAAATGTTTGAGTCTGGCTTATTTATATATAAATTGAGGCATAGATGAAGATGGGTCCCATCTTTTTCTTATAGTTCTGACTTGGGTTTGAGAATTGACAGATCCATGTGATGTCATTATTCCATTTTATTGGCAGTCACGTAAGCATGTTGAAGGCGTATCTGTTGAAGGTTTTAGCTTTCACATTATTACTTATTATTTAAGTAATACTTTGGGTGCAACATGAAAATTATAATTGCAATTTGTAATGTTACAATTGACTATTTATTAGTCTGCAATTGGAACACGTTATATTTACCTGTTTCTGATGGTTATATATATATTGTACACTCCCTTGCTTCCTACCATGAGACTTACCAAATGGTTAACATTTAGAAAAACTTAACTCAGACTTCATTTCTATCATATTATATCAAATAAAATTAACATTTAAAATAATTTATCTTATTTAAATAATAAATAATGTAATAAAAAAAAACACAAATTAAATATTTAAGTTCAAATTGGATTCCCAGCTCATTTATTATGATAATAACTTAAACTATGACTAGCTCATTATTTACTACTAAAATATGGTTCAATTAAAATACTAACAAAAATTATGAAACTTTTGCATAAGACATTTAGCAATGAATATGATTAGTTTAACATTGAAGATGTATCCTGAAAAATATACTTTCAATGGCATAATTTATATAACAAAGCTACCTTGTAATACTCTCTTGACTCACAACACACATAAAATAAATCCTAAATAAATCATTTATAAAATTTATTATAAAAACAATAAAAGTATTATTATCCTTTCATAAAATATAACTAAAATTCCTATTCATTATCACTTCATCTAACTCTTGGAATTATTTAACATCTCAGATTCATCGCCAAATAATAATAATAGACAAATTAATACCATATAGTTAAATATAATGAGGGATTTTACATATCTTCAACTAGTCTTCCAAATCAACAATAAACAATTAGAATATTTTCATGATTCTTAAAATCATACATCTATTTAACTACTATTCTTCAATAATTATAAACATGATTATAAATTCTTATGAAAAACATCATGTAAAATATTTTTAATAAATTCTAAAAACATCTCATATTATGCTATAAAACTTCTATTTCTTAGGTGGCATTTACAGAAAATATTATATTCTTAATATAATTGCAATATTAAATAATATTAAAATTGGCATTATATAATCTTCATAATTAGCGAATAATAAGATCTTCTGTAATAATAGTAATTATAATAGTATACCTTTGTTAATCATGTGCAAAATATACAAATTATATTAAGGAATTATATATTGTTTGTACATGCTATATTTATTCATTTTACAATCTATTACCACAATAGCATTCAGATGTTATATTTCAACATTCTTTCTCACAATCAAACAAAATATGCATTAATTATTTGAGTTTAATGATCTCTATTATTCATATATCTCTAAGAATATAAAATCATTCTTTTTCTTCTTTCTCTATAAACAATAAATAATTAAACATCATTTGTAATAAATTTTCTCTCTCCTCTTGCATTCACAAATATTGACAATTTTCAACAGTCCAGTTATAATTCTAACCAATTTTTTAAACTATCACTTACGATGTAATATCCAATGGTGATTAAGTGATTATAGTGATGAATATGAATACAATAATAACTCAAATGAATATGAAATATCATGGTTACAGTACTTAAGCTCACATATCTATCATGTACCCTAAATTCCAATCATGGCTTCTACCTGAGCTGAACTATGGAAAGAATGCACTGACCATGTACTAAATATATAGAACTTTGTTACCTATATTTAATTCATTAAATCATAACAATATGATTCACATATAATACTCCTCCTTAATATTCCTAGCACCCAGGATTTCATTTTACAACTAATTTCCCAGACTACTATCCTTCATCTTCCACATTTTGAATAATTCTCTTGACATCACAAAGAAATTCTAACTACATTACTTCCAAACTACATTTCCAAAATAAATATCTAATAATAAAGTCAAGAAAGTTCAAAATATTGTATACACAAATGATTTCAATAAAATATCCATCGTTATCATACCATTCACTTATATTATAGTATTAGGTAATTCCGAGATCATTTTCATGTTATTGTATCTAAACAGATATTGTCTAGAATGATATCTTAAAAAAGCTTATAATTATATTGAAAAAATATGCATACTTAAGCATTCATAAAAATTACTTAAATATCTTCAGATAACTAACCAGGTATTTTCTACCTTTACATTACATTCATAAAACAATTAATATATGCATAATCATATGAATATGATTCATCTGGTTTTAATACTCGACAAATATGCTAAATGAAACAAAATATAAATTAAAATATCATTAAAATATTATTAAAATGCATAATAATTTATCTTTAACTCCAACAATTATTGGAATTAAATACAGCGACCCCTTCTTTTCATGGTTGTCCGAACATAAAATAAGCTATAGGTATATTTTATTTTACCTTTCAGAAAATTAAATTTTTTGAAACCTATTTTTATTTTTTTTAAATAAATTATTTCAATCTTAAAACTAAACTTATCTCTAAAATAACATGTTAATTGAATATTATTATTATTAATAATAAAAAATATTAACACTAAAAAATAAAAAAGTAATAAGTTCAAAGCTACATAAAATTCTTGTTTGCTTTCATTTCCCCAGCGATGTCAATAAAAAAAATAGAAGAGCTCACCCCGTTGGTATAGATTACGAAAAAGTTTGAACAAAATTTCTCTCTCCCCCACCACACTGAACAAAACTCCATAAAGCTCAAAATTACATATTTTAAAATCTCTACAAAATACTGTCCATCCATACTGGATAAATAGTCTATCTAAGTCCATTTTCTTAGCATTTCTAGAAAAACAGGTATTTCATAAGAAAACCATTCATTAATATAATTTTTATATTAGGTAATATTGTTTTTTCCATACATACATTTTTTTCTATGCTAATTCAGACTTTTGGCAAATATGACTAAATTAATATCTCTTCACCAGAAAGCATTTATAAAACTTTTAAAGAATAATATTATTTATCAGTTAATGAATTTTTAAGCAGATAACTTTTATTCACATTTTTCTCTAACATATACATTCATATTTAAATGGCAATAATTTATAACAAGACGTTTTTAAAATAAAAAATAAAAATTTTTATTTTTTCTAATATGCACATATTGATTAAATAGTTCATTGCAATATTGTACAGTCTCTTCATTCAGGCAATGTTTTATAAAAAACATAAAGATAATCTTAAAATAATATTAAAATTCATCTTTCTTTTAAACAGGAAAATCTTTTTAAAATATAAAGTTCAAAAAAACATTTTCTCTTCATCTTCATACGCATAATTTTAAAATATATAATGTTCATTCTATAATATAAAATACCTTTATTCAAACATTAAAATATTTGTAATATCTTGAATATTAATTTTGAAATAGAAAATATTATTTAGCCAACACAATAAAGAATTAATTACTACTTTTAAAATAAAATTCACAATATTATTTGCAACATTTTAATGTTTGAATTTTTACTAACAAGGAACTAAGAAATAATTTTTCTGCGTAACATGTAAGCTCAACTAATTATTTAAAATAATAACTTAAATAAATAAAATTATTTTAAAATATATTAGAAATATTATATAATATTAAATATTGCAATTAAACTATTGTTTTAACATTATATATATATATCCTTTAAACATAATAATCATTAATTAATTTTCACTTTCAAATAATATATATATTGTAATGAGCACAGACGTTCGTTACATTGTTTTTTTTTTTATATATATTATTAAACAAGTTAAAATAAAAAGTTCGCATTTAAAAACTTTCTTTAAAAATTAAAAATTGAAATTAAAATATCGTCTTAAACTCTTATATATTAAGTCGCACAGATAATAAAAAATTATTAAAATAAAATTTTTTATTAAAGAAAAAGGTATTTTTAAAACTAAATTTTAAAAAAGATTTGGAGATAAAATTATATCTTTAAATTTGTCTTGAAATATATTTTTGATTTGGAAAACAGGGTAATTAATTAGAAATGGAAATGATTGTTAATTAGTTAAATTAAAACCAGCCTTGAGCATTTAAATGTAATAACCTCAGTCAGATAGAAAAAAAAAAGAAACTGATTAGCCAATGAAAGAAATCCATTTGGGAAATCGGACCTCAGCGAAAGAATCATCACTCCATGACGCAATGTTAATTCAATCCTTGACATTAATATAAAAAGGACAGGTTTTGGAAAGCTTGGTAGTTAGTGAATGAGAAGTGATTGATTATTGACGATGTAACAGCTAGGTGTTAGTGCTGAGGGGATTGAAAAAGACGCACAGCTTCAATCCTTTCAGTTCTGTAAGAAAGGAAGAAAAATGGGCCATCGTTTCTTCATTGAGGACCAATTACACTAAAAAAAAATAAAAATCTCCAAAGGATAAATAAATCGATCAACCGGATACAAATCTTCGGACGACGTGGGAATTCACGTGCAAACGGCAAGGAATATACGAAGATGAACTATTTCAATAACCGTAAGACTTTAAAATTTATGAACAGTAAATTAAAAACTTTCCAGATTTAAATGATTTCAATATTATTCTATCTGACCAACATTATTTTATTAATTAGTTATAATTTTATTTAATGTATTTAATTTGTAAAATCATTTCCATTTATTTATTTATTTATTTAATTTGTTCTTTAAGTTTTATTATGATTTCTGTTTTCCGTTAAATAAATTATAAAAAAATGTTAAACTTAAGTCGGGCGTGAATGGCTGTATCGATTTGTAAAGATATATTAAGGTTAAATAGGGATAGAATATTTTAATTTCAATGCAAATCTATGTAGTATTCATACTCGACCCTAAATAAAAATGCATTAAATTTAAGTTGTTTATAGACGCTTGCATGGATTGTTTATCGGTTAACTATGTTTTGCGTTTTCATATTTGATCAAAATATATAGACATTCGATAAATAATGATACCTTACGGTGAGTATCTAAAATGTATTTATTCGGATGTCTTTTAAGTTATTGGTGACAATGCAAGTATCTTATGGTGAATACTATTGGGTTACATATAAATTTCCCTCCGCAATTGTCAGTAATCAATAATTTTATATTTTGATCGCTTATGTTTACTTTGGAATGTTTTTAACCGTGTAATCTATGTAACCGATCTATAGCAACTTATTATAACAAGCTTTTATAATCCCCTCTGTGCGAACTTAATTAAAATGGAAACTTATAATATAATAGAAATTAAAATGTAAATTAAAATCTAAGGTAAAGTTAAAAATAATGTTAAAATGTAAAACTAATACTAAAATAATTTTAAATCTTATATATATGTGCATAAATAAATAATTGTATGTTAATTACTGGCAGTGGCTTATTTTATTTATTTTTTAATATTGAAATATAATTAGATAAGATATTATATTATTTAATCTCTGCTATTCCACTGAGCTAGCGACATGGGCTAACGACCGGAATCAAAATTTAAAAAAAAAGAAAAAAAAATTATTTTTTTTTTTTTTGACTTACGTATCTGCCTACTTTATAAATTTTTCTAGGTTCAAATGCCTAGATGGCGCCCTGTAGTGCAGTTTACGTGAAGTCTCATTCCGGATCATTACAATATATTACTTTTATCATTAAAATTATATTAAAATAACTTTAAAATATTCTAAATATTTTTATAAACTTTCTATCAAACAAGTTTAAATTTATTTTACTCACAAAATTAATATAAAATAATATAGACTAATATAAATGTAAAATTTTTTTAAAACTAGTTATTTTTTAAATTCTTCTTAAAATGACTGTGGCAAATGGCATGGTCACAATATATATATATATGTAAACAAATCTCCAATTTGTTACAGCCTTCTCTAAAGCTTGCTACAAATCCTAAACTCAAGATTTATAACAAACTTTACAAATGTAGATGGCAAATGTAAAAGATGTCATTGATTATAATATATTCAACAAGTGCAATAATCAATTAATCACATACCTATATAGATTCTATTACTTTTAACATCCCCATAAGCTAACAATGACTATATAATATGCATATTTGAAGATTACTACTTCACAAATATTATACATATATACAAGATATATGCATTAATGAGATGAGTGCTTAGAGATTAAAAGTTTATCTTTCTTAATAATATTATATATAAATTCCCACACAGAGATACTCATATGTACACACATAAATGCTTAGTCTCTTATCTTACTATTTAATTTTTATGTGTTGAAATATTATTCACATTTTTGATTAAAACATAACAAGTTTAATTTATTTATACTCTAAGTGATGATGATCTCCAGACCATCTGAAAACTTTTGAATTGTATAGTATGCATGTATAAGATCAGAGCTGATGATAAAAAAAAATTTACAATGAATACTTATTTACATAATATAAATTTATAAATTCATTGTTTGTAGTATTATGGACAAAGATGCCGCTCGATGGTGCCGTTTATGTGCTAAAGCACATAAAAAATGCCGTTTCCATAGGCGACATTTTTGAACCCGCGTTTAATAATACAACTTTTTGGTTGTGTTACAGATTGCAGGCTGCTTGGTCGCCTTGCAGTACAGCATGTATGCGAACCCACGTTGAACTATAATACAACATTCGTGTTGTGTTACAGAATACAGGCTGCTTTATCGCATCGCAGCAAATAAATTTTGTGCAATTCATATACTTTATACAATTGTTATGGTTTGGTGAGAGGGTGTGTGTATTTGAATTGGATAGAAATGTGTTTTTTCTTGAATTTTTTTTTTTTTTTAAAGTATTAAAATATTCCGATTTTCTTAAGTAATAATTATCCGACTCTTTACACCATTCTGTATTGAAGTTTGAAGTGGCAAAATCTTGTCCAGATAGATGTGTAAAGGCCGTTGGAATTAGGTAACGCATCAAGTAACGTACTGTTCGTAACATTCCATGAGACCAACAATATGGCACAGGAAAGCGCACATCTTGTTCGATTCTGGGATTTACAAACAACAGAACCCTAAACCTAACTCTAACAACTTTTACTTTTTGTTGTTATTCTATTTGAAGTCAAAAAATAGCGGTAACACAATAATATCTATTTCTCTGTAAAAATTAAAATGTAAAACGAAGATTAAGAAAGTAAAAAATAGCAGTAACACAATAATATCTGTTTCTCTGTAAAAATTTAAAATGTAAAACGAAGACTAAGAACTTTTACTTTTTGTTCAAATTATGAGTTTTTAAACAACAGCAAAAAAGGTGTAACCCCCCAAAAAAAAGAAGTCAGATTGAAAATTATTTTTTTCTAATAAAGCAAAAAAAAACGAATTAAATTGTAATTTGTTGATTTTATTTTACATTTATTTGTTATCATTTAATTTCTTTATGTTAATATTTAAAAATAGACGATTTTTGTATTTATTTGTTTTTTCCGCATAACCAAAAACACAGCAAAATGATTCAAATCAACGGCCTGGGAATGTTCATATTTTATAGTTTTGGTGTGATAACGGTGCCATCGAGCAGCACCTTTGTCCATAATACTACAACCAATTCATTTATAATTCAAGGTTAAATGGATACATTCATTAATTAAATATTTACATCTCTGTGTTATTAAAAATTATATATATATTGTGAATATTCGGATGAATGATCAAGGTATTTAAAAGAAATAAATAAAGAAGTTTGTTGATCTTGTTTGATTTTTCTTCTGCTTGATAGATAGATAATGGAAGATCTTGGAAATATGGATTTAAATTGATCACCATGGCAACCTAAAGCTTTTAAATAGAATTGTTTACTGTTGATTCTAGCTTTAAAATAATAAATTCACTATAATCAAACTCAGGAAAAACATATAGGTAAATAAATAAATTTTGAAAACAATTTAGTATGATCTAAAAGTTTACTTAAATAGGATCGATATTATTTTACATATTTCATGTATATTAATGCAGTCACCATAGTAACATTATTACATATAATTCAATGTTTTTGTGTTATTTATATTTGTTTATAAATTAATTTAAAAAAATATTATTATTAAAAAAAATATATATGTGTAAATTATTGGTGTTTATAAAGTGAATAAAGCTTGTTATATCAATTTTGTATTTTGGTGTACAAATAATAGGAAAAATCTAATCGAATTTGGATTTAATTTTCGTGTAACTTTTTCTCCAAACTTACATTACAAATCGCAAAGAAATTGTTTGGCATTGAGGTTTATTTGAGTAGTATTCAGTGGTTGTTATGATACCAGAACGTCAGAAAGAGAACCTATAAAAAAAGCCACAAAAGACTAGAAGAGTAAGCTATCATCTTTTTATGATTGCCACGAACAGACGTATTTTCTATGTTCTTATAAATAAAAGTTCTTCAATATTTTTTTTTTAAACTGTCAAACCATAAAACATGAAAAAATAAACTTCAATTATCTGCCCATTCAATCATTTGAAGGGCAGTTGTGAAGGATTTCCAAAGGGTAACGGCAGCAAAATGTAAAAAAAAAAGGAAACCTATAAAAAAAAAAAAAATGCTTTATATAAAATAGGCTATTTTAGTTTTAAAAACAAAGATATTTCTGGTTAAAGTTTGGCATATAACCACCGTTGGATTTGGATAAATATCGTATCACAAGCTAAGAAACACTCAGGATCAACTGGATTAATTTGCATCATAAAAAGGCTAATTAAATTGCACTCTCCTCTCTGAAAGGGAAAAGGGACTGTTAGTGAAGCATTATAAAGTTTGACTTATCTTTTCTGAGAAATAAACTTCTATTTGCATCATAGAAACTGAGGATAAGTAAATTGCAATGGACAAATAAATAGTGAAAACGGACAGACTATTATATAGGGTATGATTTTTTTTATATATATAAAAATGTGCGCATATTAATTTTTTTTACATATATTTAAAAAAGGATGATTTGTATTTTATTTAAATTATCTTTAAGAGTAATAGAATTTATTGAATAAAAAATGATTGGAGAGATTCCTTATTAATTATTTGAACTTTTTGTCTAAATATATATATATATATTAACACAATTCGATGTTGTTGTTTGTTTTTTTTTTAGTATATGATTTGATGGTTGCATGTATAAAATTTAGTTAAAATATCGAATAGACAAGAGATTCAAATATATCATATTATTTCATATTCATTTATCGGTTATTATTTTGATAAACCAATAGGCCTCGATCTCATCCTATTTCATATCTTTGGTAACTGTTATATATATTTTTTATTTAGTAAGATATCCAAAAGTCTCTCCATTCATTCATTCATTTTTTTTTTATGTCGTTATTGTTTTCGCAGTACATTTTAGAGATACACATAGTAATTTTATCATTTTTATTTATTCAATCAATCTGAAATATAAATTAATTTCCGATGTATTTTGTTATTAATCTTGCCAATTTTCTTTTATATAATCAAATAAATTGAGTGATTCAAATGACAAGTCTCCCTTAATTTTTTTTTATTATTTGGATTGAATAAGATGACTTGGCTATTTAAATGACAAGGTTCAAACTCAGCTTGGTAAGTGAGTTAAATATAAGATATGGTATGTTTTGCATATTAGTATTTTATTTTATTCCCATATGAATTTTATATTTATATTTCCATTCGAATATTATATATATATATTATCATTTATCTTAATTAATATTACAAAGTCAATCATTTCATGTTTGTCTGATTCCGTCATAAAAATCTAAATAGATCATACTTTATCGTTGGTTCAGAATAACTCGTCTTAGATATTTTTTTTTAACTTCTCTAAAATAAAGAATACAAACTTCATTGAATAGTTTAATTGAATATTGTTTTGATTTGTATAAATATCAATTATAATCATATATTTTAATTATTGCCAACCAATTTTATATTCAATTGCTTAAAGATTCAAATAAATAATATTAATACTCATAGGTCAATAAACATCCAATAGAAACTTAATATATCTTTTATGTAATGTGGTTGGGCATTGTAGAGTTAGAAATGAGCTAATAGAGTGTTGATAATAAATTCTAGTGAAGTATTCTATTTTAACACATAAACGAAGCAATAATTAAGAATCACTTTATTGGAAGATATGAATAAATTATTTACATATTACTTTATAGCCTCTTAGTAAACTAGATGTAGATTAATTTGTTTAAACATTTAAAAGAGTGCATAAATTTTCAAAGTGTTTATAAAATGATATAAAAACTAGTTGATGTCAATAGAAAATTATTAATTAAAGATTGGAGTAGAAAGAATTGTGTATCGCTTATTGACACGAGCATTTATACTTTCTATTTAGCGTTTATTAAACTAGATATATATATATATTTGAGTCAAGTATTATTTTGTTTTGATATTTAAATAGTGTCTATATGTAAAAATGTTTTGTAAAATACAATTATAGGTATTTAGAAGCTTATCCGTTAAGATAAAATGCAGCACCTTTAAATAATGAAGTAGATTTAAATTACTACAATAGTAATAGGCTAATAAAATATATATTGGAATCTGCTTTAGTTATTAATTAGATTTGATTTTCACTAGATTGCTAATCAAGTAGTTAGCCTAATCATATATTATTGTTTAGGGTGATGATATGCTAGTTCATTGCTCAGTGCAGTTTACTTTGTAATGTGATGGATTTGTTGATGTCTGGAGCAGATGATCTCTTTATTCTTTCGTTCACATATAGCTTAAACAAATTAGACTTTAAGAGAGATTATTTGTGCTTTGTGATGGTTTATTACATAATAATAGACCTGATTGAGCTAGACTAAATTAATTTAAATTAGATTTTAGATTTTTTATCAGATCAGATTGATCATCCTAACCATTACCTGCATTCATCAATTCAATCAGTTACAAAGTGGCACCAACCTTTTGGGGCCTTCTTTATTCAATTTAAATGGAATATAGCAATCATCAATTCCATCAGTTACAATATATACATATATAAATAATCCACCACAGACATGTGATTAGTTGGATGGATGGACAAAGACAAATAATTAGATGGAGTGAGTTATGGTAATAAAGATGAATATTTTTTTTTTTCTAAGTATAGATACTTGAAATTAAATAACTTTACTTGATGTGGTAGAGACTTCCAAGATCTGGATGTGACAGTATTTGAAACTAAGTTTATCAAGATTTAAGACTGATATAGCTGCTCTTAATAAAACCTCAACTTTCAGAGAAAAGAAGTTAAATTATACAAATATGTTGTTTTAAAAGAGTCAGTCACTGAGATAAAAGAAATTGCATGGTGTTAAATTTACTACAAGTTTTAACATGGTACTTTTATTTTAAAAATTCCTAGATGTAAGTTCATAATATTAAAAATAGTTTTGTACAATGTACCTATGTCCATTTTAATAGTGCTTACATTTTTTAAAGACTTTAATGTGTATGTTTCTAGAAACAATATACTATGGCCAAAATCATTGGAATTGTCTCAATAAATTAACAATATGTTGTTATTGAATTTTTATAGAAGATTGACTATGGTAAAAACTTTGCTTAGACCAGGAGTTCCCAATCTTTTTGGAACCCATACCCTCTTGGCTTTTAGTAAATTATCCAGTAAGACATAAATAGTAATTAAGTATTCACAAAAGCTTTAGTTGATCTTTTTGGTACCCATACCCTCTTGGCTTTTAGTAAATTTTCTGGTACTCCCTATTCATTATAATAAGAAATAAATAGTAATTAAGTTTTCATAAAAGTTTTATTCTGTAAATAAATTTTAATTGGGCATTATGAGTTATTGGACCCTGCAGTGAAAAAAAAGACTATGCAATCTCACTGTGTCTGTGTCTGAAAAAAGACCTGAAATGTAGCTACGGCTAACAGACAGTATGAACATGGAATAGCCTGGAAGTGATGATATCATAATTATTTTTGGAACATATTAATAGCATAACATATTTACTTGCTATTCACCAAACTCCCTAGAGATATGGATACCCCAGATTAGGAATCCCTGGCGTAGACAAAAAATTTGCAGTAAAAAAACTTGAATGTATCAGCATTACATGATCACCATTTCTCATTGATTACTCTGGCTTGAGTGGCAATACATGTAGAGAGTTTTGCCTGTTTTAATGTATCAGTATTCTAATGTTATGGATTATGTTGAAGCTAAAAATCAAAATGTAAAAAAAAAAAAAAAATCATTATCAAAGGAGATTACAAGTGCAAATTGTTAGATTATAATAAGGTTAAAATGAAAGTGAATAAATACTATTTCAATTATATTGGTAGAAAATTTGATATTCATTTTTTAGAAACAACTGCAACTCATACTGAGTTTCAATATCTGTTAAACACTAAAATTATGTATGAATTTGGATTTTGAAATTCATCACATTATGAAGGCAAAAATCCTTTTAAGAAATTAATTGTGGGTACATATAATTTTTTTCATGAATTAAGTAAAAAAATATTCTGCCCAGTTCTTTGACAATAATTGCATTATTAGTGTTATGATTAAAAAAACACAGAAATTCAGTATTAAAATGAATGAAGAGTTTCATAAGCATGAATTAAGGATAATTGATGGATTAATAATACAAAAGTTTTAGTCATGATGTGATAGATTGAAAATAACATACAAACTTGAAAAATTATATAATAATCCTATTAAATTAGTGAATAACTCTTTTATATGATAATGATGATATTTTGAAAAAATGAAAAAGTATTCAATATACAAATGTGATTTTACTCAATGTGTTCATTTTTGACAAGATCATCTTGGAAAGAAAAAGATCCTCACTAATAATTTTATTAGGCTATAAATTATTATTTAATTTTTTAGCCCAGATATAAATTTTTAATTCAATTAAAGATTGGTTTATCAATTAACTAGTTAAGACTCAAAATTATAATTTAAAAAATTAAATAATTTATAGCCTAAAAAATGACTATTAATAATCTTTAACATATTTAATCAAGAAGACATCAAAAATAAGTGCATTCAAGTAATGTCACACTTTTAAACTGAATTGTAGTATTAATAGTTTGTTATAGATAAATATTAAATTATGATGATAAAGACATGTGTGTCGGAAATGTATCTTGGGATCATTTCCTTTCTTAATATAACTTTCTTTATCCATAGTTTTAAAAATATATACAATTGTATATGGAAAAGTATTTTAATTATCTTTTATAATAATAATATAAATTTATTTACCTGAAGGCAATAGCATCCCTAAGATCAGCCAATGGGGTGAATGCCCGGGGCCCCATACTGAGCTACCTTATTTTAATCAACAACACAATATATATCTTATGCATACATATCTTACATATATATATCTTAAGAATTTTATTAACAATTCTGATAACCTGAGTCCAAACGTAGTTTGTCAAAGCTTAAAATAATAAAAAACTATTTAAGATCCACAATGGCACAAGAAAGACTATTCAACCTAAAGTTGCTTTTTATAGAAAATAAATTATGTGAAGACTTAAATTTAAACGAGGTAATAGATAAATTTGCTGAAATTAAAGCAAGGAAAATAAAGTTTATATTGTTTTTCTTTTATATTAATATTAATATGTTATAAGTTAAGTATTACTATTTAGATAAAAATAAATGCTGTAAATATTCCTTTCTTGTATTAAAAATTAAAGATTTTATTTATTTATTCACGTTTTTATTTACTGGAGCCTCACTCCATATTTGTGCCCAGGACTTCAAAATTCAAAGGGCAGTGCTGCTTGAACGTCTATAAAAATTTTGAGCAATGACAGAAATAGACCTGAGCCACATCTAATAAACCCTAAGATCTAGTCTGCCATTTTACCACTGCACTAAACGATGCAGAGCATATCTATCCTACTGCCTAATTTCGATTTCAAATGATATATCTAATTTAATGAGACTGAAACAACTATGAGTAGTCTTAAAAAATGGAAAAGTTGTAAATTCTAATGGGACAGCTGGAGGAAGTTTTAAAATATAGTAGTAGTGATATATTAATTTTAAAACTAAGAATTTTTAGAAATATATAAAACTACCAAGTTGCATCAACTAATATTAAGAAAGCTTTTTATTGTTCCAATTTATAGAAATAAACAAAACACAAAGAAAAGACTATAGTTATTATCATATAATATCATTATTATTTACCATCACAAAAAACTTTAAAAGATTGTATCAGATAAGCTGCTTCTAATCACAAATAAATAGTTATCAGAAATGCAATACGACATTTCAGAAAATAAAGAAGCACTATATATGCTATCAAAATAAAGTGTCGGACTATTTCCATGTAAATAACTAGATATCTCTTTAGCAGTGTTGTGGTTAGAAAACTATCAATTACTATGAATAATTCTAAAATGTGAGTCTTCTAATTCCTCATAAAAATAATAAATTGGATTTAAATCTATATAACAACTTGCTTTTATTTAAAACTTGAAAAAAAGTAATTGATATGTCCTAATGACAACACCACTAAATATACTAGCTATTTACATGGAAATAGCCTCACACTTTACTTTGTTTATAATATAATAAATCTATGAAAATATTTAATCTAATATGTAGATATATATTGCAAAAAAATATATCATGAGCAAAGATATGATTTTTATCAATATGCTTAAGGTATTTCATTCAATTAATAAAAATGCTTGTTTCAATGTTTAAATAAAAATGTTACCATCTTTCTATGTTCCTCAGTGGAAGAATGCTGATAAGGCTTTTATTCTACAATTTAATTTTGTTTATTTGTTTAAATAATTCTATTCTTACATAATCATTTTATTTTCAATTCTAATAACTAATGTTAATATAACTTACCAGGCATGCATTGCTTTTCGCCATGAAGTAACTTGTTGTTGGAGAAAAGCAGACTGTACATTATGTTTCCCTGATGAGGAGCGTAATGTTTCTGTAGCAATTGTTATCGGAGGATAGTCTTCACATGAAAAAATAAAAGGCTGCCAAATAGAAATCCATCATAAATATATACATATTTTTGAATAAAATCCAATCAATATAAATATATACACATACAAATACATACATAAGCATATATATGCATATATTATTCCTTCATCACTATTAGTTATCTGCAAAAAGGCAAGTTTCATACATCAAAATAGCAGCATATTCTTTTTCTTTCACCATAGCTATACTATCTAATGTAAGCTTTAATAAATAATAGATGCCAGTGGTTGTGTTTAATAAATCCCTATCCGGTGCTGTACTCTTCAATATTCCCATAGTTTTTAAGCTTATTGCCCTCATCAGTGAGGTGCTCTGAATCTTAGAACAGACTTGAACTTTTAGAATAAAATATACCTTCCTTCTAGCAGCCACCATTTATTTCTCTGTTTTACTATCAAGCTATCCACTCAAATTGAAAAACATATAAATGTTTTCAATCGTAGAATTTATTAAGCACTATCATCTGGCATCTATTAATTACTAAAACTTACACTAAGTGGCATAGTTGTGATGAAAAAAAAAAGTATCTGCTGAAACAACAATGTGTAAGTTGGGTTATGTAATAAAGTCAGGCAATATTTTATTGGTTTTATATTAGACTAGATTATTTTCTCCATGCCTTTCTACTTTTTAAATATTCATAACTATTTTCCTTTTTAAAATCACTAACCAGTTTTATCCATCTCATTTTTTCTATTATCCTGCTCAATATTTTTCTAGCAGCATTTTCATAATTCCTTTGCCTTGAAATACATGACCAATACAGTCTCTGCATGTTCTCATAAATTCTTTAATAATAATCTTTATTATTATTATTATTATTTATCCCTCTCAAACTTCTAGATCTTTTCAACTGCCTCCAAATCTCATTTCAAAAATGTACAATCTTTTCTTCTCTCTTTTCCTAATTGCCTATATCTTTCATTCTGTATAAAATAAAATCTCAAACAAATTCAAGGCTCTTTCTTTAATCTACATTTTGATGGTCTATGCAAAATAATATCCTAAAACTTGTTTAATAATTGCAATTTTCATTTTTATCATCATTAATCCAATTAAAAAATATTTGAAAGCATAAATGTTCACACTTAATCTTTTATATTATTACTTATATTCATCACTTTCTTTTTATTTATATTTATTTTCATCTCAATCCTACAAATTTTATCAATCCTACATATTACATGGTTAAACTTACTTTCAGTATCCACAAAAATTGGCATAATATTGGCAAATCTGATATAATCAACCTTCTATTTCCAATTATATATATCTATTACCAAACAACATACATTTAATGTTTGCCTGAAGGTTTGTGATGGTGGCATTTTAGTTGTACTTACATATTGAACTACTTCCATCATTTAATTAAATCATGAATGACTTTAGAAAAATTTTAAACCTTATTTAAATTTTTCAATTACATTAAACAATTAGTAATAGCAAATAACTTAATACCTACAAAATGTTTGAATGTTATTATTCTCCTCTTTGCTTCAAGTGTTGCTGGCCAGCCCAGAGACAATTCTAGCACAGGAATTTAAAGGTTCAAATTTGATTCCCATGCTAATACTATCATTGGTCAGGTCAGCAACAACTGAAGAAGAGAGGAGAATAACATTCAAAATATTGTGTAGATACTACCTGTTTGATTGATCAGGCCAGCAATACCTGAAGCAGAGAGGAAAATAATACCACTTGAAATGTTATATAGATCCTAACTTGTTTGCTATTACTAAGAGTTAAATGTAATTGGAAAATTTAAACAAAGTTTAAATTTTTTTTTAAAACATTCATGATTTAGTTAAATAATGGAAATAGTCCAACATATAAGTACAACTTCATTTAAACTTATCTAAATACAGGAGAATCCCTATCTCCACTTTATACCTTCTTTTATATTTAAGTAATCAGTAAAAAAAGGTCATTAAATCTAATAAATATTTTTTTCTAAACATACCGATTTACTATAAATATGTCCTTTTCCAATCTACTTTTTTCTTTTTGAAAGTAATCAATTTATTCTATTAAATGCTTTTTCAAAATCAAATGATTACTATTCTCCCTTCTTCTTGATATATTTCTCAATATTAATTCTCAAACTTCACTCAAGTCTATTAAGTTCTGTTTTCATAATTTTTGGAATCACTGAATGCAGTCTGCAAAAAAATTCTATTATAATCCCTGAATGTGAAAGGATTTGGTATACAAATTTTTTAAATAAAAAAAAAAAAGAAAAATATTTTTTCTAAGATAATTGCTTCTTCACACACATTATTTAAAGTTATATAGATGATAAAATAAAATGTGTTAAAGGAAATGGCAGGCAATAGTAAATTACTATTAATGAATTATAATTTTATATTGACCTATTTCCATCATTTAGAATTGTTAAATGTCACTAGAAAAATTTGCTTTATTTAAACATGAGAAAATATATATGTCATAATTAATAATTTTTATTAGTCATTATTAAGACTAGATATTACAATACAGAAATATTATTCATTAAATATATATTACAATGTTTTGAATGGAATTATTCTCTCTTCTTCAGATATTGCTAGCCTCATCGGTGACACTATAAGTGTGGTTATCAAACCTAAAACCCATAGATTCATGAATAACGAATTTGAAGTGATGCCCTAACCAACAAGACTATTTAAAAGAGTAGCCTAGATGGTTAGAATGTTGGTTAGAGCATCCACACTATTCATGAATCTGGAGCTCTCCGATTCAATTCCCATGCTATTACTGTCTAGTCAGGTCAGTAACTCATGAAAAAGGGAGAATATCACTCAAAACATTGTGTTATATGTTAACTTGTGTTTTATTACTAATAGTTAAATGTATTTGAAAAGTTTGAATAAAGATTAAATTTTTCTAAAGACATTTAATAATTAATTCTATATGACGACAATAGTTCAACATATAATTATACATAAAATGCCGTCACCACAAATTCTGATAATGATCAAGTATTATCATTTGGTCAGAATGTGATTCATGTTTAACTTCTAAGTTGTTATTATGATTGTAGCTTTGCAATTGTGCATAAATTATATTTATTTAGAATATGAAAAATATATAATTAAAATTAGAAAAATGTAGCAGATAAAAAATTCATAAAGTTATAAATGTTTACAATATTAAATAGTACTTACTTTTCCCATATGCCTTTGATGTTGTTCATCTTTACTAGGAACAGATACCAGTTCACTTTCTGATTCATAAACTGTAATTAATCTGCGTGCTGGTGGCAATGGAAATTCACTAAGTGTACACATTATGAAAATCCTACAATTTTTTTTTTTTTAAAAAAAAAAGTTAAATTACTAAAAAAAAAAAAAGGGAAAAAAACATATTTTCAAATAATAACTAAAATCCTAAATAGCTCTCCAATTCCACTAATTATTAAATTTCCATATAGGAGTTGACTGTGGGAAAAAAACTGAAACTTGTAAAACATTAATTAACTTTCAGAGAAATAGATGCTATCTATCAAATGCTAAACAGAAAAGATTAAATGTTTTTAAAGTTTTCACTAAGACTGATAAGATTTATTATATACGATAAATAAAAAGCTGCACATGAACTCATGCGATATACATGCACTTATGGAAGATTGAACACAATGGTTACATTTAATTAAACTGAGTCTAGTTTTACAATTTACATCTGAAACCTTTTACTTTGAGACCTAAAGGTTCTAAAACTGATTCTCATTTGAGTAACATAATTATTTATTTCTTACAAATATATTTCTTGCAATATTTTATTAAGAAGAATAATAGAATTTTGTAAATTTGAAAAGTAAAAAAATCCAAATTTGCACAGAAAAATAATTATTCCACAAGAAATTTAAAAAGAAAAAAATAAATGAATTATTTGTTCAACATATCAATAAATATGACACTGGCCTTAATTTAGCAATTATTGTTACTTTTGCTTTGTAGTAATTAATTAAAAACTTAAAAATAGAATATAACACAATCAATTATGCATTTTTTATTTTGATAAATCTCACTTGACTACTCCTTTTATTCTGGATGTATATGTAATGGTATCTGCCCTTTTTAAACACTTGGTAATAATAAAATTAACAATAAAAGGGAAAACACAATATTCGAAAATTAATTTTTGTCTAGAGAAACAAAGATAACTAGCAGAAAATCATGTACATGGTGTAGTGACTAAACAATTTTATTTTTAGTTGACAAATCTATAATAATCACAGGTAAAATCAAATGGAACATACATAAAAACAAGATTCTATGCATATTCAATTATTTTTCCTGATCGCAATCCTCTCCTCCACCTTAATACTATTATTAAATGATAAAATAAATAATTGACTTGAATTCAGATGAGAAATAACAAACAACAAAAATTATTAACAATAACTTTAATTAACAAATAGAATTATATAATAGTAAAAAAAATGTATCTACATATTTATACTTAAAATTATATAAAGAGCATGCATGAGAGGAAAAATCTTTGTGGCTTTATAATAATTCATCAAAAAATGCTAATAGAAAGTTCAGTTTATTATCTTGAGATCTTTGTGAGCTCACATATATTTCTGTCTCCATAAATATGGATATATGTCCATTAAAATCATTGATTTTAAATGTCTGCTAGCAATATTAACATTTTAACTTCTTTTGATTTGTTACGTGGCAGTTTTCTACAAGGATTTTTCCAGAACTTTAAATCATTGAAATAAGTAAAATTACAAACTAATTATAGAAGTACCTTTCTCTTCCATAGTGCAATAGAGGCAAGTTCCTTATATTGGAAGTGTCACAAATTTTTTTTTTTTTTTTTAGTTTTAGCTTTAGCAGCAATTAATAGACTGGCAGAATCAAAGTTAATTTTAAGGCATTTCTTTGCTTACAGCTCCATATTCAGCTACAATGTTGGAAAGTTCAGGGAAAACATTCTGGAGGTTTTTAGCCCATAAAATGCATACTATTTACTTAAATAATCCTTACAATTTTTTATTGACTTTTCTCTAGATAATGACATGAAGAAGTAGCAACAATAAATCCTACTTTTTTCTTGGAAACTACAGACAATTTTAGAAGCTTCAGTTGATTCCCATAGCAATTTTTTTTTTCTTTAAAAATAATATTCTTTATTTTAAAAAAATAAAATGATAATACATTTTATTTTTAACAATGATTATTATCATTTTCAAAACATTAAAATTTATTTACACACGACTTTTAATAATATGTAATATATAATAAAGAAAAACAGTCTCATAAAAGCAACATATGTAAACTTAGGCATGAGAGTTGCAATATATATATATTGTAACCGAAATTTGGAGCACCTGTGGTGAATATAAGTAATCAAATTTACCACATTGCATGCTAAAAACTGTAACCGAAAAGTCTGATCACATCACAACAAACAAAATTAATGATTTAACATGAAATTGTTATGATCTAATCTGGTCGCAGCCAGGATACGATGTGAAGACTCATCATAGCAGTATGTGAAAGTACATTAGACAAATTATAAGTATGTAATTTTATTATCCTTCAAAACCTTAATTTGCGATTTTTGTTGCATGAGACCTTATGGCCGACCATGGACAAGATGGTATAATTTTGTGAAACTATTAATGATTACTCTTTCAGAATGATATGTATGGTTTTGGTACAAATGCTAGTCTAGTTATGTGCTTTGCCATAATAAATAAGTATGAAAAACTTGGGTTCTTTCCTTATAAACTTAAATTTATAATTTAATAAATAGCAATGAGACTCTTCTTATGTTTAATGAATTGCAAATTATAGCATTAAAAGAATAAATTCAATCATAGCATTATTTGATAAATCTGTTTATAAGTTTATAAAATCAATCAATTTTGTATCATGTACTAGAATCAACAATGCAAAGCTAAAGTGATGGAAAAGGCAAATGGGATTTTATTGTACCTTACACATCATAAACTACCAAGGACAAAAGCATTCAAATGTTTTCTCAGAATATTATTAAGACTCTTATGTCATTCTGACAACAGTATGTACTCCAATGTATGCTCTATTCAAGATATAGGATTTCTGGTTTTATGAATGACAAATAGCAACGGCACAGTAAATTTAATTATAAATTAATATTTATTTACAATTTTATGATTAACAAATAATTAATATATGATGTTTAATATAATAAATAGATACATAAATAAATAAAATAAATAAAATATCATTCCATTTGTTTACTTCAATAAATATATCATAGGCAAATTTTTATAAAAGCCTAATCATAAATTTTATTATAATTTGATCTAATTTCTGCCTTGAAGAAAATATACTGAAATTCAACATCAAATCATGAAATATCCAATGTCAGCTGCAGAACCAATAAACCTATACTATAAACCTATAATAATATAATAAATAATATTATATTTGCAGGAATTAGCTATAATGCAATGCTAAACCAACGTGAAAATTCAAACTTCAGTTTAGTTAAAATATTAATTAACAAACTTGTAATACATTATGGGGATAATTTAGATAAGATGCCCTACTACACTTTATGACTGAACTTATAAGTTATACTTATAGATGGAAGAAGATGATTTTAGCATAGTAATACAAAATACTTTACCCAAACTTACATTTATGAAGTAAAATGATATTCCTGTGGATGCATTCATCTACACATAATGATACAACACTGAATGCCCTATGGGTTTATACACCACCATGAAGCAACAAATATAATTACACAATTCTGCGGATTGACCATCAGCACAGCAAGTGGCAAATAATTAATCTGTGGATTAACCACCAGCAAAGACTAATGCCATTTAACATTGTAAAGCAATATTAATATTTACTTTATAGTTAAAGTGCAAAATCCTCCTCCTCAGTTATTCTGACAATTCAGAAAAACATCAGCAACTTAGAAGATCTGGGTTCATACATAATGAAAAGTGTTTCAATAATGACAACTAATATACTGATTTATTCTGCTTAAAATATAAACATAATAATAATGTAATACAAATGACATGAGCACAGGAACAGAACTCTGGAAAGACTCATAAGATACCTCATGAGAGATTGACACACATCATAAATTTATTAGTAATTCTTAAGCTTTTCACATGGCTATTCCCTCAAATAGATATTTTATTCAATCCCATGAATTTAATTTAAACAGAGTAAAAGTATAAATCATGAACCTCACATATAAGTTCATATAACAATAAAATTAAAATTAATTCATTCTTACTCAAATACATAAATAAAAGTTTACAACATTTTTGGAATATTAAATATTATCCGTGAAATCAATATAAAATGTCTTGAACAACAAATACACATTACACAAAGTAATAATTATGAATTATAGCCAAATTCCATAGATGTGATAGTATCCATTTGTACTAGTTGTTATGAGTACTTTTAAATTAATGAATTTTAGGTGGGCTCTATGAATATGAGATAATTCCAAACACATGACATGTAGAGTTTAAATGAAAATGTTCTTCATAAGTTATTAAATTCTACATTTTATCTAGCATTGTTCCAAATTTATAATATCCAGGCTATATTAATTTATCTATCCACATTTAAATCTAAGAATAATAATCAGAGCAAAATAATTTAATAAATCAACATTGGCGATAGAAATCAGAAAGTAGTTTTAGTTAATTGTTTAAAGGCTGTTATCATTATTCAAGTAGTAAACAAATTAAATAGTAAATACATTACTGGCAGTATACGTTCAGATAAGATAGTCAATTCTTTATTATTTAACTGATACACAAAAACATTAAAGTAGCATTTCAATAAAATTTAAAATTGATTTTAAACCTTTTCTTTTTTGTTTAAAGTAAAGGTTTCATGTCCGAAAACATCTGCAATTAAAATATTTATTTAATGTTGCCAGTTTGCATGGAATAAAGTATTCCAAAACATACGACCTTCTGCTATTAATTCTACTTTTAAAGTTAAACATTCCGACATCTTTCAAATGTAGATATTAAGAAAATTATTAGCGATTTGATTCAGTGGCTGGCAGACTTGAAAAGACCCTTTAAATTCAGCAACTCATACTGTTATTAAATATCACCATTTTATATTTAAATTCATATAAGAATTCTTGGTTAATCCGTTTGCTTGTCATTAATTTTTAAAATATGCGTAACATGTTTTGCTTACATGTTATTCTTACACCATTTTGTCTCTTAATGATTATATGAACGCTCTCTTACACTGAAATGCACACATGCTTATCATATTTTGCTCTAATGATTAAAAATTTGTTAAATGAATGAAAATAATTTCAAGGATTATTTTAAATAAATAAGAATTATTATTTTTAATCACATTTTACTAAACTTGATGTATGCTGTTGATTTCTTACAGGTTAAACATATTTGACCCAAATCAGTGAATGGAAGAGAGCAATTTTAAATACATTAAAACTTATTCTCACCAATAAGTTATATTGGATGCAAGTAAATAGTCTGTTCAAAATGCAAACCAAGACAATCAAATCACCAAGAAGACAGAAATTTTTAAATCAGTTCTATCAATCTTTAAATTTTACACTAAAATATAAGGTTACAATATATATATATTTAAACTCTGACTTAGTATTTCTTTTTATGTATAAACACACGAACAGTATATATAACCTTAAATAAGTACAGATACTTTTTGTAAATATATATTTGTGATCAATTTATTTAACTGAAAATAGGTTGAAGTAAGTAAGTAATATAGTATTAAAGCTATAGAAGAATGCAAGATCATCAAAGATTAAAATCTGACATTGCACAATTTCATCACAATTTATTCGAGTATGTCACTAATTATAGCTAAATCCATCTTTTTTTTTGAGTCCATTATATCATTATGATAGTAAATTTTAAATTTATAATATTCCAACTTGAAAATAATTATTAAAATAATAAAAAATATAATCTTATGGACTTTTTTTTTATATAATACACTGTGAAATTTGTTTTGCTAAAATAATATAATAAATTCATTACAATAATAAAAAAACTTCAATACATAAAAAAGCGAAGTAATTAATCATGAAAAACAATATAATCCCTACCACAAAAACTTATATATATATTTAAAAGAATCTTAAATAGATTTAATTCATATGTAGCAATACTTGTATTTTAATTTCAATTAGCAAAGATTATTATCATTTGCTATAAATTTCACATATTGGCAATAAAGTGAAATTTTAAAACCAATACTTAATTCTAATAAATTGAATTACAATATCTATTCTTGCCTTCAGCCCCAGAATCAAAATAACACAAAAAGATAACTTTAAAAAACAAATATGTGCAATAGACTTATGATTTTAAATAACTATCATGTAAAAATGATGGAATCTTCTAATACAAGTGAAAAAAAAAAACATTAAAAAAATTCACAAATGTTGGGTAAGATCAATAATTATAGAGAATCTATAACAATTTCTTATCTCAGTCTGCTAAGTTTGTTGTTGTTGCTATTATTACAATACATGCAATCATTTAAAAGATAGGTAAAAGTTTTTTTTTTTTTGCATCCTCATAACAACAAATAAATTGCACCTTTCATAGAAGTTTCAAAATAGGTCTTCATGATTGTATTACAGAGCAGCGGTCGGCAACCGGTGGTCTGTGATATAATTTGAATGGTCTGCAAAGAAATTCATATATTATTTAAATTCGCTAAGCTCATTTAATAAAATTTTTAAATAAAAAATCTTTTTTTTAAAGCTGTATTTATTCTATGTAAAATAGAACAAAAACTTTATATTGCTAATTCATTTGTTACAAAATACTACTATGACTGCAAAACATCTACCTCAAAAGCATTTAATTAATCTCTACTCTGTCAGCGACATAGAAAAAGTAACAAAATAAGAATACAGAATTTTGTACAATTGACTAGGCATCAAATTTGACAATGACACACCCTTATATATATAAATAAATATATATGTATATCATACTCAATGCTCATATTAATTCGTATTTTTAAAAATTATGTTAGTGGTCCGCAATATCTAAAAGGTTGCCGACTGCTGATATAGAGAGCAAATTTTATACAATAGTCCAGCAACACGATAAATAACAAAATAATATATTTTTCCCATTTAAATGGTAGAAAAATGAAAATATCTATGGTTTGAACTATATTGTAGTAATAAAAAAGACATACTCTAAACAAATCCTGATAGAAAGTTTACAGGAGATATATCAAATTACTGAAGATGACAATAATAATATTATTTCAATTTATTTGGTATTAATAGATACAATATACAAATAAAATACATAATGTAAAATTATTTATCAAACCATTGTAAAAAAATTTGTACAGTAGTCCTAAACTTTTTAGTCTTTGTTTAGAAAATATTTACTGTATTAATAAAGTACTTATTTTATAATCTAGGCAGACTAATTAGATCTGAAATTTTAAGATTTCACTTTTGAAATTTGGAATATTATGCAAGTCTGTTGATCTTGTGCCTTTTGTTGCTTTTTGCACCATATTTTGTATAATGCAACATATTTTGTATAATACCACATATTTTTTCATAATCAACATAATTCGAACATTTTTTACAACCTTTTCCAATGCCAATCTATAACTTAAGTTAGTGGAGGTCCAAACCACAGTACTATAGTTTAAAACTGGTAGAACCAATTTATAAAACAAGTACACACATGTATCTTTCTCAAACATTTTACAATTTCTGAGAATCAAACCTCTGATTTTGTAGCTTTTTGCAATGGTATATTGGATATAGTTATGAAATGTTCCATTATTATTAAAATAAATTTTTATGGTATTCTTTTCTTGCAATACTTTTTAAAGTTAATTGCAGCTGAAAATATTAGTTGATGACTTTTTTAAAAAAGATAAGATACAGCATTTTTCAGCATTAATGTCAATATTATTTCTCTGACACTAAGCTTGAAATCTTTTGATATCAGACTGTAAAATTTTATGATCATCAAAATTAACAAATGCACAATTTTATATCATCAGAAAAACAAAGAATGTTAGTACTGTTTTATCTCCAAACAATAAATCAGGAAAAACTTGCCAAGTATACTTCCTTGAGGCAATCTAATACCATGAGACACAAAACTAGACCTATTACAAATAAAAGACCCACACAACTGCAGAAACTGATAAGAAAAATCACTGAGATGCAATTTGGAAATCTACACAGAGTGATCTACCTGTTCAAAGGCTTTGCATAAATCAAAGTAAATATCATCCAGTTGCAGTCTCTTGTCATTAGTATTCACAATATGCTGAATATGAACCAAATTGGTAACAATAGATCTTAGTATAAATACATGTTATTTTTTGCTAAATGTTCAAGTAAATTATTTCTTATCTTATTATACACACATTTTTCAAAATTGCTTTTTATCTTATTATACATACATTTTCCCAAGATTTTCCCAAATACACACAAAAGATAAATAAATCTATACTTTTCAAATCATGTGATTTATATTTTGGTATAACATAGCAACTTTCCATAAATCAGAAAAATTAGCCTGCTGCAAAATGAGATCTAAAATGCAATTAAGAATTGGAGCTAATAGTGTAGCACAATCTTTATAAATGAATAAAAGTATAATATCATATCCAATGCCATTTTTATTTTTGAGCTGTTTTATTGCCAACAAATGTCATCACTAGTTATTACAGCAAAACTTATAAAGTTGTTAGTTTTAGAAACCATGCAGGATTTGGTTAACACATTTTTTTCATTTGTGCATGATGAAAAATAATCAGTATAGATATCAGTTATAAAATTCCTGGCATCAACTGACATTTTAGTTATTTTTAACCCCAGATTGTTTCAATATATGACCAAAAATAATCAAAGTTGTATCTTATACTATTCTCCAGTTGCCCAATATATCTTTTAAAGTACATTTTTTCCCTTGATTTTAAATAAACTTCTAAAATTTATAAAATTATCATAACAAAGTACAAATTCTGATTGTTTAAATAACTTATGATGCCTAAATAGAGATTTGAACTCAGATTTTTTAATCTATTTATCTTCCACTCCATCTCAATCAACTGATACACATAACCACACACATGCAAAAAAGCTACATGATCTCCAATCTGTATTTCGTGTAAAACCAGCACTCATAGGTTGGGCCAGATCACAATTTCCCACACATATATACAATCAGTGCTCGAGGCTTCAATTTTCTCACCATTCCAGCTACAGTATCAAATCCAATAAGTGCTTTGAGCATTTCATTGTTGGTTTTTCAATGAAATGAACAGTCGAATACTTGGAAGGGTGAGAAAATTGAAACCTGTCCATTAAAGTTTGAGGAATTGCTATCTTAATATAACCGAGCACTGATTATATATATGTGTGTTAGATTATGATCTGATCCAACTGATGAGTGCTGATTCTGCACAAAATGCATATATTGGGAATCATGTATTTTTTTTTCATGTATGTGGCCATGTGCATCAGTTGCTTGAGATGGAATGGAAGATGAATAGACTGAAAAATCCTGATATCAAATCCCTCTTGTTACATATGTGAAACATTCAGTATAAGCAAGTTACATGCTGCCATAGAATTATGATACCTAAGTTTATTTTTTTATTGATACAAATTAACTTTTTAGAAAACCAAGAAGGAGAATGAGATGATGATAATAATAAAAAGTTTAAATAGAGATAGAATTTATTTCAAATCCTTGCAAAGATCTTCAATTCATTTATTACAATTCTATATTATTAATATTGCTTTATAATTATTATTATTTATATTATTGTTTATTATGATTATTATTCACATTATAAATCCAGTACTATTATGATTCATTTAATTTATTGACTATGAAAAATACAAAGGGTCTTGCAGTGTAGTAATTAGTGCATCTGTCTGCCAAAATTATCTTAGTTTCATATCTGTACCTGGTTAATCTTAGAATTTTTCAGGTCAAAATCAGGTTTAAAATTTTTCTTGCAGGCACACAGCCCACAGCCAACCCAATTAAGCCGTACAAAAATGTTCATAATCCAACATCTAGCTACTACTAATTAGAAAATAAATATTTCAGATTAATCTGGGTTGATCAGATGATTGACTGTAAAAATAAAAAAAATATTTAATATAATGTGCCCTTCACCAATGGTGAAAATGCCATATGTTAATGAGCACAGAATCACTATTATTATCTTTACATTACTGTTAAAATATATTTATATACAAAATGTTGCAGCAAATCCATGTTGTCTATAAAATACTTCACCTAATTGTCACTTTCAGCTGTGAATAATTCTGCTATACTGTGTTTTTATTCACAAGCATACGTCTAAATCGTCCACGATGAAAGATTGACAAATAAATGTATAATGCACATTGTAAAGACTAACAATATTTAAACAACACTTGAAACCAACCTCATCAACTTTTGATCAATTCAACTTAATATTCACTGCATTAGTTTTACATTTCCTATAAAAATATGCTTTAGATAATTTTTAATTACAAATTTAAATTTTACTAAATATCACTTATATTTTAGAGTCTTCCTGTAAGGATAGGCTATTCATGCTGAGAAAGATCAAAGAAACAGTCCTGAAAAAGATTTTGATAGGTATCGATGCTATGCTCAGTGCCCCAAATTTATTACCAATGCTTCAATAATATCATGTAGTTTCTTCAAGGTAACAATGACTGAAATCTACATAATTAATGTTACTGAAACACTGGCAAGTAAGCTCAAATGCTAGGTAGATGCAATAATAAACAGGAGCCTTTCTTTGCAATATTCATCCACTCAATTTTCTCTGCATATGTAAATGATTATTTTATGTGTGCTGGGCAGTTTAATAAAGGGGCTGACACATTGATATTAACAATTAGTCATTTTAGTGTTGTTGTACTACATATAATACAGTTACCTTGTAATTATTTATTAAGCGCACAGGAAGTATATATAAATACTTTCAGGTTAAAGCCTGTCCTAAAAGTATTTATAAATGGTTATGTTAAACTAATAAATTATACAGGTATATAATTCAATTTAGAGTCACACAGATAAAGAAATTTTATGATCATATTAATTCTCACTTTCAAAAATTGAAGGAAAATTTTAATACAAAAATTTAAGGGTATTTTGCTCAAAATGTAAACTTTAATACTGATAGTAATCATAGAATAGTAAGAAGCTGGTAGTTGTATTTTAATATAATAATAAAAAAAACTTAAGATTAATAATTCTACATGTAAAGATTTGGAAAAGCTTAACAAACATTTATTTGCATTTTAAATATAGCTAAAAATAGATGGATGTTTCTTAAAAATTTGGTTTAATTTAATTGCTAGGAGGAAAAAAATAATAATGTTCAAAACAATCAAGAGAAAAAAAGAGTTAAAAGAAAAGCAATAATTAATTTCCAAATAGAAAGATGTAGAAACATAATGTGAGATACTTATTTTTTAAATTGCAACTGAGCTTAAAGAATATAAAAAAAGTAAAAAAAGATTTTAAAAAAAGATGACATAAATTCTACATATTGAAAGTCATTTAGATTTAAATTAATATATATAGAGAGATGGAATTAGAATCACTAATAAAAAAAATATTGTAAAATGTCTTTGGCTTATTTGGAGTAATATTTCTCTGACTTCAAATAGGATTTAAAGATAGTGGATAACAGAATAATGACAATGCATGTATTACATTAAAATTAGAACTTAGAATGTAAAGGTTCATATTATATAGATCCTATATGTACAAAATATTGAAATAGATCATAAAGTAGTACAATCTATAGTTAAAACAATAGCTGCAGTAAAAAATGGGTCCTATTATAAAATATTGATAAGAAACTTGACATTCATTCATTAAAAGCATTTACTATTCCGCTAAATTTCAAAAACTATTAAACATTAAAATTGCCAATTTAAATTTCAGAATTTCCATATGATTGAGGCATTTTCTTTAAAGAATGTATTGTGGATATAAATAAATCTATATTATTTTCACTAAAAAAAATAATCATAATTGTTTCTTTGGTGATAATTCTATTATTAGTGATTTAATTAAAAGAAAATGTATTTTTTGTTTTACAAAATAATGAAATCAATATGGATCTATATAAGCAATATAAAAATGTAAAAGTAGAATTTCAACAACAGACAAGAAAGCTTAAAAATAACTAATGGATTAAACCTGCAAAGAAGATAGTCATTTGCTGATCATGATTACTTTAGATCACTTTTTGAAGGACTGAAATTAAGTTATTTTAGACCATTTTTTGATGAAGTGATATTAACACATAGATCTGAAAATGATTCTATTAAATCTACAAAGGAAATTCTTTCAAGCAAATGGAAAAAATATTTTGATCATTTTTGAAAAACAATACAGTAATTGAAATGATAGATTTTAAAGATATATTGTTCCTAATTATTCATTTAGAATGAACACAGAAATCCACCTTAATAAAATTAAAAGTTCTTTGTAATAATTCTAAAAATAAAAAACTACAAGATCTGCTAAGATTGTCAGCATTTTCTAACACTGATCCATTGCAGAATAAAGATTTCTCCAACTTTAATTCAGTTACTCCAATCTCTAGCTTCTTTTTTCCACAATACACCAGAAAACTCTCCTATTTCATCTATCTATCTTACATGTATCTTTTATAATCTTTTGGGATACAATTTACAACTTCAACTGCCCATCTATTATCATCTCTTCTAATTATACATCCAGCCAAGCTCCATTTCAATTTTTAATTATTTCGATAATATCAATAATATCTATTGTCTAACTCAGGTATTTTGTTTCTGAATTATTTTTGTTACTCTTAATATACATCTCTTCATACTGCATTGAGTAGTCCAAAGACATTGTATTGCTCTTCTGTTAAGTGTCCAAATCTCAGATCCATAAATAGTAACTGGTTAAATATATCTATTAAATAGCTTCTATTTTAAATATATAGACATATTTCTTTTTAATAATAAATTATTTCTACTAAAAGCATTCCATCCAAGTTTAGTTCTATGATTACTTTTAGCCATAACGTTTCTATCTGTATTAATAATCTGACCAAGACATTTGTAAAGGTTAACCTTTTCTGATTCAGGATTGTCAATGTTTATTTTCTTCTTTGGAAAAAGTACATTTATCATTACTTTAATCTTTTTAGCATTTATCCTTGTTTTTACTTTCTTACTTTCATCTGATAATTCTCGCAACATTTCGTAAAGCTCTGAAGTATTGTTTGCAAAATCAGCAACATCATCTGAAAAATCTAGATAATTAAACTAATTGCCATTTACTTTTATTCCATTAACTTCCTATTTTAATCCACAAATTACTTCTTGTAAAATTGCTATTGAAAGTTTTGGAGATATAGAATCACCCTATCGAACACCTTTCTCAAAGTTAATATTTTTACTATAACTATACAATCTAATTTTTTTTTGTTGCATTTTGATAAATATTCTTCAGAATATGATGTCTTAGATCTATATTTTGATGATGTGTATAGAATCAAATACCTTTTCATAATCTACAAATCTAAACTCATATTATTTGACTTTTCTATAACTTCTCTCAATAAATGGATATGATCCATTATGCTAAACCACTTTTAAATCCAGCTTATTCTTGTGTTTAATTAAAATATAAAGTACACTGTAGATAAGTTGTAATTATCTTCGTAAAAAATGTATAGGGCTGTAATTTCCAATATCTTCTTTATCACCTTTTTTAGATATCAATATTACCACTGCATTCTTCCAATCATCTGGTACACCTTTAACATTTAGACATTTTGTATATAACTTTATCAATAATTTTTCTATTTTTTTAGCTGCTTCATTTAACATATATGCCATAATTTCCTGAAGCTTTTCCCTTCTGCATAGATTAAATTGCATATCTTCATTTAAAATGCTGGACAGTTCCGAAAATAAAATAACTGTAGGGAATATTTTGCTTTCATATACTTTATTGCTATATAATTTTTTATGACGTTATCTCTCTTTTTGGTAATAGTTCCATCTTTTCCTCTTATTGCAGAAATAACTTTCCTTTTAATACCAACTTTTGAGACTAATTTTCTTCTATAACTTGCTGAATAATTCACAATTATATTTTCCTATTGTTATTAGCTCTTTTTACAGTAGTGGTATGATAGCTATAAAAGCATTGAACACTTTTAGGGATATATAGATCCATAAAATTATATAGCTTATTCTTAAAGATATTTTATTATTCCATTTTATAAAATAATGACAAAGAAAAGACAGCAATAATTATCACAAAATAACATTATTATCCATTATGGCAAAAGCTCCTTCATGAATTTTGAATTCATTTACAAACAAATGAATGCTATAGACACAATGTAATTTTTAAAAAATCTAGAAGCATTATTTTTTGTTGCTGAAAAAATGCAAAATAATGTCAAAGTAAAGATGTAATTTGTTCGTAGCTTTTATTTACTTGGTTAAGCTATTTAACTGAATCTATCAAAACCTTTTATGGTGATGTTTAAAATTACCTGATTGTGACTGAAATTTATTCATATTATACAGCTTCTAGTGATGGAATAAAATGAAAAGTTATTATTGTTAATTAAGAATTTGAAATCAAATGTGATACAAACAATGATATATACTTATTCCAATTTTGTTTCCTCTTTTTATAAGAGTTAGGCGGCTTTAAAAAGCTTCTAAATACTATATCCGTTTGATAATGTAGTTTTTATTTGAAACAATTAAAAGCAAAAATGAGTATTTCAAAGACATTTACAGCAATCTGAAGATAGCTTATCTTGTCAATACAAAAGATGATCTTCAGAATATTCTTAAAGTTCAAAATGCAATTTATAAAAAAAAAAAAAAACAGTTCTTTAATATTCAATGACAGAAGAAAAATCGTCAGCAACTTTTAGCTTGGATAATTAACAATTTGAAAATGACAATCAATTTAATATAAATATTTTGCTTGCTTTTGAAGTAGGAAGATAAATTTAGTTCCAATGGCTTTTTATATATAAATTCTGATTTGTAGAATATAAAACAGTATTTAAGATTCTATTTGCATTTCTGCAATAATTAAAGCTTTGAAATATCAAGACACGGATCCAGAATATGATCAAAATTCTTATGAATATTTATCAAAATGCAACAGCAGTCATTAATCCAATTGCGACATTAAGAAAATTAACAATGACATAAGTGTATGAAATGTGATTTCATATTTCTAAAACTTTCTCCAAACAGTTTCAAAGTTAGTATTTTGTGAATTAAAATGGGAAGCTAATGTTGGGGTTTACAATGCTTTCATTTGGAAGAAAAAAATATGACTTAAATAGCATTCTATGGATTTCCAAAACAAGTGAAAATAAATATTAATAATGAATTCACAACTCATAAATATATTTTATATATTATTAATGTACACAGAAAAAACTGAATAAAATTAACTATTCAAATCTATATGCTTGAAAAATGTTTTCAACAAATGTGTTTTATCTGTGATGATTTGGAACTCTGACTTGAATACTTAATAACACTTACACTGAGATGAAGTAGACATAAATATTAGGATTACAAGGAGAAATTACAAGTGGATACATGGAAAAGAAAACAAACAGATATCACTAAAATCATTTTAAAATTAAGAGACTGAAATGAAGCAAGATTCGTCATAAGGCTAGGGAAGATGATAAAAGGTTATTAAAATTATCATAATGCTCACTCCAAAAGAATGTAAACCACCCATAAAAAATACGAGATGAATACATGGTATGCAGCTATGAATCAGTTTAACTGGATTAAACTCATACACTGTTATCTTGCAATAAATTAACAATTTCTGATAAATGAAGCTGTGATAAATGTATTGCAAATGTATATGCAACAAATATTTAAATTAATAGTTACACAATTGTTATTACTTAATATTTACATTTAATAAAGCAATGGAAAGTTAATAGGAATTTTTATTACTATAAAGAGAATGAATTGACGTAAAAACAAATTTACTTGACATTATAGGAGTTCTAAGCATCTTGATGGCAAATAATTTGTATATAGAATTAAGAATAAACCAAGTTATAATTTTAGAAATTAGCAAATAACCTATATTTATATATTACACATCTCTAGGCTTAAAAATTCAGATTCTGGCTATTCGGGACATCTTTAGAATATAAGCTATCAAAGTAATGCGCCAAATCTGAAATCAATCAACATTTTTAGTAAATAAATTTGACAAAAAAATTATTATTATTATTATTATTATAACATGCTGCTAAGTTGCTTCCGGATAATCATACAAAAAGCATCCTCCATCTTTTCGAGCATTATTTATTCTTTTTTTATTGAATTAGATCATATCATGAAATAATCAATAAAATATTTTGAGTCTGGTTAATTATACATAAAATAAAAGTTCAGGTTTAAATCTGATTCTTCTTCTTACTATGATATTCTTAAAGAGTTATAGTTTGAATAAACACAGTATTCATTTCTTAATGATATATTCCTAAATTAAAGATATTTATCAGATTTCACAACAATGTCCAGAGTCAGTTTGCAATGTTTTTTAACAGCTGAATAATACAAGGGAAAAATCGTCAATAGTTTTTACATCTTCATTAATAATTTTAAAATTAGCTACTATAAATATTAAAATTATTATTCCTACAAATGCAATTAATGTAAAACTAAAGATTAATTTGCGTATTGTAATGTTTTAATACTTTAAGAAAGAAAGCAATGTTTACAAAATTTGAAATAACCGCTACAATATGATGAACAAGGAAAAAAAAGATCTATAATTAATTAAATTCTTTAGAGGAATAAAATAGTAAAATACCATTATTACATATTATAAATAATACATATTAATATTCAATCTTAAATTAATTTCAAATTAATACCGTTTGTATAATAATCCATCAGCTCTTCGCTAGTCATGGCCTAGGAGTATTTATAATCCGGCGAAAATAACATGTTAGATTTTCCGGTAAACAGCGCACTACACTTATTACGGAAGTCAAACTCACTAAAAATAAAAATATTAAAAATAATTAAAATTTAAAAAATATATAGTTATTTAAATAAAATATTTTTAATAGTATTATCAAATATGCTTCAATATATTCATCCTACATAACAATAAATTTATTTATAATTATGTGGGCATTTTTAAATTATTCATCAGTGATTTTACAATATTTTTTATTTTTATTTTTGTTACTTTGTTTGAATCCGCTAGACGTCTGGTAAGGGGTACCGTTATTCTTTATTATTAATGTATGGTTGCTACTTATTTTCTATATTATGTTAGACTTTGTTATCTTTGCAATTACTTTCGTAATTGTTTTAATAGTGGCTGTAATTTATTTATACCCTGTAAGTTTGTTACTTTATTATAATCTCTACCATATAAATTTATTTGTGCGTAAAAGAAATGTACTGCCTACTGTAAGTCATCTCTTGAAACTGTTTATAATTTATTGTGGGTGTGCCAAGTGTTGATTATCCGAGTTCAAATCGCTGTTTGTTTCCACTTTAGATAAGGTACAATATGGTTATATTGTAATAGTCTAGTTTTTTTATTAATATAAAATTAAGTATAAATCAATTTAATCTAAAAAAAATTGACATTCAAGATATTTTTTATTAGATCTGTCGTCTATTTACAGCAATTTAAATCGGAAAATCGATATGACAGGTAAAGTTACCGAGTTGATGGACCTTTTTTTTAAAAAGACATTTAGTGAAAAATTATCTTTAGTGATTTAAATCACACGTTTTCGAAATAAATTGAAGTAAATAAAATTTCATTTTATAATTTCAAATAGTGTATTCTATTTTAGTGATAAATGAAACAACACATTATTGAAGAAAAAAGAGGATTTTATAAAGTCTATATATATTTACTAATAATTTGTGTATTAAAAAAAAAGTTTTGTTTGTGGTTTTCCAAAAAAGCAGTAATTCATGTATTATTAACTTTAGAGAAAAAGATTGAGTGAAGTACTAGAATAGTTGAAAGAATGAAAGATGTAGAATGTAAATTATGCGTGAGTGAATATTAAACATCTCAGCAAAGCAAGTAGAGTAATTAGATAGTAGTACTTCAATAGTTTGTTCATGCTTGCTATTCTTTTTAATACAATTTATTTTAACATCTCATTGTTAGATCCGTAGAAACATTATTAAACCTTCATTATATTCGAAAAAAATAATATAATTTGATACTTTTAATTTAAATAACATTAGTAAAGTTTGCATTCAATTTGAATATAGTATAATTTTTTTCAAAAACAGTATATAAGTTTCTTTATTTTATGCAAAAGAAATATAATAAGATGAATTTTTGCATGATAATAGCTTTAAATAAAAGTTAATAATATCTTTTTAAGATATTTTCAAGTTATCAAATTCACCACTTCCTTTATTTTGCTGTAATATCTTATATAAAGACAATTTATCCACTTCTTTAAACATTTTTTAGCAAAAACCATTTATTGACTTATATTCATGTGCAATCTTACATTTCAACTGTCTTTGCAGTCTTCTTCAGAGTCACTTTTATTTTAATTGTGAATATTTAAGTCCATAGAATTGCAGGGATTTGAACCCTTTGGAATTAAGAGAGGAATTCTGCTATTGGAAATGTTTATAAGAATTATTTAGATCAGCAACTTGTTCTTTTAATGTTATTTTTGCTCATTTTATTTTTATTTGTGCCTTTGTTATTAATGGATTTTTGAATAAATGATGAATTGATATTTGTTAGACTTTTTTACATCAAATTAATAGTAATGTGAATCTTTGCAGTAGTTATTTTCCATTGGTTTTATATTTTTATTTTTTTTGATAGTGAAGTCTGTACGAGGATGAAAGTGCAGGAACATTTGCATTTGAAAAAGAGCCATTATTTGTATCATCTTAGTTTGAATTTTATAAATATAAATATGAATAATTATCATTAGAAATCTGAAGATATGTTATTAGCATAAGATTTTACTAATGGTGATGGATGATAATAAATTATCAGGAAAAATTTCTTTAAGATTTAATATTTTTCTGACTTTTGAATATATTAATTTTAAAATTATTTTTTGCCATTACTTAATTTTTTATCAATATATTAGCTACCAAATTGGCATTTTATTTTATTTTTGTTCTTTTATTTTCAAACATTGATGATTGTTTACTAAATTTTGTTTTGCTTAATATTGATTGAAAATTGCTTCTCAACCTAAGCACATTTTTGTAAACAGTATTGCAATAAGTACTGTTTTTTAATAAATCTTTTTGTGTTGTTGTTATTATTCATAAATAGTATTCAATGAAATTAACAGTTTTGTTTGAATTATTAGAAGAATAATTATTTCAAAGTACTGCAGTTTTTTTACATAATTTTCTGAAATTCGTATTATTTTTAAAAATATGAATTTAAGCTAATGTAATGAAATTGCAAAGCAAACAAAGCATCATTTTTTAAAATCAGTAAGTAGAAACAAAAAGTTTTAAGTATTTTTTTTAATGTTTTCCAGTACTACATTAGCAAAGCCATTATTGTCTTACATGATTAAATGCTCAGATAGAATAATGCAATCTCAAGCTCAAGATTCATGGATCATTTACCATATTTTCTAGAAATAAATTGTTCAATTATTTATTTATTTAAAGCTTATCATGTAATACTATTTTTTTTGACATGGAATTTATTTTTTTCCAGAAAATGTGTAAATATATTTTAAATGATTCTGGGATTTTTTTTTATGATTAATGTCTTTAAATCCTAAAAATCTTTCATAAAGTTTAAATTCACTGAATCTTTAATTTTTATGTTCTACTACAGCTTTTTTTTTTTTAAATTATTGTATAAGATAATTAGAAAAAAAAATGCAATTTATTGAAAATATTCTTCTTTGCTTTATTTCTTAATAATTCAATATTTCATTTTGAATTCAAAGATTTAAATATTTTAATTTTTGAGATTTATCATTAAACAAATATTTATATTTTAATCATATATTGCTAATAATTTAATAATATTTTTAAAAAAACTAATATGACTATTTCCATGTTAAATAATTCAATATCTCTCTGCAAAAATTAATTAACAGTAGTTAAGTATAAAAAGATATTTATTATTTTTTTAGATAAATGCTGGACTTGAATTTGTATTTTGAATCTAGTTTATGAATGTTCTAGCTCCTCACTGATGAGAGCCATTAGCTCAAAAACAGTTTGGGGATAGGGATAATTCTAGATAAGAATTTTGAATGCATTATTTTGTGGCATTTATCCTGAAAATAAACAAATAAAATAAGGTTGTTTAGAATTATTAGCATGCTCTTTATATTACATTTATAAATACAAGCTAAATAAATTACATGATATATGATTTGATTTTCATTATTATTATTATTTTTCATATAGTTTTCTTGTTACATAGAGGTATTGTCTAGCCTAATAATCATTTATCCAAGTTCAGTCCTAAAAATTTTATGTATTCTTTTATATGTTTAACAATAATAAATGAATTGGATAGCATAATCTATTTCTTTTGTTTATATATTAGTCTCATATAAATTATTAAAATAACAAGCATTAAATTTGTAGCCATCATCATTTTAGTTAGATTGATTCAGAAGCTAGCTATGGTCCATTATATGTAAAAAAAAGAAAAACTTTGTTTTTGCATAGTTCAATAAAATTGGCTTTATCTATAAAATGAACCAAATTTGAACATGTCTATGAACTTTTTGTCTCCCTAATTAGCTTTTTATTTTAATTTTATTTCATTAGTTAGAAAAATTGTATTTATTTTGTCAAATATTTGTCTTATTTTTATGACTCTCTTCTGCTACATTGCTTCAATATAACTACTAGAAAGTTCTGCTGGTAACAAAAACTTGTCAAGTTTGAATAATTTTTTTTTTTTATAGTCTTTGCTCTGATTTTTTTATTGCTTTTGAAATATTTCAACATGTTATTAAAATTATGTTTACTTTATAATAATATATATTTTAAACTATCTACTTGAAAGCACATATAGTTATTAAGCAATAACCATTGCTAGTCAGTAATAGTTTGTCTTATTTCCTATTTATTCTAAATCTCAGTTTTAAGTGATTTTATAATAATTAATGGATCTTTCATTATTAATATTTATAAATAACATATCTTTTTCATATATCACATGATTACCATTTCATATGCTTACACATGATGTTAATAAGAGTATGCACTGTGATGCACTATGGCTTCTCCTTTCTCGGTAGTCGGAAATCTCCCAGCCACTATGCCCAGAGATATCTGTTAGCTACCTTATCTTCCCCTTTCATTCCCTACCCTACATTTTTCCCATATTTTTCTCTATCCTGCTCCATCCCATTTCCACAACATTACTTTTGACCAATCTATGGCTTTTATATCTAAATCCCCATTATCTTTTTCTAAACCCAGCATAAAAATCAACAACCCACTTTCTGTATAATCACTTTGTTTATATTTATTCTCCCACAACTTCATTATTTGTACCCTTTCTGCTTGTAAGCATTTACATTCAATTAACAGATGCCTAATATTTTCTATGCCTTCCTTACATAACTTGCAGACTAAATCACCCACATTTCTCCATTTATGTGTATATTCCCTTGTTGCTAATGATCCTGTTTGAGCCTTAAACAGTAAACTACTTTCCTTGCTATTATCATAAATTAACTCACACCCAATATTCTGTTTACTTCTATATATATTTAAACTCTTTTTACTCTCCATACTAGTTCTCCATCTCTCCAACTCCCTATTTTTTTATTAATGCATCTATTCTTCTATCCCATTCCTTGCCACTATAACACTCAACAATTCTCCTAACACAATCATCCCACCTTTTGTATAAGTATACTGACATAAAATCTTTATCCAAATCTTCTACATACTGTACTACCTTTCTCACCCATCTTGTTGCCTGTCCTTTACTCATAACCCAATTAAATACTATTTTGGCTATTCTCTTATTATACATAAACTGCAATCTACTGAACATTTTCATTTTGCTTTTTGCATCTCTCATATAAAAACTTGACCATCCCATTTCACCTTGAATTGCCTCCTTTGCTATCCACATATCTGCATCTAATGCATGTCTTCCTACTTCTCTTTGTACTTTTTCTAAGTAATCTAACACCCCTTTACTAACATATAATGCATCATTACCATAAGTTAACCCTGCTATTGCCACTCCCTTCCATACAATTCTAGCTACATCATATTTATTATATAAAAACACTGTTAATTTCTTTATCAGTCCCTTTCTTTTCTTTGCTTCATTTATCAATTTTTTCTCCCATTCATCCAAGCAATTTCTCTGATTACTTAAGACAATTCCCAAATAGTTATACCTATTCACCACACTTAACTTTTATATCCCCCAATAAAAATTCTTTCTCTTCTCTTTCCCCAGCATTTATCATCATTACTTTTGATTTTACTTCACTAAATTTAATCCCCATCTCTTTACCCACCCTTGTGCATGTCTTCAGCATAACTTCCATATCTTTCCTACTTTCTGTGCACAAGAAGATATCAGCAAATAAAAGACCTGATAATATATACACTCCCTTGCCATCTATTAATGGTATCTCTATCCCTCTTCCTAGTCTTTCTATTGCTCTCTCCATTTCTCTCAAATATAACAAAAACAAAATAGGTGACATAGAGCATCCTTAGTCTCACCCCATTTTTAACTCTTAACTGATTCTATATTTCCTAATTGATACATATAGTAATTATTTTCATACAATCTCTTAATAAGATTCACTAAAGCTCCATTCATTTCCAAATTTACTAAACTTACCCATAATCTATTTCTATTTACTCTATCATATGCCTTCTCTATATCTATAAAGACCATATATAACTGTCTACCTGTATTCCTACTCATATCTATAAGTTGTGTGACTACAAATAAACTATCTCCTATATGCCTATCTAATCTAAAACCTCCTTGCATTTCTCCACACTATATTATTTTCCCATCCATTTCATAACCCTTCCAGCCACCATATATGCAAAAACTTTATATAACACTGACATTACCACTATCAGTCTATAATTGTTTAACTTTCTATGATCCTTACCCTTTCCTTTAAATAATAGCCTTACTGTTATATTATTCCCCATCTGGAATTTCTTCTGTGCCTTAATTATTAAAACATGATAATAGATTTAATTTTGTCTTACTTCCTAAATTCATCACCATCTCTGCTGCCCATCCATCTAAACCTTTTACCTTTCCACTTTTCAATTTTTTTCCTGCCTCATTCAATTCATTTTCTGTAAACCTAATATTTCCATTACTATATGTTTTTATGTTTGTTATCACTCTGTCCTTCACATCTAACATCTTTTCTATATCTATTACATACTTATTTAAGATTGTCTCTAATTCTTCTCTAGAGCTACACTCTTTTTCCTCATCATCTAATAATACTATTTCTCTCCCCCCTATTCTTTCTTTTAATATATTTCCAAAATTTTTTACTCCCATCTCTTCCACTTTTATTAATATTCTCCAATAATTTACTATTTAATTTCATTCTCTCTATATAATTATCTATTTTAGCCAACTTTTGTTTTTAAATATTATTTCCATTTAATATTAACAATTTTTCACTTTTTGTTTTTAATAGCACATTTATATTCTCTGCATGCTTTTTCCCTCTCTTTTACACTTTTAGTATTTCTCATTTTTCTCTTTTATTCTTCTGAATATTCTCTCCTAAAACCCTTATTTGCCATTTTTTCTACTTCATCACACCAGTCCTTATATTCATCCCCAACAAACTCTTCCATGATTTCTTCTACTTTTATTTTATATTCTTCTAATTTATTCTTATCATTCATTCTCCATCCACATCTTTCACTATTCTTTCTACTTTTATTACTATTTTCCATCACATTACTAACCATTTCTATTATAAAGAAATTATGATCACTATTATACTCTCTCTTCATTATCAAACACTTTAATTTTCCATACTTTATTCATTCCCCCTTTCTCTACTAATACATAATCTATTGTGTGAAATATATTATTTCTAGACCATGTGTATTATCCCTCATAAATATTTGATAAATTTCCAATGCTCAAATTCACTCTCTGACAAAAATTTTTCAAAAGCTGTCCATTCTTGTTATCCATAGCATCAATTTCTTCAATATACCCATTTATATCTCCTATAATCATTATTTTCTTCCCCCTTTTTTTGAAATTCAGTATATTCTTAATTAGGCATTCATATATACTACTGTTCATGTCCATTATAGTTTGACTATCTCCAATGGCCATCTACACTGTAGCCCCCATCCATTCTTATCTTCCCAACTTATCTCAAACCACCAATGTTCTTGACACTTAATAGTAAAATACTGTTTTTGACATAACTCCTATACCACTATCCCTTTTTTCTTTTTCTTTTCTATTTATACCCTGCCATACCAAGTCTTTCAGTGTAGGTTCTTCTCTTAGCTGTGTTTTCATTACAAGTTCTTCATTTTTAACTGCTTTGATTAACTTCATTTAAACAGGCAAAACTCACTATACATATGCCACACACAGCAAGCTAGAGTAATCAATGGATGTCAGAAGGCTTGTGCATAAAATCCCCATCTAGTACCTACTCATCCAATATCCCCAGACTAGTTTCTGGCTTGTGGCCTTCATCAGTGAGGACTCATAGTTTTATAGTTAAATGGAGATAAAAGGTGGTTGCTGGAGGGTTGCATTAGATCCTAAGATCTAGATGCAGTGCTCTCAGATCCAAGGCTCCTCACTGACGAAGGCCACAAGCCAGAAACTAGTCTGGGGATATTGGATGAGTAGGCACTAGATGGGGATTTTATGCACAAGCCTTCTGGCATCCATTGATTACTCTGGATTGCTGTGTGTGGCATACGTATAGTGAGTTTTGCCTGTTTTAACAACAGTTATACCCAAGCATAAGAGATGGTGGTCGTGTAATGTTTGTTGATTAACTTCGGCCAGTTTTCTGGTCTCCTACCACCTTGCATAGTCAAATATTCAATTTTAACAATTTCTTTTTTGCTTATTATCCTTTTATAAATTCTTTTGACTCTCTCTTTTCTATTACATTCATAATTAGCTTATTTATCATTAATTTTACATACCCATTCCCTCTCCACATTTATATTTAAATCAGTTAATCTTTGTTTATTTCTTACATTCCCTCCATTCTTTATATTTTTGATAATTCTGTAATTTAAAACCCTATCCGACCCCCTCTTTATAAGTTTCCTGAACTATTTTGTATAAATCAAGTTCTATAATGCTTCACTTCCTTGTTTTGCTAAGTGCAGTCCATCTTTACTATATAACTTCTTACTAATAAAAAAATCTCTCACATCAACAAGCATAACATTATTTCTCTTGCATAATTTTTCAATCACTCATTTATAGAACATGCCCTATCTAACATATACCTAGTGTCGAATCATGGTAGTAATCCAACTATTCCCACTCTTCCTTAATCTTATTCAAATTACTAGTCAATTCTTTGTATTCATCCATTACTCTCTCCAATGGCTATGACAAATTATTTATCTCCACCATAAGATAAACATCTCTGTTCCCTTGTTTTTTTATCTTATCCATAACATCTCTAGCTCTGGGCAAACATACTTTTACATACCTATTTCTATTTTTTCTTGCAATTACATCTTCACATCCTCTAATTAGCGAGTTTCCTATTAATACTGTCTCATAGTTTACTTTCCCTATTTCATCAGTAACATTCCTTTCAACCTTCTGGACTTCCTTATCTACTTTTTTCTTATCATTCCTATTCATTAATTCTTTGATCTGCTTACACTTCATCTCTAATAATTTTAATTTTATCTTACTTATTCTTCGGCTAACTATCTCCATTGCACTATTTATTTTGACATCTATATGTCTTGTCATTCCATTAAATACATATTCTATTCTATTTTACTTAACTACACTTTTTCCATTTTTTCTAACTTTTTTTAAAACTATCTACACTTAGAAACCATACCTAAATCCTTCTGACCATTATATATACATTGTGGGATACAAGTGCAATTCATATTTTCTTATTTTTCAATTTTCTTACTCTATATTTAAATTTATGATTTTTCTACTACTCTTCAAAGCTCTTTATACAAAAGGAAGAAAACTTTTTTTTAAAAATAATGATCGATAAACATGTGCTTCCTAACCTTACCTCTCAAATGTTATCCTCTTTCTTAGATAAATGACTCTCTTAAATTGAAAAATTTTTTAATAGGAAACCTACTAAAACCAATTAATCTTACATATGACTTAGTTTTAAAGCCTCCTTGCAGTAAACACACACATAAAAAAACATTTTTTTCTTTTATATTTAAAATGACATTTCAAATCACTTTCCAAACATTAGCAATTCTCTCAAATCCAATGTTCCTCACTGATGAAAACCACAAGCTAGAAACTAGTCTGGGGATGTTAGATGAATGTGTAGGCATTAGATAGGAATTTTATGCATAAACTTTCCTGCATCCATTGATTACGAAGGCTTACACTTGGTGATACTACTGTATGGAGAATTTGGTAATCTTTTGCATACTTAAGAAATAAGTGCATTAATAAGTAATGATAAATAAGAAATTGAAATTAATGTAAAATGATACTTTATACATTTCTTTTAGTACAAATCTTATTTAATAACTTAAAATAAATTAGTGTGAATGTATTGTAATCATCTTATGATTATATCCATTAATATGTTTTGGTTGTGTGCATACATGTGGAGGGCAACTAAAGAATAAATAAAAAGAAATCTTTTAATTTTGCTCCCCTAGGACCACTTAGCTCTTGATATGCCAATGGATTATATTATTTTAGTTTAATGATTTTAAATCATGTATCATTATCGTCATCATCAACCATTATCAATCCACTGCAGGATGAAGGTCTCTCCCAAGTTCAATCCATCTTCTCCGATCTTTAGCTTCTCTTCTCCACATCACCCCTGCACACTTTCTTATTTCATCCATCCATCTCACATATGGTCTCTTTCTGGATGTTTTACAATCTCTTGGAATCCAGTTTAAGATTTCAATTGTCCATCTACTACCATCTCTTCTAGCACTATATCTAGCCCAACTCCACTTCAATCTTTTAATTTTTTCAATGAGGTCATTAACACCTGTTTGTTCTTTTACCCATACATTGCGTTTTTGATCTCTTCTTGTTGCTCCCAACATGCATCTCTCCATACGTCTGAGTTTTCTGACATCTCTGTATTGCTCTTCTATTAAGTGTCCAAGTCTCAGATCCATAAGCAAGAACTGGTAAAACACATTTGTTAAAAACCTTCCTTTTCAAACACATAGCCATAGGCATATTTCCTTTTAGTATCAAGTTATTTCTACCAAAAGCATGCCAACCAAGTTTAATTCTTGATTAATTTCCTCCATTATGTTTTCATCTGTATTAATAATCTGACCATGGTATTTGTAACTGTTAACTTCTTCTAATTCATCATAATCAGTCTTTATTTTTACATTTTGAGTAAATCAATTCAACATTAATTTAGTCTTTTTAACATTTATCTTTAGTCCTACTTTCATCTGGTAATTCCTGCAACATGTCCTGCAGCTCTGAAGTATTATTTGCAAAAACAACTACATCATCTGCAAAATCTAAATGACTTAAATAATCTCCATTTACTTTCACTCCTTTAGTTTCCCATTTTAATCCACAAAATAATTCTTGCAGCACTGCTGTAAAACGTTTTGGAGATATGGAGTCACCTTGTCTTACACCCTTCTCAATGTTGACTTTCTCAGTATCATTATGTAATCTAATTGTTGCTGATGTATTTTTGTAAATATTCTTTAAAATATGACAATATCTATACCTTGATGATCCAATGCTTTAATCACTGAAGAAATGTTTATGGAATCAATCCCTTTTCATTATCTACAAATCCAAAACATAATAGTAATTCATATTCATTTGTCCTTTCTATAACTTCTCTCAGTACCTGGATATGATCTACTGTACTAAAACCACTTTTAAATCCAACTTGTTCTCATGGTTGGTGGAAATCCAATGTTCTCTGTAAACGAGTTGTAATTATCTTGGTAAAAACTTTGTATAAAACTGATAAAAGGCTGATAGGTCTGTAATTTCTAATATCTTCTTTATCACCTTTTTTAAATATTAATATTATTACTGCATTCTTCCAATCATCTGGTCCATCTTTATCATTTAGACATTTGGTATATAACTTTGCTAAAAAAAAATCCATTTCTTCACCTGCTTCTTTTAATATATCAATTATAATTCCATCATTACCTGGAGCCTTTCCTTTCTTCATACCTTTGATTGCATGTCTCACTTCTTCATTTAAAATTCTGAGCAATTTGGAAGATGTAATAGATATAGGAGGTACTTGTTCTTTATTATTATATAATTCTTGATAAAAGTCTTCTACCCATTTTATGATGTCATCTCTCTTTTTAATAATAATTCCATCTTTTTTTCTTATTGCAGATATAAATTTCCTACCAATACCAAAATGTTGTTTTACATTCTTGAGACTTTTATTTTTTTCTACAGCTTTCCTTGCTAGTTCACAGTTATACTTTCTTATATCATTTTCCAACTCTTTTCCGCACCATTTTACAAAATTCGAGATATTCGATCCTTTTTAATGCATCATTTTCGTATATCTTCTTATTTCTTCTTTTCTTCATAAATTCTCTCAGTAGAAATTTTATTGGCCAATTTCTGCTTGTTTCTACCAGCTATCTTTGTTGCAGTTTTTAAAAGTGTATCAGTTATTTTCATATTAATTTCATTCAAATCTGAATCATGTTCAAAATCAACTAATATTTGAAACCGATTTGTAAGTTCTAATTTAATTTTATTAGAATGTTTCTGAAGATTAGGAATATCAACTGTAAATATTGTTTTTCTTAATAATTTTTGTCTCTCTAGTAAACGATGATCACTACCTGTGTTAAATTTATTAAGAACATTACAATCTTTAAATATGTATTTTCTGTTAATCAAAATATAATATAATTCTGCTGTACCTTCATTTGGATGCTTCCATGTCCATTTCCTTTTTCTCAAAAAAAGAATTCATAATATAAAGTTTTTCTTTTTTTGCAAACTCCACAAGTCTATGTCCTCTCTCATTTCTATTACCATAACCAAAATTACCTACAGCACTTTCATCTTTTATTTGTTTACCAATTCTAGCTTTAAAGTCTCCCATAACAATTTTAAAATGTCATTTATTCTGATCAAAAGCCTTTTGTACATCCATATAAAAATCTTCTACTACTTCATCACTATGAGAACTTGTTGGGGCATAAACCTGAATTATCTGTATTTGGTATCTGCTATTAAGTTGTATAACTAATATTGCCACTCTGTCCAATTATACCATCAATCTCCACAATGTTGTTCTTCCATTTTTTATTTATAATGAATCCTACTCCACTTGTATTTCCAATATTTGTGCCTTTATAATAGAGTACATGTCCACTTTTTAAATCGATTGTCTCTTCATCTTTTCTTCTAACTTCACAAAATCCAATAATGTCCCATTTAATATAAGACAGTTCTTCTAATTCTTGCAATCTTCCTTCACTTGAAAGTGATCTGCAGTTGTAAGTAAATAAATAAAAAGTCATCATCAAATGGCAGCCTGCCTCTGCAACAGGGGATTTTTAGCACCCTCCGCCTTCAGCTACCAACCGCTGCCTTGGTTGGTGACTTTACAGCCTCCTGGGAATAAGCACCATGATTTATTTTTGTTTGTCATAGTTGTATATATGTATTGGAAGAATATTATCATTTACACAAGCATTCATTCTGCCTTATCAGGCAACTGAGAAAAAAGACCATGGTGTTTCTTGATCTTAAACTCAAGAGGTAGAAAGCTAATAAACTCACCACACTGGCTAATGCTTGTTGGTGAGCAGCCCATCCATGTTTGTATACTATATGAATAATCACATAGTAATAACAGCTGCAACAACAAGAACTTATGGAGTGGACATTAGGAATTTGCCCTGCTCGGTTCCTTTGAGACCTTCAAGAGGGAATCAAAGGCTCTCCTTTCAGTTAATAGCAAACTCCTTTTTGCAGCCTAATAATTGCACTAAAGATATGCTTAATAAATTCAAGATTGAATTTTCGGTTTTCTCTAATGTAGATTTAAACATAGATATCTTAACTTTTAACTAATGTAAAATAAGGAGACTGATCTCTCATATTACATGTTTCAGTTGCAATTTAGCCTTGTCGGGTCTCCTAGAGTTCTAAACACATGTAAGCTATGTCTAAATACTGGCTGCAGGGTTTTTTATAAATATATGTTAATTTTAATGTATGATTATAATATTTTGGATTTTTTTTTATTTTTACATTGATCTTCCAAATTTAGTTCATGTACATTTTAAACAATCACACTTACATAAAATATTTGTTATTCTAAAAACTTATTTCTTTTTTGAATTAACATATAGGATATCCATAAATTTTTCAATCCATAATAAGGTTAATAATAATATTGTAGAAACTGTTTCATAAACAATTTATGCTAATTTTCAGAATATTGTCAATTGCACAATAGCATTAATGAATGAAAAAGTAATATGTGGTCTTGATTTTGAGAAATTATATCACCAATTAATTACTCTAGTTAAACACAAGTAATCTAGACATATTGAATTGAATTGTTAATTACCACAATCATTTTAAGGTAAGTTATATTAATGAAATTATGAGATTTTTTTAATGAAATGAATAATTTAAGTATATTTTGTGTATGTATACATATATATTAAATTACAAGTGTGCATAGCTAATTGATTATCACAAGTAAATCACAGTACAGCCAATCAATGCTTAACATTAACCAATAGAATGTCAGTAATCTGTTATCAAAGTATTTTTTATCTGAATGTTGTTTTGATTACAGAATGCTTAATTATATTCATTTATGTTAAGCATTGACTGGGGGGGGGGGCAGATCATATAAAATGGATACCTCCAGTGCTTTAATATATATAATTTGCGAGATTAATACTCTCTAACCCGGCATAAGAAATAATAATTTTTAAAATATTTATTGTACAATGGTATGAGTTTTAATTTTGAATATTATATATATATATACAGTAAACTTTTTGATTTGTCAAATATATACATAATGTTTTTTCAGTTTCCATCGTTTTCTTTGTTTAATCTTGAATTCAGAGTCATGAAAGTTATAGAAATATGAATCCATCATTTTTTGAATTTCCATTTGCTTGGGAGTTCACAATAAATTCAAGCAGTGAAAGTGACAGAACTGGTCAAGGATCCAAAGACTTTAGGCTCCAGAATGTCACTCTACCACTGTACCAAATCACAGATGACATTGACATATCATGATTCCAATGCCATCAATAGTTTCTATTTTTTAATATGAATCAACATTTTTACTTTTAAAAAAAAATAATAACTATCATATTATCAAACAGGCAAAACTCTCTATACATATCGCCACTCAGTGCAAGCCAGAGTAATGAATGGCAATACATATAGAGTTTTGCCTGTTTTAATAACAGTTAAGAGCAAGCATAAGAAATGGTGATCATATGATGTTTATCATATTATCCCTCTGATTTTTAATTCTTATAATTTCAGAAATATTCTTTTACTTTTATTTTACTTTAGAAATGATTTTGCTATAAGTTTAAAAGGAAAGATTTAAATGTTAAAAAAAAAGAATTTTATTTTGTTTAAATTTTCTAATAGTTCCAAAAATATAAAAAAACAACTTTGCAACTTGCTACTACAAGTCTTACCCTTTCAGATATAAGTGGAGAGATAAAAAATTATCACAAACAAGTAAATGTCAATTTATTTATTTATTTTTTACTTTTTCTAGTAAATTGATCAGATTATTTATTTTCAAAAAAATCTAATGACTTTATATGATTATTAATATTAATTCTGATTTTTTTAAATATACATCATTATTTTTAAATATACATCATTATTGTTTAAATTTATATATATATTGTGCACATTCCAATTTAGCCTGTGACCAAATTGCAATAGTGTGCATAAAATAACAGAAAAAAAATCACATTTTCTTGTATAGGAAGGGGAAGCTATAGGACATCTGAATTCAAACTCTGCATAACTAATTCCCAAAAGACCTGAGAAATATCTCTTTATTCAATTCATTTTATTAATCAAAGAAAGACAACTTATATTTTTAAATATCTATTAGAGTTTTAAGCACATATAAATAGTTGTCTGTAGACACAAACTTTAATTAATCATTTTCTGACTTTGTTTATTAACCTTCCTTAAAATTAATGTATACTTAATAGATTCTAATATTCTTTTTTTAATAATACTTTAATTCTAATAGTCTTACTAATTTATTTTCTGAATTTTAAGTTATAGCTTTTCAAATCAGTCAGATTATTTTTTTATATAGGCAGGTTTTATATGTTTGAATATATGTGTGTGTGCCTGTATTTATGACATAGACTTAAAACATTTACAAACGCATTTTGATAATAGAAAAGGTTTTATTAAAATCACTTTATAATTTTTTTATAAAAAGTTATATTGTTTAAAAACAGTTATATATTATTTAGGATCCATTTGTCTTGTTGTCTGAAAGAGTTAGAGTTTCACTTAACCTTTTCAGACTAAGGTCAGCAGTTAATAAGAGATAGATGGTCAAATTTCAGACTTGAGAAAAGGGGCCATGTGGAAGGATAAAAACAAAGAGTCATTAATCAGCCATTGTAATTAACAAGAAATAAAGGTAATTTTGGATTTCTTATTAATAATAAATTTAGAAGAAAATTGTCAATTTTGAAAATATTTTGATCAGATGGTTTAATTAATAGAAACCATCTATGTTTTTGGTAACAAAAACATGTGAGGTCATGAGACAGACTAACTTATATAAAAGCTGACAATAAGTCTGTTAAAAAAAGGAAAATAAATTAAATTGCTTTGGAGAAATCAGATTGTTTTAAAATTTTCTACACCAACATGATGGGCTAGAAAGATAATTTGTTATGGGCCTCTATTTGGCCTACCAGGAAATCGATGCATATCAGAAGAGTTTGAATCCAAAGCATATAAAACATCTTATAACTGATTGCTAAAAATGAAAGAAGAAACTCATTGCATCACCTGTGCTTTTAAATCTAAATGCTGCTATAGAGAAGAATGGTGAAATTTGTGAAACCATGCTATTTCATTTATGCCATTTGCTGAGTTTGAATCAAAGCTAAAAAAATGCTAAATACATGGAAGGCAGAAACATCCATCTGTCTATCAAAAGTAATTATACCAAAAAAATGAAACAATTCCAGTGCCAAATGGTCCCTATGGAAGCAAGTTATTTCACCATCATCATCGCAATAAAAAAAATAGCAAGCCCAAGCCAGAATAAGTCTGTTTCAGTAAACCGCTGTAATTGGTAAATATATGTGTTACATATTGGTGTGTGGCTGCTGTCAAATTCTAAACCTTCAACAAGCTGACTTTTTTGATTCTTTGCTCTTTGAAACCATTTGTGCCTCAAAGTAAAAGAACTGGTAATATGAATTTTAATTATATTATTTTTTATCATAGACTATTAACAAATCTTTTTAATAAATCCAATTGTCTCTCTTTTTAAATCTTTGAATCTTAAAATGAAAATCAATTATAGAAGATTTTCAGTAATAATAGCTATTGCATTATTGATGAATTATGTATGCTTAAATTATTACATGTGACCATTTATATGTGTATTTTATTTTTATAAAATGATTCAAAATTATGAAATATGTTGTTTATATTGAATGTAAAAAGGTGGGTTTAATAGGTTTTTTTTTATTCATAATGGGAATTAACACATATATACACACACATAGTAATATAATTATGTTTACTTACATGTATATTTGTTGGGGCTGAATGTTAAAAATTGGTAGAAATTTAGCATTAGGAAAGATGGATTTTTAAAAATAATTAATGACCTAGATCGGTGAATAGTCGGATAGGTAATTTGAAACTAATTTTCTTAAATGCTCTAATCTCTATAATCTGACTAACCTTTCTTTACTCATTTCTTTTTTTTTAATATTATGTTTAAATTTATAAGAATGAAAATATATATGTTATACGCAATAGGTGAGTATGTGTATGCATAGAGTGTTTTTTTTTTAATGAAATGTTTTTTTTTAGGATATAAAAATTTTATTTATTCACTATAGAAATTGATGCACACACATTACACTATAATATGAACATTGAATATGGGTCATTAAAGGAAAGGGCAGAAGATTTTTGGTATTATGATTATTATTATTTAAATGTAAACAATTTATCATTGTTAATTATAATTAAGCCTGATAAACAGAGCACAAAAACAATTATAAACAACAATTAGCCAAGCGCTTTCGGTACTGCATACCAGAATCATGGTGACATACTGGAACTGAATGGTTAATATTCCAGTGCATGCTCAGTGGAACACTAGTGTTATGCTGATTAATAATGTTTTTAGACTTTGCAATAAACCAAACCTCTTTCAACTTCCTTTTCCGATCATTTGACTCATTGCACACAGTAGTAATATTTTGAGGATAAAACTCATGACCACAATTACTTTCATGATTTGAAAAAACAGAATTAATCTGCAAATCACTTTTAGATTTTTTGTACTGATAAATATGTTGCAATCATGTTAAAACATTCGCCTTCATTTCCCCAAAAATCTAAAAGTGATTTGCAGGTTAATTCAATAAAGGTGGAATATATATATAAATGAATTTCCATTCTTGCTATTAAAAGGTGAGAAGGTTGCCTTGACAGCAGTGAGAAATATTGATTGCTATCTTTATTGTGAATGTTTAGGTAGTTACTGATTGGTTTCTAATTATATATAAGTTTGTATATTCAGGAAAGTCATCTCCCTGATGAAAGTCATACAAAGGGCTATCCGATGAAGACTGCTAGGAACATTGAAACTGTAAAGAATAAATAAATATAGTTTGCTTTAAAATGTAAGAAGAGTGAAATGTTGTTATTATATAATATATACTGTATTTTATATGTGTATATACGTGTGCAACACACATTTTGCAAATAATAAGTAGGGAATGTTTTAAATTTTAATATTTGTGTTGTAACTTAATGATAACAGTTAAGTTATATTTTGTGTGTGCTATATTCCAGTATCTAATCGTTAAATTGTTTCTTAGCTATAATTTTTAATAGACTTATATTCTACTATTTTTACATATTTATTATTTATTTGTTTATTTATTCTTTTGTCTTTTAAAAAACAGTGGATCAATAATTTGCCATATGTAAAAGGTAAAGTAATCTTTAAATATCTAACTGCAGCAAGCTTCTCCAGTCTCCATAGAGAATCATTATGAGAAGGCATTATTTATCAGAATTCCAATTACTAGGTGATGAGAATTTAAGGATTTTTCATTTTTGTTTTCCTTTTTAACTAGGAATGATTAAATATTCATTTATCAACTAGTATTGAGTGATTCTCTTAGTTGCCTTCCTGAAAGGAAAAATTCATTTTTACCTGGCTCATATCTGAACACGGCATTAAACGTAATGATAGATACACTATTCTATGAAGAGCCCTTATATATATATATAAATAATGATGAGATTAATGTTAATTATACTTTGCTCATAGCTTTGTAATTTCAAATTAATTGAATGAATGAATTATGAATTGTGATTAATTAGTATAATCATCCAACATTTATGATCATATTAGAAGAAATATGGTAAAAAAAAAAAAATTATTGTTATTATTGAAAGCAGTTTATAAAATCAGTATTATATGTATTGATGAATTGTAATTGAGTGCTGTGTAACAATGTATGCCATTAGCATGTTATTAAAAGAATTATATATATATAGATCAAATTGAAGTGATATCAACCCTATAAATTATACATTTTATCCATTGTTACATTGAGTATGTCAGTGTGTTAGTACTATTAACTATGTATGAATGAACCTGAATAATATATTTTTATTTTGTTTAACATGTATATATATATATGATTATTTAGTTTTATACGTATAAAGACAAAAAAAAAGTTAGGTAAAGTGTAAACCTTTTTAATGAAACTCATTTGTTAGTATCATTTACTCAATTATTATTTTTCAATACTTTAATCCATATAGATTTAGAAATTTTCAATCATAAATTAAAAAATTTGCAGTGCTAGAATTTAAAAATGTCTCATTGTCAAGTTAATATTGTAATATATATATGTAAAATAAATAAAATATCCGTTAATTAAAAACAATATTGTAATTATAATTGAAATAATATTTTTAACGGTTTACAAACAATTACAAACAATCTTTAAATCCACAGAAGTACTTTTGGTTACTTTCTAACCTGCCTCAACTGCCATTAAATTCAAAAACTAAAAGCGGAAGCAAACGTCATCAATTCAAATTCCATGAATCTCGTATTTTAATGTTAGAAACTTGTCGATTTACTAAATGCATTTTATTTCTATTTATAAAAAAAAAAAGATTGTTTGTAAACCGTTAAAAATATTATTTCAATTATAATTACAATACTATATATATATTACCCATGTACATCTATTTGAGTTGTAATCTTGTATTGAGTATTTATTAAAATAGTCTGCAAGTAAAGAAATTAAATTTGTTTTCTTCTCCAATGGAAATAAATTATCATGACATATACAAATTTCCAGAGATTTTTATACCATCAATCTATCATGACTATTCATTTTCCATGATCTAAGATTCGAATCTAAACTGCATAATATGTGGAAATTTAACCACCTTCCATGCAAGCTTAGATTTTTCTTTATAACCAGCCAATTGTTGGTTATTGATTAAATATCTAACTGAAGGAAAATATAAACTTTACTATGAAGATTTGGTGTAGCTAGGTATTTTTCTTCATTGTTTTCTGTGGAGGGATATTATAGTAATATTTATCTTGCAGTGGGCTATTTAAAAACTATTTTGCCAAATTTTATCTTAGATAAATATATTATCTTTTTTTTTAAGGGATCAAAAAAAAAACCTAGTGGTATTCCAGGTCTTGACCCTTCAGATGTTCAGTAAGTTTATTTCCAAAATCACTTGTTTTGTTTTTTTAAAAATTATTTACCATTTTCAAATATTGGTATTTTTATTTTTGATTACTTTTAGAGAAGGCAATCTCCCTGATATAGTTATTTCCGGTAGTCTTCATGAATTCCTTGTTAATCTCCATCAAGAATATGGACCAATTGCATCCTTTTGGATGGGACCTTTATTTACAGTTAGTCTGGCTTCACCAGAACTTTTCAAACAGCATCTACGTTTGTTTGACAGACCAAGTAATTTTTATTTATTTTTTGTTTATTTAATGTTTTGTTTTAAAAGTATGTGTTTCATTAAAATGAAGCTATTTTTAGCAATAAAAAAAAATGGAGAAAACCTCAGTCTAGTGAACTGAATAAAATTTTAGTGCAGATAACCATTCCAAATATCAATAAAATGTATCATTTTCATAATTATATGCTTTTATAATACTTAATTGTAATTCAAATAAATCTATAATTATTAAATGTGATTTGCTAGCTGTTGAAGTGTAAGTGAAAATTTAATTAACAACTTTTATAGAAAAGGAATGAAAGGAAACATTTGCGTTTTTGTTGTTGTTGTTGTTGTTGCAATAGAAATATGAGATATAGGATTTGATTTTTATCTTGAAATTACAGTAAGAAAAATAACAATAATCTGTCATTTATTTAAGAATTTTAAATTTAAAAACAAATGTTTCCAAATTGAATTGACTTGAATATGATTAACAATTCAGGGCAAAAATTAAATAAGTAATTGATAAGTTTATTTGAAAACAATTGACTGCATTAGATGCTATTTTCTATACATCACATCATCTTTTGCTGCATAATAATTATTTTTGATTAATGTTCTCATTTGGATGACAATCTAAAATCTTTACTCTGAAAATGAATTCTCCTATCTTTGATTATTTTGTGTCTGCTAGTAGAGATTAAACAAAAAGAATAATATTAGTTCAAGCATTGTAATTATGATTCTATTAAATTTGTAATGTTTATTTGAGAAAACAATTAAAAAAAAATTGTAGTTTTTGATACTTTTCAAGACTCGTAGAATACACATTAATTAATTCAACAACCACAAAAGAAATCATGTAATATTAAGATTTTCTGTTCATTTAAAAATCAATTTTCTTCTGCTTATTCATTAAATTCTAAGGCTGCAATGTACAAGTGACAATAACCTGCAGGAAAATATTGCATTATTACTCATCTGTTTTTGTCAAGTTAATAAGCAAAATAAATTAAGTTATTTGTCTTTTCATGATTTGTATGCAGTTTTTTAAAGAGATGCTTACTAAAATATTCTAAATCAACACTTCTTCTTTGTCCTGATGATTATTAGCTGTAAAGATGTGCCATCATTAATATTATTAGTTTCATTAACACAATGAAAAATGAATTATATTTATTTATTCATTTTATATGTTTAATTAGTGTCTAGTGTGTTTATTTCTAATGGCTTTATATGTTATTGTGAATTAATAATTAATTTGTTATTCTAATTATTCCAATAGTATTATTATACTTCTTCTTCTCCTATGTATTGATTTCTATTATAACATATCATACCATTGACACCTTCTTTGACACTTTATCAATACTTTTATTTTTATTATTTGTATTACACTAACAGTTTTGACTGTCCTGCAGTCATCATCAGAGCTACAATATTCAAATATATAATTATACAATTATTACACTTATCCACATATATATATATACATAATTAATACACAATATAAACAAAAATAATAATTATACATTTTAATATGATCTTTATAAATAATCATTTCCCATTTTATTATCTTATCTTCTAAATAATTTTATCAATATTTTATATTAATTTATTTTATATCACTTTATTTCATTTTTAAATATTATTTAATATAATAATTATAACTTTATCATTTATTTTACTATTTAATGCATATTATCATTTTCTTATATTATAAAATCAACTTCTAATCTTGTCTTATTTTTATTAAATATTTCTGTCAATTAACTTTACCCACATTGCAAATTATTATTATTATTTTATTACAAAAAATTACTTACTTCTTGTTGATTCTATTACCAAAACCCAACTGACAAAAAAATTCAAATTTTGTATTTGTTTAACTTCCCTCTATTGTCATTTTCTTTAACTATTTTCTTTTAACCTTTTCAAATTCTAATTATTACTAACAATTGTTTATAAAATTATTGTTCTTACCCCAAAATCTCGATTAAGACTTGGTTTTATACTCTTAATCAAGATTACTTCTTTAATTTTTCTATCCCTACTATTATTTGTGTAATTAATCATTTTTATACAATCTTTTTCAAACCTATGACCTGTTTCTAATGAATGCAAATAAACAGGTGATCTCTTATCATATTTATGTTGAATTAATCTGGTATAAATTGAGTTCTTTGTTTCTCCTACATAATTAGTTTTTATATTTTTACTTTTGCATGATTTGCATTCAATTTTATATACCCCATTTATATTTTTTTCTACTTTTCTTACATACTTATTATCTAATATATTAAGTATATTCTTCCTTCTTTTATTCACTATCTTAAACTTTATAACATTATTAAACTTTTTGTTAATTCTAATAATTATTCTATTCATACCTTTTACAATACTGTTATTATAAGTTTTAATACCTATATATTTATTTTTATCTATTTTATTTTTTCTACTTACTATCCCATTGTTTGTATTAAATTTGTCTTCCAATTTTCTTATATTTTCTTTTATAACTTTTTCTGGATATACATTATCCCTAAACTCTTTAATTATTAATTCTATCTGTCTTCTATAGTCTTCCTTATCTGAGCAATAATTCCTAGCTCCATATATTCTTGAATTTACACTACTTATTTTATATTTAACATCTATATTTGAATGCCAATTAGTTATATTGCTATCTACATTACTTTTTTTATATACAGATGTCTCTATCTTGCATTTACCATTTTTATATGACTTTTCTAACAAAATATCCAAATATGATAATTTATTATCATTTTCTTTTTCTACTGTAAATTTTATATTTTTATCCAATCTATTAATCTCCTCAAGATACATATCTATTTGCCTTTGACTCTTGTTGAAAATCAATAAATAATCATCAACATATCTTTTCATAAAAATTGGACCATTAGTATTATTAATCATTAAATCTTCCATATTTTCCATATATATATTACTAAGTACCCCACTCAATGCCCCTCCTATTAGTAATCCTTTATTTTGCTTATAATATTCTCCATTAAATTCAAATGTAATATCCTTACAACAAATTCTCATTATTTCTCTCAATTTTTCTATTGGTATTTTAATTTCTTTATGTTCATCATCTCTATATCTTTTTATTGCTAACTCTATTGCTTCTTCCACATTTATATTTGTGTACATTGATATTACATCTATTTTTACCATAGTTAACTTATAATTACTATATTCATTTATCTTATCTTTAATATCATTTATTAACTCTTTATTATTTTTAATATAAAAACTACTTTTATCATTAATATATTTCTTAAGAATATTACTTGATAACCATTTAGATATTCTATCAAAATATGAATTTGTACCATTTATGACTGGTCTTAAAGGCACCCCTTCTTTAAATATTTTTGGTGCTCCATAAATTCTTGCCATAGCACAATCTTTATTACCCAAAAATTCAAATACTTTTCTATCCATTAACCCAGGGATGCCCAACCCGTAGCTCGCGAGTTACATGTGGCTCGCGTAACTGTTTAATGTGGCTCGAATTGCACTCTTCAAAAAAATTGATAAAATATTTTATGTTTCTTGATGGCACATGCACACACTAAAAAATAAACATTTTTGCAATACAAACAATAACGATATGCAGTGTCAGGTTTCACATTAAATAAAATATTTTTTTCCTGTAATTGTAATTTATATGTATGTTACCAAATTTTTAATAAATAAAATGTATTTACATTTTTTTTTCTTTTTAACATATTACACCATTTTTTTTTTTTGCTGTACACGTTTGGTTTGGTGCTATATATATATATATTGTGTTTAGTGCTCTTGTATATATTGTTGTTTTTATCGAGAAAGATCCTTGTAGACGTTTGGTTTGGTGCTGTATATATATTGTGTTTAGTGCTGGAAATAGTTTTTATCGAGATAGATCCATGTACACGTATATATTTTGCTGTATATATCGATGTTTAGTGTTGTAAACAGTTGTTTTTATCCGTGTACACGTATATATTTTGCTGTATATATATATTGATGTTTAGTGCTGTAAATAGTTGTTTTTATCGAGATAGATTCGTGTACACATATATATTTTGCTGTATATATTGATGTTTTCATCGAGAAAGATCCGTGTACACGTTATTTTGGCCATATTAGAAACGGCGGATTGATACCAATGTGAATAGGCCGTCCGTCCCCCCCACCTATCTCCCTACATTGCAGGTTTAGTACCCAAGTACCATGTTTATAAATGTAATATGAAAAATGTAATATATAATTGTGGCTCTCCAAATTTTTTTAAATTCTCAACTGGCTCGCGTCAAGTTAAAGGTTGGGCACCACTGCATTAACCCATTATTATATAATCCTTTTACTAACTCATAAATCTTCCCATTTTTTAATTTTGTATCATCTTTCTTTATTTTAATAAAATATAAAAACTAATTATGTGGGAGAAACAAAGAACTCAATTTATACCAGATTAATTCAGCATAAATATGATAAGAGATCACCTGTTTATTTGCATTCATTAGAAACAAGTCATAGGTTTGAAAAAGATTGTATAAAAATGATTAATTACACAAATAATAGTAGGGATAGAAAAATTAAAGAAGCAATCTTGATTAAGAGTATAAAACCAAGTCTTAATCGAGATTTCGGGGTAAGAACAATAATTTTATAAACAATTGTTAGTAATAATTAGAATTTGAAAAGGTTAAAAGAAAATAGTTAAAGAAAATGACAATAAAGGGAGGTTAAACAAATACAAAATTTGAATTTTTTTGTCAGTTGGGTTTTGGTAATAGAATCAACAAGAAGTAAGTAATTTTTTGTAATAAAATAATAATAATAATAATAATTTGCAATGTGGGTAAAGTTAATTGATAGAAATATTTAATAAAAATAAGACAAGATTAGAAGTTGATTTTATAATATAAGAAAATGATAATAATATGCATTAAATAGTAAAATAAATGATAAAGGTATAATTATTATATTAAATAATATTTAAAAAATGAAATAAAGTGATATAAAATAAATTAATATAAAATATTGATAAAATTATTTAGAAGATAAGATAATAAAATGGGAAATGATTATTTATAAAGATCATATTAAAATGTATAATTATTATTTTTGTTTATATTGTGTATTAATTATGTATATATATATATGTGGATAAGTGTAATAATTGTATAATTATATATTTGAATATTGTAGCTCTGATGATGACTGCACGACGTCGAAACTGTTAGTGTAATACAAATAATAAAAATAAAAGTATTGATAAAGTGTCAAAGAAGGTGTCAATGGTATGATATAGTATTATTATAACAACATAGTATTTTATTCCTGATTCATTTTTGAATATTGGATATTGATTGTATAAGTTATATAGTTTTTATTCCTTCCATTTTAGATAATCTTTGGAATGATTATGATTTTATACTGTAGTCTGAGATGGATATATTATATAATAATATCTAATTTTATATTAAGAATCAAGATTATCCCGTGAACTTTTTGTATGGTAATAGTAGTAAACTTGTGACCTACACACGAATTGTCATTGTCTAGTAAAATGGATTGTTTTAAAAGTTATATTCTATATTTTTATTAATAGATCTTTTTAAGAAATCAAATATTAATGATTATTGGAGGAAGTTTTATTATAATTTTATATTTATTTGTTATTATTTATTTTTTTGTTTTGAGTCTGCTTTCCAGTTTATTGACTTTAGTATTTATTCTACATAGTTGGACCACTGAGAGAAATCTTTATAGAATCTCATGGTATTTGATGAAAATCTGACAGTTATTAATTTACTTTGATCATTTCAGTTTGTATATTTTGGTGCAGTCAATAATAAGTTTCATTTTTGTCATTTGTGTATGTGTGTTTCTATTTGAATTATTTCCTTAAGAAGTATTGTTTGAAATATTAATAAACTAGTTTTATAGATGTAACGAATAGATTTAGATTACTAATATTATAATAGAACTATAAGTCTAAATATTTATATTAATGTCTTTTAACTATAGGACAAATCTTAGAACTAGAATGACTTAGCATTCTCTAAGACAAAGTTCAACACCAGAATAAAAGAGGTGTGGTTCATTACATAATGAATCAAAAATCAAATAGCATTCAAATCAGCAAAAAATTAATGTTTTCAGCAGATTAATCATGAATATGATGCAAAAGCATTGAAAATATATTTGTAAATTTTATTAAATTTAAACTGACTTAGTAATTTCTAAGTTATAATGACAGAGTATCAAAAGGATAGATATATGTATATGAGTGTATAAATAAAATTATTGGTGGTTAAATGATCTTTATAATATTGTTTGTTTTCCTTTTTGCTTTCAGAATTACATTAGAAGGGAATTAGACATTTTTTTATTGTCATGAGTATTATCAATATTATTCTTTGATAAGTTTATTCTGGTAATAGTACAATTTAATAAAGGTATTCCCAGTGTGTCAAATTACTATGATCTTTAAGTTCTTCTTTTTAAGAGATTGTTAGTTATAACTGATATCTGGTTAGTATTTGTGGAATCTTAGATACATAGTTTGGATGTTTTTTTAATTTGGAAAATAAATCATGTAACTTTTATCTATCAAAAATCTACTTTACGATTTAATCAATCAACCACAGATATATAACACAATATCATTATTTTTAAGATAGTTTATCTATTTTTAAGATCTTTTATCTTTTTTGTAAATACTTTCTTTAAGCTCGAAAATTGCATTTTTGAACACACCTTTTTTTTTTAAAACTTTAGTTGACTTATTTATTCAATGGGAAGTATTTATTGGAAAAGCTAGTATACAATTTGCTAATGGTGCTATTGGACGTAAAAGGCGGGCTTTATATGACAAAGCATTTTCTTCATCCAGTTGTTTTAATTATTATGAAGAATTAACAAAAGTAAGTTAATATGCATTTTTAATATCGGAATATTTTTAAATGTCATTTTATTAAAATTGTATAATTTAAACCATTAATATTTTTAATTACAGGTTTCTGAGATTAACCAAAATAAAAATAGCTTTATAGTTTGATTTTTTGCATTTTTACTACATTAATGATGATAAAGCTTTGTTTTTATGTTAATTTCTGCTTGTATGTCATATTAAACATTAATTGCATTCCTTGTACTTAGTTGCACTTTCATTTGTGCTTTTTCATGCATAGATCTTATTTTAAAATATATTTTATTTTAAAAAAATTTGAGATTGATTGCTGTAGAATAAAAAAAAAAATTATAAATTAAATATACATTTATATTATAATCTTAAATTAGGCATTTATATTTCTGCTAAGGAATGAAAGACTATCATTATACGAATTGAATTATAATTCAGAATTGTTTCTTGTAAAATAAAGTTTATGCAGTGAATTTAGAACTCATGAGACAAAATTATGTCATTATTAATTTATTTACTATATAGTTGTTGTTTTTTTTTTTTTAGATAATCTAATTTTTAACAAATTATCATAAAAGAACTTGCAGAAATTCCAATCAGTAGATAGATTCAGTGATTTGTATTTCTCCACATCTCTAAAGATTAGTGGTTGTTAAATTCATTTATTGAAGCAGATGAGTACAACGTTCATGGGTTATTCTGAATCTTTTGATGACACTCCAATAATATCCAAAAATATTAAGTCTAGCTAGTGTTATGATTGGATTTACAAAAAAAAAATTGCTTGGAATTTCATGAGAAATCCATTTTTTTACACTATAACTCTGATTATTTGAAAAAATGTTTGGTTACATCCAGAAAGGAGATCTTGATTTGAGGAATCTGAGATAGTAAAACTAAAACTTAGGATGGATGGGTAAATGGTAGACTTTCTTTGGACAGTCTTGCAAATAGCATACATTAGCACCTGAAACATTGTCTCCATATGAAAAGCAGACATCATCTTGATGAATTCCTGGTTTAAATATAAAAAATTATGAAAGTACACAATATATCTATTCTTGAAATGTTAAGAGACATAATCAATCTAGGATTACAAAAATGAGTCTTAATCTCTTGGAATGAAAAACGATTACATGGCATTGGCATACTTTTAATATTAAAATTGAAAAAATAATTTTAATATTGAGAATATATCAAACTCAAGCATGAAGATCTTTACAAATTAATAGTTCAATTTAACATTGATGTAATTGCATATCAGGAGATTCATCATTTTTCTACTAATGCATATGTTCTTAAAATTCCTGGATTTATACTGCTTTTTGACAGAGTGTCTTCTATACCTGATAAGGTTACTTTTATTTCTGACCATCTTGTAAACAATTTTTATTAAAGATACTTCAAATGATATTGGAATCATCATTTAGAAAGATAATTTTTATGTATGCAAAATTTATAAATCTCTTATTACAAATTAGTCTTCTCTTTCTCTTCCAGATCTATATTTATAGAAGATTTCATTTCTTATAATAGCCTTTGGAGATATGTAATGAGTCAACTTTTAGAATGAGTGTACTTAAACAACATGCATTTAGTTTACAATGCTAAATAAATAAAGTTTTACTTCAATGCTAAAATATAATTCTATAAATGTTTTACACACAGACAATGAAACTTAAAAAGAAAAATTTAATAAAATATTATCTGTGCACTTTTAGGAAATATGTAAACCCATGTTCACAGATTTAAGTTTAATGAAAAAATATATATTATACACATGCTATGCAGTCATATTTAAACCTATGTGCTTCATTCACAAAGTCCATTTTCTTGAAATGAAAAAGCAAGCTTCTCTTTGATTAATTGCTGTAGGATCGTTTGCTATGTAGCAAACTTCTTTAACCTTTCTTTTTGTATCATTTCTCTCTATATAAACAATACTTGCTGCTAATGGTTTAAAAATGTGGCCAGTAGTTTTCTCATGTTCTGCAAATATTGAATTACACTGTGCTTTTGTTTTTGTCCTATTATATAAATATTTATGTTGAGATAATCTGGTTACAATATTTGCCTTGGTTTCACCATAATATGAGGTGTGGCAATTATTGTAAGGACATGTAATTTTATATACAACATGAGGAGTCAAATGCGGGTGTTATTTTGTCTTTAGCATTATTTATTAATCTGTTAGTGGAGGGAGGTGAATGAAAGGCAAATTCAAATTCATTGGAAAGTTTATTAATTATTTGTTTGGAGAGTGAATGAATATATGCAATAAGGATGCATGGTTTGTTTGCTTTCTGTTGTTGGTGATTTATTTTATAGAAAAACAGTTTAACTTTTTTATTGATAATTGTCGTTTTATGTCCTATTTTGACAAGATCATCTATATAATGTATTAGATTATCTCTCATATCAATTTCATATTTGCATAATGAATAGTTTCTAAAAAGAAATGCTGAGAGGGCTGCAAGTTTGTGAGTTTGAGACTTATGAGTCAGGGTGAATTAATCTTCTTACTTCTACATGTTTTACAATCATTCAGTAATACAGCTTCCATATATGTCTACTAATTCGAATATCCAGGTATTTAACTTCTTGTTGTGGATCTTCCCAAACCATAGTGAGGTTAAGCTTGATGAGATTCTGCAAATTGTTTTGTATATCAAGTATAATTGTTGTGGATCTTCCCAAACTATAGTGAAGTTAAGTTTGGTGAGATTCTGCAAATTGTTTTGTATATCAAGTATAATATTTTCTGTAGCAGCAATAAATATGTCATCAACATAATGTGTATATATAATATTCGGTATGGCATTAAAGTATTTAGGCAAAATTTGCTGTTTGAAGTGGTTGAGAACTATACTGGAAATAATGCCACTTAATGGAAGACCCATAGGCCAACCATTCTGCATACGAAACCATTTACTTCTAAATATAGCAATTATATTATTATCAAGCCACTTTAAGAAATCAATGATGAATTCTACCCGTGTAGGTGAAAAGTTTTTATTTGTAAGTTCTTGATTAATTAATTTAATGGATTATTTACGTTCAATAGATCTGTATAATTCTGTAATATCTAAAGATGCAATTTTAAATGTTGGATATATAATTACTTTTTTAATTTTATTTACAAACTTGAAAGAAGATTTGATGCTATAACTTCCGAAACCTAATTCATTTATAAGCCACCAATTAATTATACTAGCAGTTTTAAAATTGTGTGTTGCTCCAAAATCAAGCATAAGTCTGAGGGGTGCATCAGGTTTATGAAGTTTTAAATTTGCAAAAATTCGAAGGGGAGAAGAAGTCGATAGGTAAATTCTGAGGTATTCTGATTTAGAGAAGATTTTATCATGGTTTGTGCAAAGTATATTAGATACAAACTTATCTCTATTTAGTTTATAATTGAAATCATTTAATTGTTCAAAGTTTAATTTATTAATCTGTGTGTTAACTTTAACTAAGTAATCATTGTTGTTCATCAAACTTATTCCCCTTATCTTCTTTCAAGAAAATAATGGATTTGTCTTCAAAATATTGTTTAGTGCATGATATCATATTATTCCAATCGTTTGCTTTGTTATTGAATTGTTTCTTCTTCATAGTGTTAGCTATTAAATTGATGATTTCATCTTTATTAGGGTTGTTTATAAGAGCTGCTTTTACATCTGCAATCGTTGTTTCCATTGAACACCAATAAATTTGGGGCCTCGTTGAAGGACTGTCTTAATTTCATCAGGAACATTAAAATTTGTAAGGTTAATGTAATCATTTCTACCTGAATTTACAAGTCTAATATTTTGCTTATTTATAAGAAATTTTAATTTTCATTCAAATTTCCATATAAGTCTAGCTGTTTGTTTATTGCACATATATGTGATAAATTGTGGAATGAAGGCGTTAACTGCAATAATATTCCATCTTTTCTGTTCTTTTTTTTAAAGCTTTTTTGCATTCGTTGGTTATAGATTTAAGAAGCTGTTTTTGTAAATTTGCCCTAATTCTATAGTAATTAAAAATTGATTTATTAATAATTATTCTCCAGCAGTTGGGTATTATATTAAATCGATCACATTTCTGTAAGAAATATATTCTCTGTTGTAATGTACAGATCGAAATACCGATATTTAATAATTGTTTGAAACATGTATTATTATTCATATTTAACTATAATAAATTCTTAAAATAAATAAATAAATAAAGTTTTACTTCAATGATAAAGTTTTACACAAAGACAATGAAGCTTAAAAATAAAAATTTAATAAAATATTATCTGAACACTTTCGGAAAATATATAATCCCATGTTTATAGATTTAAGTTTAATGAAAAAATATATACTATGCAAATATATTTAAATCTACATGCATCATTCATGAAGTCCATTTTCTTGAAATGAAAAAGCAAGCTTCTCTTTGATTAATTGCTGTAGGATCACTTGCTATGTAGCAAGCTTCTACAATGCTAAGCAAAGAGGGCAATTTATTCAGGTAGATATTGGACAAAAATAATTTCTGATTTATGTTTTGTTTTAACTTAAATGATTTATTATTACATGCTAAACTAAATGATGTTGGGTTATTTCCCAATAGCAATATAAAATTTAATCATTCTTGGAATTTACATTCTTATAGTGAAAGCTATCCTGTTCTGAGGTGGAATTTAAGAAAAATTAAATGGAGTCAATATGCTGGACATATTGAACAGAATATTAATAGAATTCTCCAATTTCCTTTTCTTGTGATAGGTTTAAGAAGCTTCAAAACCAATGTATTTAGATTGAAATAAAATTCGCATTGCTCTTTGTAGCCAATTTTTGTCTGCTAAAGATACAGAAATCGCTGACTAATATATAAAATCACTGATAATGCCAGCAAAAAAAGTTGGAGAGAGATTAGGAGAAACACAATTTTTATAAGACTAGTCAAAAAGTTTGATCACTTTTACATAAGTTTGTTGGTTATAAAAGTGTGTCTAAAAGAATTACTGTTTCCAGTCTTATGCATCAGTCATGTAAACTTAAGATTGATAGAATGAGATAAAATGTTAGAATAGAATTGCAAGCTTCTCTTTTATAATATTCCGCTAATACAATCTGATATAACTAGTAGATGTTTATGAACTTGAATTTGCCTGTATTGATCCAGAAGCAAATATTATGCTTCCAGTGTTTATTTTTTTTAATTTTAGTTCTAAAGCCAACAATTAGTTGCAAAAACTATTCAGAAACCTAGGATTCATATAGAAACTAGTTCAAAAATTTCAGATAAAAGCAGTCTTAAAATCAAATAAATACAACAGTGATTAAAAAATTATTAAAAGATAAACAGAAAGTCTAGATATCAATAAATAATCAATAAATATACTAAGCATGTGACAGTCAACAATTATAAAATGCTTTTTATAATAATTATTTTTTTTAATTAATCTAAACTGATAGTTTTATTTTTAAACATGGGATCAATTATTGCTTGGCACAAGATTGATTAGAAGTTACAATATTACTATAAAACCTGTAGATACTCATGGAAAATCTACAAATAGGGAACTCATTTTCATATTGAACAAATTTTATGAAAATTACTATATGACACTTCGCACACATCAATATGATAATTCACTTCATTGATTTAGCGATTATAATCACAACCATGTTGATCACACATTTATGGATCAGTTAGATTTCATGGTAAGGCATAGTGTTCCCTGCAATCATATAAAGTCCTTTGTTTTGAAACTAAGCCTTTTTTCTGTAATTGAGGCTTTACATTTATTTTTAGGCTATACAATATTGTTTAAATCTTTTTAAAATGATTTTCGTTATAATCTTTTAATAAAATTGTTGTTCTCTCTATTTTTTTTTTTTATAAAACTTTTTTTTTTTTTACATTAGTACTATTTCCTACAATATGATTTACTTTTGCATTTCTGCTCTAATTATCTATTGTTTGCTACTTAACATCACATAATAACCATTTCTTATGCGTGCTCATAACTGTTATTAAAACAGGCAAAACTCTCCATACAGTAGTGCCACTCAGTACAAGCCAGAGTAATCAGTGGATGGCAGAAGGCTTGTGCATAAAATCCCTATCTAGTACCTACCCATCCAATATCCCCAGACTAGTTTCTGGCTTGTGGCCTTTGTCAGTGAGAGGAGCCTTGGATCTGAGAGCACTGCACCTAGATCTTAGGATCTAATGCAACCTTCTAGCAGCCAACTTTTATCTCTATTTATGAAAATATTATTGTGTTTTCAATTTTATTCTCATAGTTTTATAGTTGAGATAAAAGGTTACTGCTAGAGGGTTGCATTAGATCCTAAGATCTAGTTGCAGTGCTCTCAGATCCAAGGTTTCTTCTCACTGACAAAGGTCACAAACTAGTCTGGGAATATTGGATGAATAGGCACTAGATGGGAATTTTATGCACAAGCCTTCTGGCATCCATTGATTACTTTGGCTTGTACTGAGTGGCACTGCTGTATGGAGAGTTTTGCCTATTTTAATGTTTGCTACTTGTTGACTATTGTTTTTTTTTTTAGATTTTATGATTCATCATTACAATTCCCTTACAAATTTTTATTTGTACTTATTAGAAAAATGTAAATAAATTGAATTGAGTTGTAAATCTGATGAAAACAAAAGATAACTTGAAAGTTGCTGATCCTTAATTTCTGTAGGCATCAGCGTAATTGCATTTTTCAATATGATAATTGATATTAATAAAATGAGTTTTGGTAACAGGATGTTGATGTTTGTATATCCTGTTGGCATGTCTCGAGCAGTTTATACAAGGCATTTATATAGTAACATTGTGCTTTTTTTCAATATATATATTTTTGGGGGAAAATTTTCAGATCATATTAGTGATCAAAATTAATAAAATAATTATTATAACTATTTTATTGATTTGTAAAATGTTTTATCAACTATGCTTATAGTTTTGAGAAAAGAAAAGCTGAATCAAAGCTATTTTTATTTTATTTCACAGCTATGATTCTTAAAATCATTAAAACTTTAGGATAATATCAGAGATTTTTACCTTTGGTTTTGAATTATTTACTTCAAGCATGTTAATATGTTTCGATTAAATAAAAATTTATATTTTTATTTAAAAAAAAAAAAAGTTTCTGTTCTATTTTACTGATTATAATTTTTATTTTTCTTTCTATAGATTGGTTCCGAATTAGTTAAAACATTGGAGAGTCTTTCTGAAAATCAGCATATCCCAATATTTCAATATATGATGGCATTGGCTATCAAATCAATAACAAGATTATGTTTTGGATCTTTTTTTTCAGATGATAAAAAATTATTGGATTTGCTAAGGAATTATGAAATTGTAAGTTATAACTAAAATTTAATGTTTAAATGAATACTAACATTTAAACTATTAAACATTACATGATCACCATTCTTTATCCTTACACAAGCTGTTTACACAGAGGCGAAACTCTCCATACAGTAGTGCCACTCAGTGCAAGCCAAAGTAATGAGTGGATGCAGGAAATTTTGTGCACAAAATCCCTATTTTATAACTACTCATCCAATATTCCCATACTAGGTTCTAGCTGGTCATTTGCACTCAGTGGTGCTACTATATGGAGAGTTTTACCTCTGTGTAATACTAACATTTAATTGCTGCATTTCAATTGTTTACAGTGAAGTGTGGTGCTCATGGTTTGTTTTTTTTTTACCAATAGATTCCTCAACTACTTCCACAGAAATTTATTTGTGTAAAAAATAGAACATCCCAAGTCCAAGAAATTAAAATTAATGTGAAAATAATATCAAAATTAATATTCCATTGGTAGATGATATTCTAGAAATATTAATTTCCATTATAATGATATGTAATTTTTTCAATTAGTTATATTGAATATAAAAAAAAAATAGTGTAAATTAAACTATAAAGACTATAAAAATAAAAAAGCCATAGAGAATAACAATGATAATAAAAGAGAAAGCTGGACTTTCAAATTGTACTTTATTTATTGTAATGAAGCTTCATGTAACTTCATTAAATTTTAATTCTAAGATGGTAAATCTGTAAGAAACACATATTTAATAAAAAATGAATTTACAATTATTCCCCATAAGAGAAAACACATCATCTTTACTATGTGTTTTTCCCTTTCAAATTAAGTATCATTGTCAAATCATTAATAGTTCCATTATTAATTTTTTTCTAATAATGTTTAAAAAGGACAATGTTTTTTTTTCTAAGTCATAAGAAGAATCCCTAAACATTTTAGGCTATTTTAGCAAATAATGGAATCTATCTGATTTTCTTCTTTGAAAAAATTATATTAAACTTTTTTAAATCTCAGATAACATGGATGTTTTGAATTTTAATATATTTTATAAAAAAATTCATTATGAAACTGTTTCAAAAGTTAATTGGTTTCACCTATTTAATATTTTAACATGGATTGAATCTGTTATTGGTTATATTGATCTTCAAGTACTTTACATAAATTATTTTATTTTGTTTAATTAAATATCAATGAGACAGAAGTGATGAGAATATCAAGATCCTCAACAAGTAATCATAGAATTTTGTTTCATAGCCTATATTAGTTTCTGTAGGTTTTCAAATAATATTATTATGTGCAGTTATTTTATAAAACCCACTTTTATAACTCAAGTATATGAAAAATCTGTGAATTGATAGAAACCATGTTTACTTTTGTTTGGACAATACAGTTATCAGCAAAATATATTTTTAATTTCAAATTATTAACCTCTTGTGAGTAATTAATTGTTGTGTTTATGGCTGATGGGAGAAATAATAAATGACTAAGAAAATAATATGCTTTGTGGAATTTTTTATTGATGCATATAAATTTTGACTTTTTTTTGTTTTTTTAAAAGTAGGTTAATAATTTGTTGTTGTTTTGAGATGTATTTTAAATACTTTTGAAATATTAATAAAGGCAACTCTTTTTTTTTTTAATCTGTTAATATCACTGATAATAATAAAATAAAAACTAATAATTTAATAATATCAATTCTATCTGCATAGAAATAAATTTTATTCAGATATTTGTTATTCATTTTATATATTTCAGGTTTTTATTTCTGAAGGCTATAAACAACTGGCCTACACAATTGAAATGTTTTAATGTAGAATTATTACACAAAAGAGCTTCAAATTATCATTGCATTGTCTTAATTATTTATATATATAATTTAAATGGAGTTATGAATAAACTAATACTCATTACATCCATATGTTTTATTGATGTATGGATGTTAACTTATTCATAACTCCTAGAGGTTTTAGTTATTTCTGTCTAAAAGACATATATATTAAGCTGTAAAAACCTTTGCTTCATTATATATATATATATAATGTTTATTACAAAATTAAAAATAAAGAATTTTTTTATTTTATTAAATAAAAATCAATCTGCTTGATCAATATAAAAACAATAAAATAATTGAATTAATTAATATTCATGCTTTCTGTCTTAAAAATTATTCAGGATAATTTTTTTATTACAAAATAGTCAAGAATTGAGGTGGCCTATGGGTATCATTTCCCCTGTAATAGCATTTCTATTTAAAAACGATTGTGTTTAATGTTATGTAATTCAAACAAAAGTAACTGTATCTTCCATTGAATTATGAAAACATTAATAAACTATAAAAAATAGATAGTATATCATTCTATCTTTTAGCACTGTTAATATTTAAACTTAGGTCATTCACATTATTTATTCTATACATAAATTATAATAGGTGATAGAATTCACTCTCTTGTTTAAAACTACATCAATGAAGTAAACTTACAAAACTAAAAGATAAAATGGTATCATTCTACCGTTTCATAGTTTATTGATACCATGGGAGGTACAGTTATTTCCATTTTAATTCCGCATAATTAAGTTATGATTATTTATTATATATGTATTAATAATTACACACACAGAGTAATATATAATTATCTCATTCAATTTCAGTACTCTTTCTTCTGGAATAAGTTAAATAAAACTTAAAATATAATCCAGTCTCTCATAATACCCATATTTATTTCAGATAGAAATTATTTTCATTAGATGTACTGTAGTTTTAAATATTTATAAGCATACTGGAATAGCAATCACAGCTTCTAATTGTGATAGATACTTCTAAGATTTATTTATTTTATATTGTAAATTTTATAAAAACATGAGTATAATTAAATATATCTAAATTAGCTCTATATAATTATTTATTAATAGAAAAATCTATGATTGCAATAAAATATAGTTACAGTTATATTAAGTCTCCAGTGTACCTAAAGAAAATACGTCCTATCTGGAAATATATATATGTGGGTGTGTGTGTTAATGTTAGAGATTGTATTTTTTTTTTATACTGAATAACATTTATCAATATTTGAGTTGGGTCTACAAAAGTATTAAGATTCATTCTGTTAATTGTATGTATGTATGAATAAATAGTTGGAAGGATGGATAAATGGATGATTGCATGTCTACCAGAATGCTAAGATTCACTCTGATAATTATATATATATGAATAGATAGTTGGATGGATAAATAAACGGATAACAAATTGGTTGATTATAGTAATTAATTATAGATAGTTTGTTGAATAAATAGATGGATAATAAATGGGTTGGTGTTTCCTGTATGCCTTTACTTGATTATTGTAATTAAATTGGTTATTAATGAATTTCTATATATTTTTGATATAAATTATAATTTGTCTCTATTGCTTTCTGAAATATTTTTTCTGTAGCAGTTATCAATAGCTTTTAAAATATATTAAACAAAGAAAAGGTAATTCTTTTTTTTTTTCCAATATATGCTCTGTAAAGTTTCGGATTCACTTGGTTATGATCAGTTTTCTTTTTTCTTATATTTTTTTTTTTTACTAGAGTCTTTGATTGGTCCAAAAATTGATTATGACATTTTCTCATTGATTTCCTTAATGTTGTTTCTGAAGATCTATTTTTTTTTTTTTTGTGGTTAAGTGAAATATTTTGAGGTTGCTTTTATTATATAATTTTTTTTGTTTTTAATGAAAGCTTCAATCACTATAACATAATTATATTTTTTGTCTTATTTTTAATCTCAAATAATTCATAAGTCAAACGCTATGATTTATAACCCTGAACAAAGTAAGATATCAGGAAGTTTGTTTATTTAATTTTAAGAAAGAATGTTATAATCAATATAACTGTGTCTAAATAACATTATGATAATATAAATTTATAGTTTGAATTTTTCCTGTAACTTTAATATATCAAAGACAACTATAATATGGTAGCCAGATAATTATATAAATAGTTTAAATAAAGAAACAACAAAAATTTAATAATAATTACAAGTGTTTATTCTACTCTGAATAACAACAACATTAGTAAATAGGATTAGTAAATCAATTAATGATTTTCTAGTTGAACACAATATGTCTTGATCACATAACAATTCTTATCTTTATAGGTAAGTAATATATATATATATCTTTACAAATTCATTTTTTTAATCCCAATATTTTAACTTATCATTTTAATTACCATGTAAGTAAGCACCTTACTTCCTATATGCAATTTTGAGTTAGTCTAATTAGATTTTGACTGAAACTTATTTCCATTGCTGTATTGGTTTACTCAGCACAATTAGTTTTCACTCAATACTTAAGAGTCACCACCTTTCTTTCTCTTTCCATTAGAAGTTCTGGAGATATTTTATAACTTAGCTAATTTGCATAATATTATACTTTATTAAAATGCAAATTAGCATGTTGCTTCATGCTATAAACCAATTTTTCTTTTCTGCATATTATTATTTTTAGAACGATTCAATATTGTTTATACTGACCAGTCTGTACACAAACATGCAACTGTATTAAATAAGGTATGTACAAACTAGCCAGTATACAACATCCTTGAATAAGGCATTATTTGCTGCTAGATGAAAATTAAAAGCTTTTTTTATATTAAAATTAATATTCTTATTGTATACTCTTTCACATGAAGTATCATGATATGTATACGCAAACAAAATGCAGCAACAAAGTACAACCAAATCCAAAAGAAATGAACCAAACAAAATTATAAAAAAATATGATAGCTCTTATTAGATTTTATATACAGAAGTATAGCTGAATATAGATTTTGAATGATCTCAATAGAACAGATGTCAAAAATTCTTTAAAACCATGTCTGACTATCTTCTAAATGGACTGCTTTTTATTTCTTTTTGAAAGTGTCAACAGCTGTGCTTCTTGGTCACAAGTGCTTGCACAAGATCTGGATGAGCTTCTTAATGATAATCAGTGTTTTCACTTTTGGATGGGATAGGCAATGATTGGTCCTTAAGTATGGATTTGTTTTTTTGGTATAAATTGCTCTGCTTTGTTTTTTTTTCTTTCATTAGCATAGACATTCATTTTGATGACTAGGGTAGCTAATTTGCTTCTCATACTAAACTTTGGAAATAGGTTCTAGATTTACAGATAATGAAAAAAGTCAGTATTTTTTTGCATATACTGTAGCACAACATAAAGTATTATATCTATAGACTAAACTATTTGGATGAAAAATTACTTTGTTATTGAGCCTATGTGTTTCTTCATTGACTGAGCATATGTGTTTCTTCATCTGCTCACATTGTATAAATACTGCCAATGTTATTTGATGATCTCAGTCATCATTTGTATTTTCTTGATTAGATGGACTTTTATGTTCATTATTTCTTCAAAATGTATACATATCAATTAATATAGATGAAACATTGTGACAAATTAAATATGCAACTAAATCTGATTTCTTAACAATTTTTTATTACTTTTGTGGGATGTCATCCACACACCATCTTATTAATGCAAATATTTTGATGTCTGTAAACTTTTTTTTTGTCCACTGCTTAGCTGATCACAGATATTTTATATTTTTGTGAAATGAGTGATAGTTTTGCTAAGAGTTCTGTAGTTAATCGGTAATCTATTGTGATAATTAGCATTGAAAGTTTGTGTGACATGTGGCACTGAACTTTTTTTGTTGTTCTTCTATTATTAACTTAGCTGTCATAATATAATAATCTACAAAAATGCAAATACAATAATTTGAAACAGATTGTTAGAAATTATCAAAATTTTAATAATTAGATGCATTATCAAAACCTTCAATTTTACTCTAAGCATATATGGATAATAGTATTAATGTTATATATACTTATGCCTTTTATAAAAATTTTAGAATATTTAAGTGACTATTCCTGATGAAAAAATCAGGTAGTTTCTTACTGGGTATGTCATCAGCAATAAGTGATATGTTCAAGCTCCAAGAACATTGTGAACTCACAATGTCCAATATGATTTGAAAATTTAGTGCAATTCCAGAAATCGGATTTATTGTCATTCAGCAAGAAATTAATTGTTTTTTTTTTTTCATCAAACATAACAATTTAAACATTCTAAAATGTTTGTCTAAAGGGCATAAGTATATATAATATTAAAGCAGTAACAAACTCCCCAGAAATTAGATCCCCCCTCCCCAATGCAGGTCATAGTAATCAATGGATGCTAAAAGATTTGTGCACAAAATCCCCCTCTAGTGCCTACTCATCCAGTATCCCCAGACTTGTTTCTAGCTTATGACTTTTATCAGTGAGAAGCTATGGATCTGAGAGCACTACACCTAGATCTTAGGATCTTAAGATTTGGATAGCACTACTGTATCGAATGTTTGTTACAGTATTAATAGCTCTGTAAGTATAGGAAATGATGATCATGTGATGTTTTCGTGGTTTATATATAATGTTAATGTTATTACTTATTTATGTGATGTTTAATTAAATAATTATATATATTATCCCCAGAGTATATGTACATATACAATCTATTTTATTTAACAAAACATTTTTTAAATCACTAGTGTTATAATGAAGTGGATAGTAAATTTGGTCAGACATTTTCAGAAGAAGAGGTGGAATTAAAAAATAAAAAATTTTATGAAGGTAAGAAATATTTATACACTTGCTATTATATGTTTTGCATTAAAATTGTTCATTAATTTTATATTCTGTAAAAAATTGTTTATTTTGAAATATTTACATCCTACTCTAGTCATTTTTCTAATATTAATTACTATTTTTATTTTAAAAAAACCACAAAGAATAATATTAATCTTCTTAAAAGTTTTTATTGGTATAAACAATGACTTTTTTTTTAAACTATTACATCAACTAACTGATTTGTTTTATTTTTAAATAGACAGTTTTTTTAAGCATTACATTATCTTAATAATGTAAAAGATTTATTAAAGTTTATCATATAAGTATAATTCTGAGATGCCAAAATAAATTTATTAAGAAAACTACAGCCAATAGAAACTATTATTGATGATGGTCTAAAGTTATATTGTCGAATTACTTCTTACTTTATACAAAGATTTTAACATACATACTTACAAATAGAAACATGATAAATTCATATTAATAAATTACTAAAGTTTAACAATAATTCACTAATAGTATGGATCATAGATACATTGATTTTATAGCATTTAGGAAGACCAAAAATTGAGTGTTTTAAGATGAAAATCCTTTAAATGAATTAATTGATAATGAATGGTGTGTTATACATTACATTTCTTTTTTATATATAAATATTTGAGAATTACAAACTTTTAAATGGAGTTTAAATATTCTTAAAATGAATCAATTATCAATGGTTGAAAAAGAAAACTGTTTGTGTTTAATTATTGACATAAAAAAATAATAAATGGGAAGTCACGTATTTTTTGGAAAAGAAAATTAGGCAGGTATAACTGATGGATATAATATAGTAAACATATATTAAGTTTTGGAGATGTTGTGATATAAAATGGCTTCTCCTTAATTGAAATCAAAATTTTTAATGCATAAACCATATGACACTAACCCGTAACTATGGCTTGCATATTGTTGTTTTAGCAGCATGCCTTTTTTAAATCATCAAAGCTATGCCACTTAATATAAGCTTTAGTAACTAATAGCAACAAGATGATAGTGCTTAATAAATCCCTATCTAGTGCTGTACCATCAATATCTCCAGACCAGTTTTTAGTTCATGGCATTCATCATTGAGGAGTTTTAGATCTTGTCTCAGTGTATCTGGACTTTTAATATCTAATATATCTTCCTTCTAGTAGTCATCATTTACTTCTCTGTTTTACTATCAAATTCCAAACTGAAACAAATAGGTTGCCTGAGTAGTCATATAGATCTGAAACCAATTATCTATACATTATAGTGTTATTAGTTTTTTACAACTATAGCCACTTCTATTCTATAGCCAGGATTGATATAAAACTAATAAAATATCACATGACTCCAGCTTATTTATTGCTGTTTCAGCAACATACTCTTTTTCTTTTGCCATGGCTTTGCCATCTATTGTAAGCTTTATTAATTAATAGATGTTAGGATAGTATTTAATAATAAATTGCTATACATATTGTTCCATCCAATGGTTTTCATCAGTGAGGTGCCTATATACATTAAGTTTAGTATAGATAATATACATGTATTTAAATATAGATAGATAAGTAGGTAAGTAGATGGTGGGTGAGTGAATGGGAAAGGAGTGGTGGGTAGGTGGATCAGTTGGTGGGTGGGTAGATGGGTGGCTAGGCAAGTAGATAGGTACTGAACTGTTTTCAGATCTATATGAAATATATAGAGAAGTTGGCTTAGGTTGAAAAAAATCTATATATTTTTAGTTTGGGCTGATAGCTTGATAGAAAAACAGGGAAGTAAATAATGGTTGTTAGAAGGAAAATTCATTAGATCTTAAAAATCCAAGTACATTGTTCAAATATCAATGATCCTCATCGATGAAAGCCATATGGTAGAAATTAATCTGGAGATATTGGATGGGACTGCATTGGATAGGAATTTATTAAGCACTATCATCTGATGTCTATTAGTTACTAAAGCCTGCATTAGATGGCATAGCCATGGTGAAAGAAAAATTATTCTGCTGAATCAGCAATGTGTAAGCTAGAACCATGTGATATTTATTGATGATATATGAATCCTGAGCCATAGAATAGAATTTCCTATAGTTTGTAAAAAACTAATATGACTATAAGGTATAGATATGAATTGGTTTCAGATCTCTATAACTATATAGACTAGATGACTTAGATTGAAAAATTTGTTTCAGTTTGGGCTGATTGATGGTAAGATAAAGATGTAAATGAAGGTGCTAAAAGGAAGATGTATTATATCATAAAGATTCAAGTGCACTGTTCCAAGATCCACAGTTCCACACTGATGAAAACCATAAACTAAAAACTAGTCTGGGAATATTGACAGGGACAGTTGGATAGGGATTTATTAAGCTCTGTCATCTGACATCTATTAGTTACTAAAGCTTATATTTGATGGCATGGCCATAGTGAAAGAAAAATATTATGCAAATAAACGATATGCATAGAAACCTGTTAGCCAGTTACAATTCCTATTTTTTATTTCTTATCAATTCATTTTTTCAGCTCTTATTCATTTCAGTTTTTTTCTCTCCTACCTATTTTAATAAAGGCTGTTTTACTGATTCGATTATTCTATTTTCATATTCTCCATTTTCATTATAAAGACCTAAACAAAAAATTCATAAACTATATACCCTTTTCATTTCCTTTATCTTTAAATTTTTTCTACTCTCCTTATACTTTATCTTGATTATCTTTCAACATTCTGCAATAAATGTTCAGTACTTTCTCTCCCATCACCATATGAATTGCATCTGCAATTCAAATCCTTTTTCTATTTTTGATTTTTTTCTCTAGTATCTAAAGTTCCTGTTCTTGCATCAAATAATTGTAAAATCCTTCAGGATTATCAGACGTTTTTTCACAATTTATACATTTTTTAATTGCAAATTATTTTTTCATTCATATTCTATTTTTATAACTCTTTTTCTTTTTCTCTAACCAACTTATTTATCCTTTACCCACCCGTTAAAATTATATACCTGTAATACTTTCTTTGCACATTGATTCCACTTTATATATATACACAAATAAATTGTTATCTATTAATTTCACATTTTTTAACTTTAAAACAATTATCCAAAGATAACATCTATATTCAATGATGTCATCTAATATTACTCATAGTTATGTGTAGTTACTGATTGGTAACAGGACTTTTGATAGCAATTTAATTGATATATGTAGATTCTCATGTTTGGAGTCTGGCCAATTGACTTCCTCAACCCAGAAAACATGAATGTACTGTCTTCTATAACTCTATGCATAAATGCATGTTTATTTGTATCTATGAATGAAGACAGTTGGATATAAAAGCTTAAGAATATTGAAAGTTTTGAAAATCCATTATCTTTTTTTCTTGAAATATATGTCCATTCTACTTCAAATTCTGTTATCTAATTAAAATAATAAACATTCATCGATTTTATAACTTCATTTATTATTGATTTAAGAATATATGTGGGAGACTGTTTGATATTAAAGATGATTAATCTTTTGATCAAACTATTTTCATGGTTTATTAATGAAGGACTTTTTAAGATTTCATTCTCCATAATGACTGCATCTTAACTGTCCAATCTATTAGAAATATCCCTCCCAGTCAGTAAGATTTAAAAGGTTTATTATATAGGATAAAATATAAAAGATTAGTTAAGTCCTTGTCTTTATTAATTACATGATATAATAACTTATCATGATCCTATTGCTCATTTAAAATATTTATATAATGCATTCTTTAATAGTAAAATTAATCTTTGCTGTAACTGATTTGTTCTTTCTGTATTAGTGATAATAATATTTTTCTATATGTCATAACATCTGAAGAATATTCATTTATCAATTAAACAAATTTGTCACAAGTTTGTCTTTATTTTAGATATAATAAAAAAGTCTTTGATAAAATTTTAAATTATCTTGCTATTACAGTATATGATTGTTATATGAGTAAAAAATAATTTATTCATTATCCATTGTGCATGATGCTAAAATAACTGGAAATTATTTTAATAATTAATTTTGTTATTCTGCTTATCCCCTTCCCCTATAAATGAAATTCTTGTTATGGTTATGTAAGGTAAAAACAGTGAATGTTGTTTATTGCATATAATATGGCTAAACTTTTAAATATAAACTGATTAGATAGACAGACATTTCTATTTTTGTTAAAAAGTTGGAATTTTTCTAAGATGAGAAAACAGAAAAAAAAAAATTACCATATTTATAATTTTTTTTTATGTATTACTTTATTTACAGCTTTGAAAACATTTCATGGTATTATTGATGAGCTCATTGATTATCGTTCAAAGAATAAACCAAAACCAGGAGATGAATTATTTATTGATGAACTCCTTTCTGTTGATACTGTAAATGAAGAATTACACTGTGATTGTCTTGCCACTATTGTAGGAGGTTTTCATACAACTGGATCTTGTGAGTATATGACCATTTAAAATAGTTTGAAAATGTATTTAGAATTTGGCTTTAAAAAATTAATAATATAAGAATGAAGTTGTTGTATTAACATGGAGGGTAGTCTTTTCTTTTAGGCAATTGATGAGAGAGTTTGTTTCTAAAACTAAAGAACCTTGAGGAGTGGCGGGTTCGATTTTTATGCCATATCATGACTAAAGAAAGAATTTATTTAGTGTTAGAACTTACATCATTTCAAATTGTTTACGTATTTTTAATGCTGTCATTTGCTTAATTATGTATATTCTATTAATTTTATCAACCTTGTAAATAAATACGGTTTTTTTTTCTTATTTCATTGTAAAAAGTAATAAAGAACATAGATGATATTAATATGATAATAATCTTTGTTAACTTTGTTAAGATCACTTCTAATATAATGTTTCATCCCTCAAAATAACAATGATTAATCAGCTAACCATATAAGATCTGGGAACCAGTGGTAATAGTTTCAGTTTCTATTTGGTTATCAGATTATTTGCTAGTTTATCAAAATGACTTCTAGTAGAAAATCTAACTTATCAAGGATTCTTGCAGCATGTGCCTCTGAAGATTATTATTTGAGAAATATTACTACATATACTGAAATGGTCACTTCATAACACTGTGTGTATGTGCTTAGGTCATTCCATGGGTGTGTGTGCTTATGCATTAATTATATTATACAAAAAATAAAAAAGATCTGAAGTAGATATATATATTCATTATTAGAAATAGCAAATTAAAATAGTTGTTACATATATATGTATTCCAATTACATATTAAGTACATGCAGTATATGTATATACAAATGCCACAGACATAATAAAACATTTACAACACTTTTTAATTTAGTTTTAAATAAATTTATTTAATTATTATAGAATTCATTCATTTATAAAACAAAATTTTAATTTCAAAAAAATATTTTAAGATTCAATTGTAAATTTTATCTAAGATTGGAAAAAGAAAAAAAACTATATTTAATCATGAACATTATTCACTCCAATGGACTACACTCTAGTGTTAAATATTTTATTACAGATACCAAAAAATTCAAATCTTGTTTTAAAGAGGATTAGTATGCTAAAAATAATCTAAAAGATAAAATTTGTTTTGTAATTTTAGTTGTTTTTCTTGTACTCAGATTATTATAATGTTTTGTAATAAATTTTGTTCTAAAACCTGATTAGAGCCATCTGATATTGTTATTGTGTTAATTATGAAAGTAAGAGAGTAAATTAGGCTACACATTTCAATTGGTGTGCTGAAGTCTTAAATGACAATTTAGATTAATTTATTTTTTAATCTTCGTAATTTAATACTCCAGTATTGTAATGGACATACTTAATGTGCACATGTAAAATACAGAAACATTTTCTGAATTTTTGTGCCTGCATTTTTTTTTTATGTTTTTGTGTGGACAATTCATTCTTAATTGTAATCATTTTTTTTCCCACTTCTGTTTCATAAGTCTTCAATTAATCCTTGATTTGATGATAAATTTAAATGGAATAATATTTTGATTCCCAGATACAATGAATGAAAAGGAAGAGCTATTCCAGTAAGTACAAGAGAGGAATTGTAGAGGGCTCCCAGGATAAGAATCTTACAGATTTCTGTAAAGAGAAGAAGTACTTGAATAAATGTACATTTTTGTAAATGAAAAAATAAGATATCCCTTGAAAATAAGCCCTACAGTGTCTTTTAGAACAAAAATTAATATTAGAACCTAGTCTTATTTTTAGGGAAACACAGGAGTATTAGGATTACATAGAATTGACTGTAGGTCACAGCTATTTGAAAAAAATCAGAAATTTGTATGTACCTGAAAAAATTTCCTTATTGTTTTATTTGCACGATGGAGATTCACTATGAATCTATTTGTTAATTATATATATATATTGTGACCCTCTGAATGGGCACAAGGAATCGAGATACTTTGTATCTGTAGTGAATAGTTGTATTGTATTAAAAAAAATGAAATAGCCCTAGAATTTTAAAAATTTTGCTGGAAATTGTTTAAGGCTTTCGATGTTGATTGCTTATGCATTTGATTAACCACTTTATAAGCATTTATTATTATTATTATTATTATTATTATTATTATTATTATTATTATTATTATTATTATTATTATTATTATTATTATTATTATTATTATTATTATTATTATTATTATTATTATTATTATTATTATTATTATTATTATTATTATTATTGTTGTTGTTGTTGTTGTTATTATTATTATTATAGTTAATGAAGTATTTAATGCAGGAAAGAGGGGTTGTTTATTATAGGAATTGGTATATTTTGTCAGAAGGATGCAAAGTTATTTTATGTTAGTGTTTAGTATTGGTTTAAAAGGTTTCCTAATCCCTTATTTATTGATACCTATCCCTTTATCAACATTAATAGCCATCTCAATTATATTTAGTCAAGATAGTTTAATATTTAGATTGCAGTACATGTGCATGCATGTATGTCTCTGTATCATTTTCATCTTTTAATAACATTAAGCAATAGTACATTTAACATGAAGACATTTAAATTACAGAAATTATCTTTAATAATTTAACAAATATATTTTTTTCCCCAATGATTAATAGATATTTGAATCAGTGGATTATTTTACAAATTAAATAAATTATTAATCATTTTTGTTTAACAGTTAATTAATATTCATTTCTTTCAAGTTTGTAAAAGTTTTTTTTTATTATTATTATTAATTTTTTTTTGTCTTGATTTAATTGTAAAAATCAGAATGATTTTTTTTAAAGAAAAGATTTCTTGCATATGTAATGAGCTTAAGTGCAAAAAGGTGGGAGTTAACCTTTTGAAGGGAACCCTTTTGATGGGGGGGGGGAAAAGAGATATCTATTTAACAGATAGTTTTCATTAAAAATTGCTCATTATTGATGTAATTGCAGCCAGTATAACAAGTACATGTCCCTTCCATAAATCAAATTGGTTTTAAAAAAGCTTTAAAGTAAACTTCAAGAAAAGTTATAGGAAATTCCAGTACAGAAAGGTCTACAATTAACATGCAGGGCTAAAAATATCAGAAGGTATATCAGTTTTTTATTTCCTTACCTCATTTAAATGTTTGAATTAACCACCTCATACTTATTACTATTTTAAAATGTATATTGATAATATTAAGCTTGCATTACTTTATTTACTTATCATTAAGAAGGAAAATAAAATGCAGGAACTTTATAATTATCTACGTGTGTCATATAATATCTTTTGGAAATATGTGCAGAACAGTTTTACAGAATTTATTTTAATTTTTCACTATATTTTATGTCTTGCTTTTATAAAAGTTAAATATGAAATTTAAAGGATATGTGTATTTTAATGTATCATGCCATACGTAAATTTATCACGGAGAAATGACAGTATTTATTTATTTAGTATTCATAAAAATAATATGTATTTTTATGAAAGAAATAAAAATGTGAATTACTCTAAATAACCAAAGGATACTACTCATTAAATAAGTGCTTAAATTGGATGGAAGGACGGGAATACAATGTATTTCTGTTCTCTTCGATATGAATGCATTAGAAAATAAATTATTACTAATTATGGAATTACCAACAGATTATGATGTGTTAATTTGCAATATTTAAAAATAAACTATATGTATACTAGCTTATAAAATGTCGAAAAAACAAATGCTATTTAATAAATTTATTAAGAACAATTGCTTTCTTAATTTAGAAACTACTATGGAGTAAATGAAATAATTCTTGTACAACTGTGGCTAAAAATGTCTATCATATTTCCGTCATAATAAAAATTGATTACTTATGTGTGATGTAAGCTCAAGTAGTTGCACTACGAACATTGGAGATATTAGATCAGATTTAAGTTATGATTATTTCTTTTTGGTTATCTTACAGAAATTCATTTTATGTTCGAACTCAGTTTGGAATCTATCTCCATATCATATAATAAACTTGGAGGAGGACTTTGCAAGTGAACTTTTTATTTTAAGTCAAAGAACAAATGACTTTTGTTTCTTTATTTTTTTTTATTACTTGTCATCATTAATGTATATGATAGACAGATAGGCATATTTATTATTATGTTTTGCTTATAATTTTGTGCTATTATAAACTTCTAGATCATCTCGGAATGTGTATTCACAATTTGTGGATATGCTGGTAAAAATTGATTTTATTCAAATATGCATTGTTTTATTTTACAAAGGTAAAAATATTTTTTATTATTATTATATGGTTAAAGAGAGGTGTATATTTTATGTTGTATATTTTTCTTTATCTCAAAGTGAGAATTTTGGCTTCAAAGTAGTGAGTGTCTGATAGAAATATTCTGCCAGAAATGGCAAAGAAATCTCGTTCATAATATTTATGGCTATTTAGACTTTAAAATAATTTAAAGTTTATTCTGAATCAAAAGTTATATTTTAACGTATCATTTAATTATCGTGTTGCTTGCATAGTATATAACTTAGAATTTTTTTTTGTATATTCTTATCAATGCGTGTGTGTGTTTATTTTGCGCAATTATAACATTTGTTTAATAAAGTTCAGTTTGTGAATATTTTATGTATAAATTTTGGATGTTGTCATATTCTAAAGAATTGAATGGATTAGTAGGTTATCTGTATGTATTTATCTGCCAGCATGTATATATAATGTTCAATATGTAGAAGAGCTTTGGGAATGGAAAGTAATCTGGATGCATTCTAACATTTGTAGGGATAAAAGATTTTCCTTATTTAGTATATTTTAATAATTTTTTCATGAGTAGAGCCTAGTTTATATTATACGCGTATTATGAAATGATAGTTTTGAAGTTAAGTGATGTTTTCTTACGGTACTGGTGATGAGGAAAAAGTCCCCACCAATAGTGTATTTCAGAATTAGATAAATTATTGCAGAAGTGTTAAGTAAAGAGTTTATTTGCTCCTCATGTGAATTTCCCTTGGAAGGTGTAGTCTGTATAATCATGAAAATATAGCTCTGTGTTGTTTAATATATGGCCAGATAAATAGTTAAATTAATTCTTGATATAATATTAGTGTCTTATTTTGTTGGATGGTTTACGACATTGTCTGAAATAAAATAATTGTTTAATATTTTCTTAATGAATAGATAGAGTGTAGAAAAGATTGTTTTCTATTATTCTTGCTTGGATGCACACACATACGCGTCATATAAACAATATTGCGAATATAAAAGTATAAAATTATTGAAATTAAAAATGGGAAATATATGTTTTGAAACATATTATATTCATTTAATACAGAATTATAAATCATCAAACCATCAGAATGAATATGATTTCATTGTTATGCGTGAGGGTATATGTAATTGAAAACTGATTATTTAATTAGTTAGAAAAAGTGGCTTTGTTCTTGGTCAAATATGTTAGTTTGATTTATTTTATTAATCAATAGAATATCCTCTCATAAATATTTATTGTACCAATAATATAATATATATTATTTAGTTAATGATATGTTTAAATGAAATGCTTAAGTAAAGCAGGTATTCAAAGTTAGAATATTCAAGTTTTGTTGTTAATTTCTAATTGCAAAAAGGTATAAATAATGTAATATAATAGGGATAATCCCAAACTGATGTTCAAGGTTTGTTTGAGAATTTTTAAATCATTAAGACAAGTAGTCTTATTATAAAAAAAAAAAAAAATTGTGTTAAATTAAATTTTCAATATAATAAATGATTTGTTTATTTATTAAAAATTGTGTCTTAAGTTATTCTTGTATATCTTCGTGTTTCAATTTCCACACCTCCACATTTTATACATCTATTATAAAATAGATATATTATTTTATAGTTATAATATCAAATTTGCTGGTGTCTGACAATTTTGTTTTCTTAATCCAAACATTATAAGGTACATTTGCCACTTGATAAACGTATTAGAAAGGTTGCTCAATTAGTATATTTGTTAGATGATGATATGAGATTAAAATATCCCTATTTCTGTCATTATCTTATTACTAAACACAGTACAACATTTATTCAATTTATTTTATTACATTTTATTATAAATTATGGGCCAATGTATTTTATGTAATTCAACTGTGTTTTTAAATTCCCTGAGATCTTATTGTATATTCCTTGATCGGCATTAAGGTAGCTGTTTAGATAATGATATGCCAAGTCATAGGATTGTTTAGTACTATAATTATATCAAGCTGATGTATGTTATTTTTAGATGAAGGAGGAAATTAAATTGAAAGGATATTTTAATAGACTGTATTAATAAACATTGTGATTCTTTATAATGCAGTTAGTTAACAACAAAAAAAAAGGATTTACATTATATTTAATGTTTTATGGTATTTCGTCTTTTATTTACTTATAATTATATATCTTATGAACTTCCTATAACCTCCCACTGAGCTGAGCTGAGTGTAGACTTAGGTAAAGAGTCACAGTAATAATTTTGTATAAGATATGTTGTGATATTGTTCTATTCATTAATAGAACTGGCGTCTTGGGCATTTACTCATATAATGTATATTAGCGGTGTTGGGAGTGTAGATTATAATATATATATATATATTGTACCCTTCCTTAAAGGAAATAGTACGGAACAAGAGAATCCAGCTAACTAAGATAACAATAATGTATTATAATTAAGTTGCATAAATGATGACTTAAAATAATATAACATAAAGACTAGCTCAAGATATAATATCTAATAAAATAATATTTTTCATTAATTAAATTTAAGAAAATCTTATTATAATAAAATTGCATAACACTTAGGTTCTTAAGATTAATCAATCAAAGTAGATTGAGAACGAATTATGATAAACTCATGTTTATGTCTTATGAGTGTTTAATACCCTTAGGCAATATTGTATTTACTTGAGCTAATTACTGTTGAATGGATTGCTTTTGTTTCATAAACTATTTAAGAACGTATTTTATTGAAATACATTTTGATTATTTATATTTGAATTATGTTATAAAAAAAAGCATTATTAATTAATCATTATGCAAGTTTTGAACTTGATTATTTAGTTTCAGAAAATAACTTATGTTTACTATACAATTTTGGCATTAGTAGCAATAATTTACTCTATTTTGTTTACTCCTGATAGATGGCAATATCATTTCCAAATCTCCCGATTAATGAGAAGTAGTGATAAAAGTAAACAGAAAATTATCAAGGTTTTTTTTTTTTCAGCTTTATACAAATCACGGGTGTTCTGTGCTGAGCCTCGATGAAATCTGAAGTATTGCAAAGTTTGTAAAATTTTGAGAAAGTTTGATATATTATTATGTTTATTATGCACTCAAAGTATGTATATATAAATTTTTAATCATCTCTATAACAATTATCATCGAAAAAAATGAAAATGTCTCTAAAACATTGGCATGTTGGATCGATTTATTCATTCATTAGCAAATGTTCCTTAAAAGTAGACTATATTTATACTGTTTTTTAATGAATTGTTTGTGTTTATAGATGTGTATATCTTAAGCTTACATAATTTATATTAAAATCAGTTTCCAATAATATTGAATATAAAAGTATCTCATTGATATATACATATTGGCAGAACAAGATAATGATACTAGTAAATATTTGGTGGCATAATGTATATATAATATTAGAAGAATGCATTGGTACCTAAGAAAGCATTTCTGAATATCCACATGATTATATTTATTTGTCTATTAGAATTTGATATTAGCATTAACAATTGTGTATAGTATTTGAATTTATGATTGTTAGCATAATTAATAATGTGATTAATAGTAAGATTTTTTTATGATTATTTAAATATTTTAATGAATTTGGTGTTATTATCAATCTGTCCTATGTTTGAATTTAAAAGATAATACTGCTGTCCATTATTCTGTGCTTTTTAATATTCTTTCTGATTTATATTGAGACAGTGGCTTTATTATGACATGTAAATTTAAACAATAGAGTAATTAACATCTAAATTCATTGGCTTAATTTTTGATTATTAATGATATAATATCATTAAAAGTTATTAGATAATTCTAAAATTGAAGTATAAATAATAAATTATCAAATGGCAAAATGATGATCAGATTTTGTCTTACTTTATCATAATATGAATTTTAATCATTAAAATAATTCCTGTCATCATAATTTTAAACCATTATTGATCCACCACAGGATGAAAGTCTCTTCAAGTTCAATCCATCATCTCTGATCTCTAGCCTCTCTTTTCCGCATCACTCCAACACACTTCTTTGATTATCCATCCATCTCACATATGGTCTCTTTTTAAGTCTTTTACAATTTTTGGGGATCCTGTTTAAGATTTCAATTCTCCATCTATTATCATCTCTTTTAGTAATATGTTTATCCCAACTCCACTTCAGTTTCTTAATTCTTTCAATATCAATAACACCTGTTTGTTTTCTCACCCATGTATTTTCTTTTCAATCTCTCTTCTTATTCCTAACATATATGTTGTTTGATCTGATCAAAGGACTTTTATACATCCATTTAAAATTTTTCTACTTCTTCATCACAATAAGAACTTGTTGGGGCATACATCTGAATTATCTGCATTTGGTATCTGGCATTAAATTTAATAACTAATCTTGCCACTATATCTGATAAACCATCAATCTCCACATTGTTATTCTTTCACTTTTTATTTACAATGAATCCTACTCCACTTGCATTTCCAATGTATGTGCCTTTGTAGTATAGCACATGTCCACTTTTTAAATCAATTTTCTCTTGACTTTCTTCTAACTTCACAAAGTTCAATAATATCTCACTTAATATTAGACAGTTCTTCTCCAATTTTTGTAATCTTCCTTTACTTGAAAGTGATCTGCAGTTGTAAGTATCTCAACAAAAGGTTATCATCAGACCTAAGTCCACAAACAGAAGACTCTTAGTACTCTCCAGCTTTGGCCATTAACTGCTACCTTAGATGGGAACTTTACCGTCTCCTGTGAATAAGAGCCATGATTTATTTTTGCCTCAAAAAAAAAATTCATTCTCACACATTCTACCTTCAAGAAAACTCAACTGATATTTCAATTAAGTGCTATTGGGCAACTAAGAAGAAATCCCATGATGTTTCTTGATCGTAAACTCAGAGATAAAATAAACTTATAACACTGTCTAATGCATATTGGTAAACAGTCCATCCATGTTCATTTACTGTATGAATAATCAAATAGTAATAACAGCTGCAACAATATGAACATATAGAATGGACATTAGAAATTTTCCCTGTTTGGTTCCTTTAATTAAGGTCTCCAAGAGAAATCAAAGATCTCTTTTCAGTTAACAGTATAATATATATATGTGTGTGTGTGTGTGTTTGTGTGTGTATTTATATATAATCAAAATAATTTTGTACTGGAACTTAATTATTTGACTACATCTATATGTGAAAATATGTTTTATTTATAACTATTTATAAATAATGGTTGAAATAAAAGTACTCATTTAAACAACACTATTTTTTTTTATTAAAGGAAAATATTGTAAATATTAATTATTGTCAACTAAATAAGTATTTTAGCAAAAAAAAAAAAAAGTTTACATTTGAATTAACAATTAGATTTATTTCTAAAAAAAAAAAAAAAAAGTAATTTTTCACAGTATATATATAATTTTGTTTTAGTATTAACATGGGCAGTATACTTTTTGGCTTCTCATCAAGACATTCAAGAAAGATTATATAATGAACTGAAAGAAGTTTTAGATGGACAGACAATTAAGCCATCTGCTGAACCTGATTTAAAGTATGTTTTTAGTTAATATATATATATTGTTATAAGATATTTAATTAACCATTCAATTATTAATCAGTAATTAAGGAAAAACCTTAAACTCTCATCACATGACAGTTGGCAATCTTGTTGAATATTGCCTTTACCTGTAATCTTCTTTTTTGGCAGATTATTGGAAAAACTGCTATTAAAAAACTTTTTATTTTTATGTGAATCATTACTTGCTGAATATTGGTTACATTGAATAAATCATTCTTTGAAATTTTGAAAAACTTATATTCTGAAACATTTTTATAAACTTGTTAACAATTACAAATATAATTCCAAAAACAAATGAAATTTAAGAACTATATAAGTTATTGACCTGGGAATATGAAGTATAGCTTTCATAATAATAAAACTTTAAAAAAATATTAAAGAAAAACAATATTTAGACTTGTCTTATATAATAATTATCATATAGAATATTAATTATACTTCAGAAAAAATTTTGTGTAGCTTTAAAACTTTTTTTTTTAGGAAGAATCCATTTTACTTTTGCCTTGGATTTACTTCATCCTTACAATGAATATATATGTATACAAAAAAATAATAAAATATGGAAAAAAAATATTTGTACATAAAATTATTTTAATATTTCAACCAGAGGACTAGTTTTCATCAGAAAGAAATAATATATATAATAAAATAGCAGTGTTCAAAAATTATATATTTGACAAAAAAAAAAACATAGTTAAAAGATTTTACAAAGAAAATTTAATCATTCAATGACAAATTTATTTTCAATATACATTAAAAAAAAAAAAAGACTGCATTATGTACTAATCAAACTGACAAAGAACTGCAAACTTAATATAAATTAAAAAATACAAAATATATATATGACTGAATAAATAAATGTGTGTGTATATACAAAACATAGTCTGTGCTCATATTAATATTTGTATAAAAAACTGAAATATTTATACATATTAATTAAATAGTATAGTTAGTACAAACTAAAATAAATATATATTAATAGTAATTACATATTAATTGTAAAGAAAAATTTATATCCATAGTCACATAAATATAAATGAAAATGATAATAATAATAAAATAATGCATTAGGAAACTAGATAATTTAAAGATGTGATAGTGCCTATGTTTAAGTTCATTCCATGTGGATATAAAGTCTTCAATTTAAAAATAAATAAATAAATTCTTTTGTTTGGAAGAAAAACCATTCTGTAATATCACTACTCTTAAATCATCAATTAGAATGATCTGGTAAATTAAAATGTTTTGATACTGGTCTGCCTTCATTCGTATGCAAAATATCAAATCTATGGTTAGTTATTCTAATATATAGATTGTTTGTTGACTCATCTACATAATGGTTTAAATATCTAGTACACTCTATTAAATATATTAAATTTACACTTTTACATGTGACATAATTATGAATATACCATTTAAAGTTATTATTACTAATGCTTCGGACCACTTTTGTCAGAATAATATGTTTACTTGTAGACATTTTGTATCATCACATGGATAACAAATTTTTTCTGATGCAGAATTTCTAATCAAATTTGTATTAATAAGTATATCTTTAAGTGATCTAAATTTTTGATATACAATCTTAGGTGGATTGGAAAAAGTAGATTTTAAATAAACTTTAAAACTTAGTATGTTGAAATGCTTTTCCAATATATAGTTAATATTAGGTAAATCTCTATTAAAAGTAAGAATCAATGGTGGAACATCTAACTGTTTTTTGCTCTTCTTGGATAAAAGAAACTCCCTTTTTTCAATTCCCATAGCCTTTATTACTGCATTATCCAATAATATTTTAGGATACCTCATATTCCCCAATCTATCATATAAAACCTTATTATTTTGTAGAAGAAATTTCTTATTATTACAAATTCTTCTCATTCTTAAAAATTGACTATAGGAAATATTAGCCTTTAAATGTTTAGGATTGTTATTATAAAAATTTAGATAACAATGGCTATCAGTGGGTTTCCTATGTACAGTGGTAGTAAGAATTCTTATAGTGTTGATAATTTCAACATCAAGAAAATGGGCAATTGTTTTCGAATAATTTATTGTAAAATTTATATTTTTATTAAAATCATTTATATAATCTAAGAATCTATGAAGTTCAACTTCATTATATGGCCATATCATGAAAATATCATCTATATTTCTAAACCAAGTATGAGGTTTCAATCTAGCATTTTCAAGTGTAGAGGATTCTAATTTTGCCATAAAAATGTTTGCATAATTTGGTACCATTTTTGTACCCATTGCAGTACCTTGTTTCTGTAAATAATATCTAGAATTGAAAGTAAAAAAATTATTTCTTAAGATTAAATATATTAATACAATCATAGTTGTAATAAGATGATGATCGTACTTTCTATCTTGTAGAGCACATTTAATAGGCCCAATCCTATCATCATGAGGTATATTAATTTAGTGAAGTAATATCTAAAGTAACTAAAAAAACAATCATCTGATAATTCAAACTTAATATTTTCTAAAATTGAAAGGAAATGTGTAGTATTTTTAATGTAAGAACTAAATGATGGTGGAATAAGACTAATAAAATTGTCAACATATGCTGAAATATTTTCTGTAGGATAACCAATACTTGCTATAATAGGTCGACCAGAGCAACCTGGATTATGAATTTTTGACAAAATATAAAAACTACTGGGATGAATTCTGGTTGGTATTAAAAAATTATACATATTTTTATCTATTGAGACATCTTATTTTCATATCTTTTAAGCTTAAAAGTATACCCTTGAATAATGTATTTATAGTAGTTAGTGTAATAGTTTTCTTTCTGATGAAAACTAGTTCTCTGGTTGAAATATTAAAGTAATTTTATATACAAGTAATTTTTTTCTATATTTTATTATTTTTTTATTTATATTTCATTTATTTAGTATATATATATATATACACACACACAGTTCAAAATATACTACTTCCATATTAAAATATTTTTTACAGATTTACTTTTTAATCATTTTTGGTGCATCTGTAAGAATTCATTTGATACTATATTCTCCCTTACTTGGTTTACAAGACTAATATTTTCAGTTGTTTCTTATTGTTGTACAATATAGTTCACTATAAATCCAGTATATTATGGTCAGTCAATTTTTGTGGTAATAGGTTTACTCCAATCTCTAGGCTTACAAGTCAGAATTCATTTATTCTGGCATAGAACAGATTATGGTATTTTCACACATGCACACAGAACTTTATGATTAGACTACTCTGATTCATATTTATAGACTGACATTTTATATAGAGATTCATCACCCTAATAACAGCTTTACTCAGAAATCCATCCTGATGATAAGCTTATAGATATTTTTTTCCATATTAGATGAATTGATGATTACTTTACAACTTGATTTTAATGTAGCAATGCAGGGTATCATATCTGGGTGAATCTCACTAACAATTAAGTTATGCCTTTCAACATTTTTTTTTTGTCTCTCTGTTTGCATCACAATCAGATCCCTTTGTAGCCATAATCATTAGTTTCTTTTCCTCTGCTAAGGATTTTTCTCTTCTTAATGGTCAAGTATCACAACATATTTTTTTATTCTGGTTTTAATTCAGTTGAATTGTTTATTAGTAAGTTTTTTTAATTAAAATTCTATAGATTCACTTATCTTTGTTTTTCACATTTTTAGAACTTAATTTGTTTATATATATATTATAACTGTATGTTTTGTATAATCTTACAATATTATATTATATCCAGTTTAAATAATAAGCTGTGCAGTATGGATTTAACAAAATATGATTTACTATTAAAAAATTTTTCTTAAGCTCTTTAAATTATATTTTTGGTAATTACTTCATTAATAAATAAAACTGCAGGTTATATAGTAAAGCTATGTCCACACAAAAAATGAAATTCCCTCCTATAATCATTTTGTAAAGTGGCTAATTCAGTATTCTTTGTGGGCACACACTGCAAAATTATACAGTAAACAATTTTCAATTGCTTAATATATTAAAATATAACCAGCTAAAAATAGTTCCACTAGTCATCATACTTTTTGATTTAACTTAAAGAATCAAAGGACCATGAATTATAAATACTAACACAAGGGCATAAACTGTGAAATCATTTATCTTTAAACATCTTCTCTTGTCACATGTTTATAAGGGACATATACCTTAATTTTTACATTAGGTTTACTTAACAATATTTATCATTAAATCATCACATGACCACCATTTCTTATGCTTACACAATCTGTTAAAACAGTAGCAATATAGTGCCACCTAATGCAATCCATACTAATGGATGCTAGAAGACTTGTGCATCAAAATTCCTATCAAGTGTCTACTCATCCAATATCTCCAGACTAGTTTTTAGTTTATGGCCTTTATCAGTCAGAAACCTTGCATCTAAGAGCAATGCATCTGAATCTTTGGATCTATTGAGATCTATTGAATCCCTCCAGCAGCCATTTTTTTTACCATTTTAGTTAACTATAAAGCCATAAGCATAAACTGAAAACCCAATAATCTTTTCAATCCAAGCTAATTTGCTTGTGTAGTCATACAGATCTGAACCCAGTATCTATATATTTTGATGGGTCTGGATTTTTTAATAACCATAGTCATCAACATCCCCTTGGTTAGGATTGATATTAAATCACTAAAACATTACATAACCACCATTTCTTATGTTTATAGAATCTGTTAAAACAGTAGCAACTTTCTGCATACAATAGTGCCTTCTGGCGCAATTCATAGTAATCAATGAGTTTCGTCTTTGTGAGTTTGAATGCAGTAATAATGGATTTCACAACAGTCTTTTTTTTTATGAACAAAATTTTTATTTTCTATTAACTATTAATATATTATCTTAGTTGTTTGAAATACACTTTTATGTCTTTTACATAATATGTAGCATTTATATATGTAAATCACACGATAACAGCCTAAGCATATACTTATCTGTTGTCAAGGCAAGCTCTATAAGTTTGCTTACAGACAATGCCTTGACAACAGATTGAAGATTTAGAGTGTACGTAAGCTTGGCCTGCTATCTTGTGATTTACATTTATGAACTATCTAGCTTTATACAAAATTGAGTTTATTGTCTAAATAATATGGATCTATATTATTTTGTCAGGCATTCTTTTATTTTTAATATCTTTTATCCCTGGATATTATATCATTTATGCTCATGTTTTATTTTATTAATTACTCTCCTTATTTTATACCCTATATCTTTGCTAGCTTATGGGACATTATCTTTCTCCTTTTTTTTCCTCTTATTTTTTTTTTTAAATACAGTTAATTTACTTTTGTAAAATTGTCTGTAAGTAGACAATTATTTCATGTATTAGATCTCTGAGTTTTATTTCTGAAAGTTTCAACTGTTTATGATCTTTTCTCCTTAGTACTGATCCTTCTTTGCTCCATTAGGTTAGTATACTGAAACTATACCCATCAAATAGACTCATATTTATATTTTTTTTGTGTATCATGATTTTTATGTATTATTATTTGTTTCTATGGATAATAATTGTTTTCATTTTTTCAAGGTCAATGCATCTCCTCTTTTTTTGAAAATCTCATCATCAGTAATACCTTCATTAATGATAGGAAGGGATCACTGAATATTTGATTACAATCCACTGCTAGCTTCATATCATGCAATGCTGGAATGGATCCCCTCTGGTAAATTGAATATATCTCAGTATTGAGAATTAAGTATCCCAAATCTAATCATGTATGCATAGTATAAGATACTAACAATGTTACTTCTGGCAGAATATTTTTTTTAATTCATTCAGGAATTATATATCTGGCATAATTCATTGTCAACTGATTAAGAATGCTATGTCTGGCAAATTGAAATACTTATCAGAAATAATTCAATGGTGTAATCATCCAATACCTTTTATAAGTAGTTTCACAAATTTTAATGAACAATCATCTCTAAACACAATATTCATTCTATTAATGGAATTTTAAAAATCTCCATTTAAATCATCCCTCCATTAATTCTTTATTCGCTGTCAACAATCTCTCATTTTCTTTATAGCACTCTGTTGTCCATTGATTTTATAGAGATCCTCTTGTATTTACACTCTTGAGTATGTCTGATATTGGATACTTTTATCAAAATTTTACCATCTACCTTTAATATATTAGGAGAAGAACAATATTTCTTCTTTTTGTCTTTGTGTATAATGTTTGTTAAGATTTTTTTTTTTTTTAATCTGGCTTTGAAATGCTGTTAGTTTTACAAAAAAAAAAATTTCTTTTATATTAAATCAGAAGTTTTGTGACACTTAATTTGTAATATTATTATATTTTTTAAATGCTTTTACTGAAGATGGAAAATCGGTTTGTTTATTTGTTAAAATTTGATCTTTTTTAAGTTAGAATGACATTTTAAAATTGAAGTTTAATGTATTTAAATACATAGAATTGTTTGAAATCTGGTATATAATTAAGTTATACCAGTCAAATCCATTTGAAACACTTTTCTTTTCACTAGGTTAACTAGTTTCTTAGATAAACAATTCAAAATACAGCAAAACTCTCCATATAGTAGTGCCATCTTGTGCTAACAAGAGCAATCAATGGATGCCAGAAGGCTTGTGCATAAAATTCCTATCTAGTGCCTACTCATCCAATATCCCCAGACTAGTTTCTGGCTTGTGGCCTTCATCAGTGAGGAGCCTTGGATTGGAGAGCACTGCACCTAGATCTTAGGATCTAATGCAACCCTCCAGCACCCACCTTTTAACTCTATTTAACTACAAAACTATGAGACTGAAATTGAAAACACTATTAATATTTTCAACCCAAGCTCAATAGCTTATATAGTCATATGGGTCTGAACTCAATTCAGTACCCATACATTTTGGTGTCTTTGGCTCTTTAACAACCATAGCCACCACTATCCTATTAGGCAGGATTGGTGTTAAACCACTCAACATCACATGATCACCATCTCATACTAGCACAATAATTGTTATTAAACAATTAAATAATTATTTAATAACAATTAAATAATTGTTTAATAACAATTATTGTGCTAGTATGAGATAGTGATCATGTGATGTTGAGTAGTTTCTTAGATATGATACAGACGGTGGAAAATAAAAAATATTCAATAATTTCAGTTAACAATTAATTATTCATAAAACTTTAATTTGCTTTAAATAAAACTCATAAGAGAGCAGTATAAATATTTTTTAATTTAATAACATTTTGAAGCATTTTAAACTCTTAATGTATCATCATTATCAATCCACTGTAGGATGAAGATCTTTCCAAATTCAATCCATCTTCTCTCATCTCTAGCCCCTCTTCTTCACATCGCCCCTACACACGTTCTTATTTCATCCATCCATCTCACATGTGGTCTCTTTCTGAGTCTTTTACAATGTCTTGTATTCATTTAACATTTTAATTGTCAATCTGTTATCAGTTTTTCTAGCAATATATCCAGCCCAACTCCATTTTACTTTTTTAAGCCTATCAATGATGTCAGTAACACCTCTTTGTTCTCTTACCCATGTATTGCATTTTCAATCTCTTTTAGTTACTCCTAACATGCATCTCTCCATACTTCTTTGATTGGTCTCAAGTCTGTATTGCTCTTCTGTTTAGCATCCAAATCTCAGATCCATAAATAAGAACTGGTAAAACACATTTATTAAAAACCTTTCTTTTCAAACACATAAGCATATTTCCCTTTTAATATTAAGTTATTTTTACCAAAAACATGCCAACCAAGTTTAATTCTATGATTAATTTCATCCATTATGTTTCCATCTATAGTAAGAATCTGACCAAGACATTTGTAGTTGTTATCTTCTCCTAACTTATCAGTATCAATCTTTATTTTCATCTTTTGAGAAAATCCATTGAACATTATTTTAGTCTTTTTGATGTTTATCTTTAGTCCTACTTTTTTACTTTCATCTGATCACTCATACAACATTTTCTGAACTCTGAAACATTATTACAACTATATCATCTGAAAAATCTAAATGACTTAAATAATTTATTTTTATTCCTTTAGCTTTCCATTTTAATTCACAAAATACTTTTTGCAGCAGTGCTGCAAAAAGTTTTGGAGATATGGAATCACCGTCTCTTACACTCTTCTCAATGTTAACCTTCCTAGTATCATTATGTAATCTAATTGTTGCTGTTGCATTTTTATAAATATTCTTTAGAATATGTCAATATCCTGGGTCTATACTTTGATGATTCAATGCTTTAATCATTGAAGAAATGATTATAAAATCAAATGTCTTTTCATAATCTACAAATCCAAAGCATAATGATGACTTATATTCATTGGTCCTTTCTATAACTTCTCTCAATTTTTGGATATGATCCATTGTGCTTAAACAACTTTTAAATCCAGCTTGTTTTCTTGATTGATTCAAATCCAAAGTTCTCTGCACACAAATTGAAATTATCTTAGTAAAAATGTTGTATAAAACTGATAAAAGACTGATAGGTCTAAAAATTTTAATATCTTCTTTATCACCTTTTTTAAATATTAACATTAATACTGCATTCTTCTAATGATCTGGTATATTTTATCATATTTGGTATATAAATTTGCCAAAATTTTTTCTATTTCTTCACCTACTTCTTTTAAAATATCGATTATAATTCCATCATTACGTGGAGTTTTTCCCTTCATAAATGGGTAATGTACAATAAATAAATAACTAAATTTTCTATTTAAACTTATTTGATAGTTTTTATTTTAAAACAATGGTTTTTTTTTTTAAAAAAAAAAAGCTAAAAAAGGTTGCCAAAATTTTTTCTATTTCTTCACTTACTTCTTTTAAAATATCGATTATAATTCCGTCATTACGTGGAGTTTTTCCCTTCATAAATGGGTAATGTACAATAAATAAATAACTAAATTTTCTATTTAAACTTATTTGATAGTTTTTATTGTAAAACAATGGTTTTTTTTTTTTTTTAAAAAAAAGCTAAAAAAGGAAACTCTCATCATTATTTAAAACAATTGGGAAAAGCTAAAGAATAAAAGGTTTTATTCTTTAGTTTTTTTTTTTTTAAAAAAAATTGTTTTAAAATAAAAACTATCAATCAATTTTAAATAGAAAACTTAGTTACTTCTATTTATATATTGGACTATTTAGAAAAATATAATATGGGTAGTTGTAAACTATTTACTGTACAGCCTGTGGCGGCACTGTTTCTGTGTAAAAATGCAGAATAATACTGCTTTCGCAGCCGCACCTTACGGCTAATACACGACTAGCGCTAGTGATCATATTAGCCGCTTAACAAGAGACAACAGATGTAGTAGTTAGAATCTGCAGCCAATTACTTCCGCGGTCCTAACCCTACGTCTAAAGTAACAACACTAGATGATCATCTAGTTTGCCGCTTATTTCATCGCAGCGTGAATTCCTACACATAGGAATCAAATTTGTATTCTGGCTCGAATTTAATCTGAGAGTGTGTGCACTAGAATGGTTTGCAACTGTTTGTTTGTTGATGATTTTCTGTATTGCCCAACTGAGATCTTTTGGCCTACTAGTAATTATCAGCATATTCTTGAGATTTGTCCGAGCTTTTTTTTTTTGCTGTTTGTTGTTATTTGGAACCCGAAAAAAGTATGTCAACGTCTCTGTCAGACAATTGGAGTTGTTGGCGAAAAAGTACCGTTTCTGTCGCGATTCTGACGAGAGTAACAAAAGAAAGAAGAACAAAATGGCTGCCCCATTCTTGCAATCGGGGGATGTCCGAAAAAAGCAAGAAAAAAAAGATGATGCAGTTGATTCGGTTTAGTCCTACATGGTGAATAAAATTTATTATTTGATTTAAAAGAATCTGTGTTTTGTTTGTGATTCTTTTGATCTGTAAGTCGATTAATTAACATCCAGAATGTCAGTGTTCAAAGGATAAGGCTTTACAGCCGAGTGTGGCAGAGTTGGTCGGACAGCTTCGTATTCTTCTCAAATCAATCGACAACTTGACGCTTCTTTCGATCGGAAGAGAATCCACTCTCTCGATCGATATATTAGTCAAAATACCAAACAATACTTTTCATTTATAAGCAAATATGGACATCTGAGGCGGAGTTTGTCTGACAGCTTTGACTTTTTTTTTTGTTGCTAAATCAATCAACAGCAACCCACCACATTTTTTAACAAATTCAAAAAGAAATTGATTCTAATTTTAAATAACAACCAAAAAAAAAAGACGTCTGTTTAAAAAAAAAAAAAACAGTATATTAAAGGGCAAAAAAAAAAAAAAAGAAAGTCGTATGTAAAGCAAATTATGCATATTTAAGATATTCCAAAAAAAAGTTAAAACTGTCCCTTATACTTTGAAATGTATCGAATCCAAACCAAAAAGACAAAAAAGACGTCTGTAAAAAAGAAACAGTAGATTTAGAATGGAAATCTCCCCCCTCCCCAGGCACCCCCAAAAAAAGGCATATGTCAAAAATTATGTACTTTTGAGATCCAAAAAAAAGGTCAAAGTGTCCATTATAGTTTTAAATTTATCAAATGAAAACCAAAAAAAAAATAATTATGTCCAAAACAACAACAACAATATATTAAAAAGAAAAAAATTACAGCCGTATGTCAAAATACGATCTATTAGATAAAAAAAAATCTAGCGGCCCGGTAATGTTATATCGCTGTTTTTAACTGGAAACAGCACCATCAAAGGCTGCACAGTTAATACTTTACAAATATCATATAACTTTTATTTAAATATTCCAATTACATTCAACTATTAATAATAGCATACAGGTCAGTATAGGCACAGTACTAGCATAAGAATTGAACCAGTGATAGTACTAGCATAAGAATTGAACCTGGACCCTTAGATTCTTGAATATTGAATTTTAAGATATTGTAGCCTTTGGCAAGATGGCTAACATGGTTAGAGTATTACTTTAAATTTCAATATTCAAGAATCTAAGGGTCCAAGTTCGATTTCCTTGCTAGCACTGTCACTGGTCAAGCCAGCAATGCTAGAAGAAGAGAGGAGAATAAGATCTCTTGAAATATTGTGCATATACTAACCTGTGTGCTATTCCTAACAGTTGAATGTAATTAGAATATTTAAATAAAAATTAAATTTTTATAAAAACATTCAATACTTAATATTAGATGATGGAAATAGTCCAATATCACAAACCTTCAGGAAAACTTAATTACTGATTCATTATACATATATAATTATGTGCATATACTAAATAAGGTATATATATATATATATATTAAGAGTATATATATATATATTAACTTACTGCAGAAATATCTCATGATATATGTACACTATATGTGTGATATTGATTTAAAGTAAAATTATGTGTATTGAGGGACATTCATTTATAATATATACACTTGTATTATTATGTACATATACTAAATATGATATATACATAAGAGGTATATATGTTAACTTACAGCAGAAATATCTAATGATATATATATATATTGTAACTTTATGGTTCAATTATATCAAGCCTTATTTAAGTGGTCAAATGTGAAAAATTTTAAATTTTAATTAACAATGGTTGAAATTTATTAAATCAGTGTATGCAGTTTGTCAGGTTGACTAATTTTTAATAATATTAAAATGATAATTTGATAGTGTTATTATTAATTTGAAAGTATAAATATGTTTTGATACTTTATTATTCTTAAATAATAATTAGAAAGATTTAAATTTATAATTCTTTTAAATTTATATTTGTAATCAATCCTTAAGCATATTTTATTGTGATTTAAAATAGTATTGAACAGCCTGATTAATTATCACTAATGAATATAAGGAGAGAAGTATTAATTATATGCACAAGTATTAATTATATGCACATACCACGCTATCATTGGTCTCTTTTTTTTTGTATCATAATTCAATTTAATAAAAGGTATAAATAACTTAATATAAGTTGTAGAGTGGGGACTATTAATAAAAAAACCAAGAGGAAAGATATTAACATCTGAACCATAACAAAATTAAAGTAGCCAAGAAGGAGCTGAAAAAAAAAATATCACTGGATTTGAATTGACGTGAATCAAGATATATTGCGACTCTTAGATTATGGAGTGGAGAATTTTACCTCCTTGCATGTATTCTGACCTACTTATCTATTGATTGACAATCTCCAGGATTTCACACTGAGAGAAAAATGGGAACCATTTTGGAAAATGAGTATTTCACAAATTGGTTCTTCACATCTAAAACTGGACAAGAAATTGTAAGCATTAGATTTTATTTTATATATTACAATAATTTTAATCACTATAATCATTATGTGTGTTTAAAAATTATGCATCATTTATTTAGAGTAGAAAAAAAAATTCTGTGTGTTCATTTTTAAAAACAAAAAAAAAATTGTTTTACTTTTATATCAAATGTATGTAATAAAAATCTGACTAACAATAATTTGGACAAAGCTTTTTAAGTTCAAATTGAACTAATTGAAATTTACTTCAAATGGATAATAAAGTTCAATGAATTTATAAAATGCATGTATTTGGTTTACATTTCTTTTATAAAAATATCAGAATAATCTTTTGGAACATTAGCTTACTTCATCATTGAAAATAAAAATTAAAATACATTTACTGTATTGATAAATGCAAAAGAAAATGTTTAACTCATAGTTATTAAATATATTTAATGGAAATCCTGATAGGAGAAAATAATAACCATTCATTATATTATTAAAGAAAATATTTAATATTATTGATATAAAAACGTAAATGAATAAATATCTGCTTCTTGATAACTGTGGTAGAATGCTGGAATTAATATTAACAAAAAGATTTTAAAATATCGTTATTGATTATTTTATAAATTACCATGGATGAAAAAAAAAACCAATAAAAATGTTTTGAGAAAGTTTTTCTTTTGCTATCATAATTGAACATATTATTGAAGCTATAATTTAATTTAAAAAGAATGGATTCAAAATTTCTGCAGAAAGGATTTATAAGCGCTACTATACTGTTATTTTGTTACCATAAAATCTTGAGTGTTTTATTTAGTTTTATTTTACCAGGATAAAAAAATATGGATGCATTGCATTATAAAATATTGTACCGGCCGGCAATGACACCATTTTCTCTCATTAAACAGCTCATATTGAAGGAATTTAAATTATGGACTAGAGGAATGAAATAAAATATAATAATGATTTTTTTGTTCATGTTTATTATTATTTTATATTAATTTTGGATATATTATTAAGATATATATAATTTATATGGTATAAATATGCAATTACTCTGAAAATAGATTAAGGTAAAATTATATACATTTTTTTTTTTACTGGTTGGTTTCAAAATTTAATATTAAATAAAGTTTGTCTAGATAGAGAGATATACTCATCTCTTACATTTATGAGAAGTTTATTGATATTCTATTAATAGATAAACAGACAGAATAATTTGTCAGAAATTTAGTAATAGTATTTACCTATAATGACACTATTATCTTATTGTATGGAGTTTTCCATATAAGCAGGGATACATTCATTTTATATCTTTATTATATTTTGCCTATAATTCAGTATGTCGACTTTAGTTTGTAGAATTTGTTATTTTCCATTGACTGTGTGTTTCTTGTTATTGCAAATTTTATTATGCTTTTAAAAATGTTTTATAGTTTGACTTACAATATCTTTGTTGGTTTCATACACTATTTAGTATATATATTGTGAAGTAGGATATTTATCTTTTAGCTTTTACTGTGAGAATTATTTTTGTCTTGCCATTGTTTTGATGAGAATTTGTGCTAGCTTCCATTTTATATGTGTGAGAAACATAATTTCATCAAATATTGTATCATTGACATTGTGCATGAGTAGATGGAGCATACTCTCCCATTACTTATTCCATGAGAGGATTATATTATCGAGGCTGATAATTACGTAATGCTTAACTAACATAGTTTAATCCCTAGAGAGGATTATTTTCATGGCATGCATTCTGTTTCCCTGTGTTGAGACGATGTCCACACATTTTGTACATAGAAAAAAGGTATTGGAATCTTCCATAATATTATATAACTATATAATGTTGTTGTGAAGAGCCTTTCTTTATTTTCTGATCCCTCATGATGATGTCTAGTTATTTTTCACCATTTATGGTGAAGTTCTTGATGTTTTAAAATTATATAACAACGATGCTTCAGAGACACTTGTTTATCTATAGTGTTTGGCTAAATAAAAATAGTGTATGTATTGTGCTGTGGTACTTGTCAACAGTTTGCAAGCAAACCAATAAAATTTATTAATAATTTTAAAACTTATCTTACATGTGGCATAATAAGAGATACACATACGTAATGTTATTTTATTACCATCAAGCAGTAAATAGTTAGAAATGATTTTTTTATGGACATAGTCAAAGTTTTAGTATTATGTATACATTTGCCTTCTGGTGTCTGTTCCCATATTTATGTAATAAATTTCTTCATGTTAAACAGTAATAATTGTTATTTGTGCTTCATATGATAATTGCCATTATTATATTACTGATTAATAAAGTTTAGTCTTTTTTTTTAATACTCTCAGTAACATACTATAAATAGAGGTTATGTTACTAGATTTATCAGTGCATCAAAACAGTTAATAAATTTAAAAAGGATATACTTGTAATCAAGTGAAATATACCTTGTTTTATATATTGTTTCTGAAAGATATATGTTGTTTATTATTGTTTTAGAAAGTTGTAAATAGTGTAAATAAATCTTGTTGTTTTGAAAATATATTTAGTTGTCTGTGGTCTTATAGCTAATCATCATCCATATTATTATTGTTATTGCTGTCAGCACCTTATCTTATTGTCTTAAAGTCATCATCAATTAATATAATATATTATATTACACATTACTATATCACAATGATTTTGGTAAACTTTTACATTTAAAGTACATGTAGAATTTGTGGCTTATTGATCACAACATTGTTGATTTTGAGACCATGTTTTATTTTGAATAATATTTTAATGGTCTATTGGTTTTGGAATAACCTGTTTATTTGAACCATAAGATACATCATTCACTGATCTTGATCATATTGCCCATAGTTATTTAATAAAAGAAAGTTTGCAAGTTATTGTGTTTTCTTTATTAAGAATTTATTTTTACATCATAAAGCTTAAAGTTCATATTACTATTGGTGTTGGAATTACTAAATATTCTTTATTAATTCTATTTGCTTTATCAGCTGTCTTTGTTTGTTATATTTGGGTAGTGGCAAAATCCCTCTCACTAACCCAAGCACAAGGTGGCTCTACTATTGTTATGTCTTTACAAAATAATAAAAGCACTACAAATAATAATTAAAATAAATGTTAGATATATTTGTCATAAAATTTAGTATAGTTTACAGATCTATAATTAGTCTATTAAATTATTACAAAAACCCGTAGGCTTACAAAATAATATTAAACCCATGGTGGGCTGTACATTACCCTAGTTGGTACTTTTAACCTTCAGCCCCAAGTTGGCTCGGTGGCATCCTATATTCCTGAGTGAATATAAGTTCACAAAAATCCTTGCACTCACTCCGGCTCTCAGGAAAAGAATGAATCACTTTCTCCATCTAAACTGCGTTTTAGTCTCGCACATTCCATTGTCTATTAATTAAAAGTTATTTTAATTAATCTAGGTTTTTTTTATCCCCTCAGGAATTCATAATCTTTAATTAGTCCTTACTTCCATCCTGGATTTTGCTTCTATAATTTGCTTCAACATCATTCTGTTTAATTCATAAGTTTATTTACAGTTTACACAATTTTAGTCTTTTCCTTCTCACTTCATTCTAATATATTTTCTTCTGCCATAATTTAACACTCGTTTTAGATAACTATTATATACATTTCAATTCTTTCTATTTCTTTATGTGCGCACATACTTTTCTATGCTTAGAATAATAACTTTTATTTTACCATGATTTTACTTCTAAAGTAATTTTATCGGCAACTATTTACAGATATAACACTCCTCCCCCACTTTAGAAGTTTTGTTTTTCTGATGTTACAAAATCTTCCAAATACACTGGTTTTCTTTTAAAACGCACTGGTCTCAGTGATTTTTTTTCCTCTTGAGGAAAACTGTTATCGATTTCCGTTGTCTCTTCTAAAACCATTTCCCCGTGTGCTTTAATATCCATATTTCTCTCGTTCTGTTCTATATCTTTAGTTTCTTCTGCTATCTCTATTTGTTGTTGTGAATCATAACTATTTTGTTCACTTTTATACCGTCTTCTAATATGATTTTTATGACGTCTATAGCTTCAGTTATCTTCACCTTTAATTATGTAGATTTGCTTTGATAATTTTTTCTCTATCATACCATTTATCCATTTTTTCCTTAACATATCTCTGCACATTATGTTATCTCCAATTCCAAATTTGGTTTTAAGAAATCAAGTCCAGTTCTTATTTTTCTTCCAAATAGTATTTCCACAGCAGATTTTCTTGTCATTGTTGATGGTGTAATGTTTTGATGCCACATGAATTCTTTTACAATCTTCTGTGTATCCCTACTAGTACTCTTTTTAATAAATTGCTTTGCTTGCTCTCTCGGCTAACCCATTCAACTCAGGGTGATATGGTGGTGTCAATATATGATTTATATTCCATGAGTCCATGTGCTGTTTAAATTCGTTACTCACAAAACTTGGTCCGTTATCTGACACAATCGCCTCCGGGAAACCGTGTGTTAAAAATATTTCCTTTAGTATTTTTATTGTTTCCTCACTACTTGTAGATTTCGCTTGATGGCATTCTATCCATCTAGAATTTGCATCTATTAATATAAAATATGTTTTTATAAAATGGTCAATATGTATACGTTGCCATGGATTTGATGGCTTTGGCCACGACACATATTGTTTTACTGGTAAGGTCCTTTCTGCTTGGCATATCTCACATTTATTTATAAAGTTCTCAATATCCACATTAATTTTTGGCCACCACACATAACTTCTGGCTAGAGCCTTTGCTCTCACTATCCCTGGGTGTCCTTGGTGAATTATTTTCAAGACTCTCCATCTACCTTCAGGAGGGACCACCATTCAATCTCCCATCACTATACACCCTTTACAGATTGATAGTTTGTCTCTGTTCATTCAGAACGCGGTTGATAATTGTTCCGGGGTTTTTTCTGGCCATCCATGTTTAATCCACTTACATAATATTCTATAACTTTCTTCCTTTTTAGTCCAATCCTTAATGTTTTTACTATTTATCATTTTAGAATTTAAAGTATCGATGAAGTTCACTTCAACTTCTATTTCACTCTCCTTGTTATTTTCCGGTACTCTGGATAGAGCATCTGCATGTGCTATACATTTTCCTTTTCTGAATTCTAAACTGAAATCATAACTATTTAATATATTTATCCATCTCATCATTCTCGGGCTTAAATGTTCCGGTATTGGGCACTCTTTCCCTATAATGCTTATTAATGGCTTGTGATCCGTTATTATTGTAAAATCTCTTCCATAAATATATTGGTGAAATTTTTTAATGGCCCACATTATTGCTAGTGCTTCTTTATCTAGCTGGCTATAATTATGTTCAGCATTTGACAACGTTCTTGATGCATACGCTATGGGTCTCTCTAAATCATAAGTTTTATGAGCTAATACTGCTCCTATTCCGAAGTGAGATGTGTCGGTCATTAATACTACTTCTTTATGTAGATCAAAATGCACTAAAAAAGAATCTGATGTTAATAATTGTTTAACTGCCTTAAATGCTTGTTCATGCCTTTCGTTCCATGTCCACTTTTGACCTTTCCTCAACAACTCGTACAGTGGTGCTGCTATCATGGCTTTATTTTTTTAAAAAGGTTCAAAAAATTTTATGAGTCCTAAAAAAGCTTGCAGCTGTTTAACTCTCTTAGGTGAGTCTATATTTTTAACTGCACTTATTTTTTCAGGTAAAGGTTTTTTACCTCTGTTAGAAATTAAATGCCCAAGAAACTTTATTTCTTGCGTTTCCCATACACATTTTTTCAAGTTAAGTTTAACCCCTGCATTACATAGCTTTTTACAGACAACTTTAATTTTTTCAGCTAACCTACCAGCTGTTGATTCTGCAATTAAAATGTCATCGTAATATGAGTGCACACCTTCAATACCATTTAATATACTGTTTAATTTTGCTTGGAAAATATTCGGAGCCGATGTTATTCCGAATGGTAAACGGTTACATTTAAAAAGCCCAAACTGAGTTGTCAACATTAACACACGAGCTGTATTTTCAGTAACTCTAATTTGGTGATAGGCTGCATTCAAATCTAACTTTGCAAAATATTTTGCACTTGATAAGCTACTTAATATTTCTCTAATATTGGGAATGGGATATGAACCCTTCTTTAAATACTTATTCACCATTCTATAATCTCCGCATATTCTAATTCTACCGTCTGGTTTGTTTAATATTACCACTGGTGTAGCCCATTCCGACTCATCTATAGGTGACAAAACCCATGTTTCCATTAATTAATTAATTTTTTCCTCCGCCATTTTACGTTGTGCAAACGGTATTTTTCTGGGTCTACAAATACAAGGTTTTGCATTATCACTTAGATTTAATTAAATCGGTTTTGGAACCATCAACCCCAATTCCTCTGTGAATAATTTTGGGTATTTTTCTAACATTTCATTCTCGACTGAAATCTTCTTAACTATTGAAAATTTTATCCCCAATTTCTCAAACCAATCACGATCTATTAACGGAGTAATATCTTTTTGTACTACATATACTGGAAGTTCGTAATTCCTTTTGCTATGAGTTATTTTTGCATTAACTTTTCCTACTATTTTAATGGGATTTCCATTTACGTCTTTAATTTTTAACGATACTTTTTGTAATTCTATCCCGGGATTATCTATAACTATTTCATTCCACAACTTTTTAGAAATTAACGAAATCCCGGACCCACTATCTATTTCCATTTTAATTTTTTTCTGAAACATTAAAATTTGCAAAAACAACTGATCTTGGTTATTCTTTCCATTATTATTTTTAATACTATTTTTCTTAATTTTAAAATCTTTCCTACTACTCATTTTTTTCTGTGTTTTTTTACATACTTTTGCTATGTGGCCCATCCCACCACAATTATAGCATTGTTCCTTTCTAAATCTACATTCTTTCACCAAATGGCCTTTTTTACCCCAAGCAAAACATTCAACTAGAAACTTATTATCAGTTTTAAAATCTTTTTTTTCATACTTGTTAATTTTATAAATCTCTATTCTACTAGTTTTTTCTTTTTTAGAAAATTCTCTTACTTGGTCTATTACGGATTCGTATACATTCCCTTTTTGGATTGCACTATTGTACATTAATTTTACTTCTGAGAATAAAGACTGTCTTAATATCTCATCACAAATTCCCCAAAGTAGTTGATCTATTAAGATCTGGTCTACAAAATTGCCATAATCGCAATTTTTAGCTAGTTGACGTAGAGCGATATCATACTCTTTAATGGATTCGTTTCTTTCCTGTTTTCGTTTCCGAAGGTTTAATCTGGCTACATATAATGATGGCTTAGGGCTGAAATATTCTGTTAACTTATTAACCAACTCATCGTAACTAATTAGATCTGTTATTTGTCCCTGAAAAAGTTTATGTACTATTTCAATAACCTTTCTCCCTTATAGACAGAAAAATGCGGCTACTTTCTTTTCATTTTCACAAATTAAATTCAATTTGAAAAAATTTTGCAACTGCATTACATAATACGGCCATTCATGCGGACTACCTATGTCAAATTCTGCGATGGTAGCTTGCCCTATCGACATTTTATTTTATTTTTTTTCAACTTGAAGAAAAAAAAACTTTTTATTACCGACTATTTTTAAATCTACCCACAAAGTTCGAACACGACTGCGCCAATTTTGTTATGTCTTTACAAAATAATAAAAACACTATAAATAATAATTAAAATAAATGTTAGATATATTTGTCATAAAATTTAGTATAGTTTACAGATCTATAATTAGTCTATTAAATTATTACAAAAACCCGTAGGCTTACAAAATAATATTAAACCCGTGGTGGGCTGTACATTACCCTAGTCGGTACTTTTAACCTTCAGCCCCAAGTTGGCTGGGTGGCGTTCTATATTCCTGAGTGAATATAAGTTCACAAAAATCCTTGCACTCACTCTGGCTCTCAGGAAAAGAATGAATCACTTTCTCCTTCTAAACTGCATTTTAGTCTCGCGCATTCCATTGTCTATTAATTAAAAGTTATTTTAATTAATCTAGGTTTTTCTTATCCCCTCAGGAATTCATAATCTTTAATTAGTCCTTACTTCCATCTTGGATTTTGCTTCTATAATTTGCTTCAACATCATTCTGTTTAATTCATAAGTTTATTTACAGTTTACACAATTTTAGTCTTTTCCTTCTCACTTCATTTTAATATATTTTCTTCTGCCATAATTTAACACTCGTTTTTAGATAACTATTATATACATTTCAATTCTTTCTATTTCTTTATGTGCACACATACTTTTCTATGCTTAGAATAATAACTTTTATTTTACCAAGATTTTACTTCTAAAGTAATTTTATCGGCAACTATTTACAGATATAACAACTATATGGAGAGTTTTTGCCTGTTTACCAAGTATATCTTGTAGCTATTTGAACCCTGAGAAAAGTAAATTACTAATTAACAGTCATAATTTTGAATTTATGGTAATTTTTACATCTGAAGTTATTTATTGCACTTTGGTTTGAGTTATGTTTATCTTCACAGTTTAATTGAGTTGTGTATAATTTTTAAGATGTAAATTTCTTATCTAATTTTTAAAACTTATAGTTTATTTTAACTTTATGGTAAATATTCTGGTTTCGTCAAGCTTATTAGAATCCCTATTTTGTTTTATTTTATCTTACTGTCATTTAACACACTATTAGTTTATAGTACAAGATCTCATCCTCTACATTGTCTTCATATTTCATCTTGATCTTCCTTTCTTTTATTTTTTCATCCTCATTTTATCTTAATTCATTATCATAATTGATTCATCCTTCATTGATTCCTATTCTATCATCATCTTAATCATTCATTATCCTAGCACATTTTCTTTCTCTTCTCCTCACTCTTAAGCTCGTTCATTTTTATTATTTAATTATTATTTGTTTTCATCATCTATTTATCACCTAATTCATAATTCAAATTCCATATTCATTTTATAAACCTGATTCTTAATTAATTATTGGTTTTATAAATATTAAATTTATCTCATAATATTTTGTTAATGGATTTTAAAGCTAGTTTAACCAATGACAATACTAGAAGTTATTATCTTCATGGACACTTTGTGACCTTCCTTAGATTCATTGTTTCATGCTATCCTAGTTGGTTTTAAGAAAATAATATCTATATTTTAACATTTTTTTTATGCATATATTCTTATTGTTCATGTAGAGATGGTTACAATATATATATCATCTATAAGTGTTTAGTCAATTTAAAGTATAATATAATTTTATATTGTCATTTACTGTGCCAATACTAAAACTTCAGAATAATAGATATAAAGAAATTTTTTTATATAAAATGCTTTTATTGACTGTGCATTAAAAAGATATAAAATATTTTTTTCTTCAATCACAATTGGAGTTTTTAGATTTTACTTGAAATAAAAACATGGGGGATCCAGAAATTAAGTCAATCCCTATTTTTTATAACAAGGGATTTTTTTTATCTCTATTATTAATCATCAAGTCATATTGACTACAGAGTATTTTTTATTCATTAAATATAATGTAACTATAATTTTATAAGGCAATAATGTATTTGTTTATTTTACAATAGGCAGATTTTTTCCCTAATTTAAAACATTAATATTCTTTTGTATTTGACTAATCTTTATTACTTGAAAATGCATTTAACATTATAAAATTGTTGTTAAATGCATATACTTTTTAGATCAACCAATCATTACTTTTTTTAATGATTATATAAGAATCACACAACAGAAATATAACACATCTACACATAATGAAACTTGTTTTATCTAGTTGATATATCATTTTAACAGGTTCTAAATATCATAATATTAAAAGAGCTAGACTAGGTACTAAATAATAATATACCTAATGAAACTTAAACTAAGTGTACATAACATTAGGAGTTTGAAAGCTGCAGCAAAAAATTACCAGCTTATTAAATGATTAGACATAGTGCAACCACATATATTAGGATTAGTAGAAACAAAGATCTACAGTAGATAAAAAACTGATCTTTCTAACTACCTGAACAGATTGGGTTTTTCAGCATTCTCTAGACTTACATCTGCACCCTCAGCAGGAACAGGAGTAATAATCATGAAATTATGCCTATTTAACTCATTCAAAATTTTATTTATAGATGAGCAATAATGCTCACAGTACAACATAAGACTATAAGTTTAAATGTCGTGACAATAACGTCACATAGCCACCTCCATAACTGTTGTTAAAACAGGCAAAACTTACTATATATATTGCCACACACAGCAAGCTAGAGTAATCAATCCTAAGATCTAGATGCAGTGCTCTTAGATCCAAGGCTCTTCGCTGACGAAGGCCATAAGCTAGAAACTAGTCTGGGAATATTGGATGAGTAGGCACTAGATGGGGATTTTATGCACAAGCCTTTTGGTATTCATTGATTACTCTAACTTGCTGTGTATGGCAATATATATAGTGAGTTTTGCCTGTCTTAAATGTAGTGTTTGTGTATATGTCCCCCCTAATCAGAACACTATTACTAGAATTGTTCGAAACATAAATTTATTATTTGCTACCTCCTCACAGCCACTCATGCTGATGGGAGATTTTAACATGTCACATTTGTGAATAAATAGTTGCACCTCATCAATGTTTCACTTATGAATGGTGAAGGATTTCTGCCAAGCAATTCTGTTTCTTTTAATAATGGCAGATACCCATCAGATAGGTCTACTATTTTACTCATTATCACTTCACCGCACACTAAAAATTCAGTTACTCCCCTCTCCTCTCTCAGACCATGCAGCACTAATGGCCATTCTTGATTTAAATTATACATGCAACACTGCACAAAAGCACAATAAGAATCCTATTATTTAAAAAGAACAACAGAATTTTTATTTTCAGAAATATACATTTATTAGAAAAACTAAACAGCTTAGGGACCCTGTACAAAAATGAATATCGTACATACAAATAATATCACATACTATAAACTATTTTACAAGAACCACCTTACCACCAACAAAACTCTTAGCTCTTGTTGATGAATTATATAAAAGGATAATACATAGTAACCCAACTATAGAAAATAGTCATCTATTAATTGAACTAAAAAAAAATTTACAAATCCACATGTGATGTATTAAAAGAATACATTACTACAAAAAAGAAAAAGCTTTTCATCACACAATCACATAGCTAGTCCAGACCATATATTCATTGGGTACAGGCCAACCACCTACAACAAGAGTTTCTTCAGCATTTGTGACTGGAGATGAGGTTGTCAGAGGTGATAATATGCTAACAATAGTCTACAAACACTTTTAAGAAAATACTCAAAATGAAGCAGTATTCAAATCATCTTTTGTCCAATTTGGGATGCCAGATAATGCAGAAATATTCAAACCTAAAGATTTTATACAAAGTTTGAAGAAGATGCCAGATTCATGCCATCCAGGACCACCGGGTCTACCAAAGTTTGTTTTTGAACCACTTAAGCCAGTTCACTTCTACTTATTTTGCAGACATGACTAACTTTCTTTCAAAAGGGATATATCATATTTAGGATATATACCTACAGCAATCGTTCCATTTATGAAGAAACAAACTTCACTCTGTACATTGCAAAACATAAGGTCAATATTTATGGGTCCATTTGGTATTAAATAAATCAAAATAAAAAACAAAATTTAAACACACCTTATACCTTTGTGATTATTGCAAGCACAATTAGCTAAAAAAGGCTCATTAATAAATCAAGCAGCTTTTGTATTCAAAACTGTTATTGATACTGTGCAAAATGAAAAAAACACAGCCCGACGGCAGTACAACTGAATATAAGGACTGTTTTTGATTCGGTACCAATTGATGTATTTATAAAACATTAGAATAAACAACAATATCAAAATCAATATTATATTTGTTCACAAACTTGCGAATAAATATACATAACTCTAAGTGGGAAAATGTCTCTTCCTTTTAATCCACATCAATTAATATCGCAAGGGTCACCACTTAGTACATTGTTTTTCACCACATACATAAATCCACTACTTAATAACTTTGAAAAATAACTCACAGGGATCTATGTACCCACACTTGGTCATAACGTAGTCTGTGTAGCCTACATGGATGATATAACAATTTTTCTAACAACTAAAAAACAAATACAAACATCTGATCTAATACATGAATATACTTGCACCTATAAACTAGAAATTAACTTTGTTAAAACATGTGCATGGTGTATATATATATAGGCAAAACACATACAAATGTATTTCAGGGTAATCCTATAGCCTATTTAGGATTCCCCTTTCACTTGAGTTACATAGCTTTGCAAAGGCAAATGCAAAACAAACTAATTCAAACAACAGAATGGACCATATCCTCTCTCTCAAAAAACATATCTTTCTCTATATTCAAAAGTATCACTTACAAACATGCTGATTATTACAAAAATTACTTATTATACACTGATTATAGTCTTTACAAAATCCTTATCAATGATTTATTCACTGTATAGAAAACTTTTATGGGGAAGAAAAATAATGGCCATCTCACTCAGGCTAATGCAGTATCATAGCAATCTAAATGGATTAGGACTACATTCTATTCATGTATTTACAATACAGAAAACTATTAATCTTTTATCATCCATGACAAGAATATAACCACATTTAAAAGTCACTCTTAAAATAACATCTACAGACAACTTCCTTTGAGCTAATAAACATCACCTGATCGAAAGCTTTGCCTGTTTTTTTTTTAAACCTCCTTTGTAAACAAAATATCTTCATACAATGATAGAAACTATTAAAATCAATATCTAACTCCAACATAACTTTCCCACAAGACAAATGGCACTACTGGAATATGTACTTCTACACAGAAACACAAATTATAACAGACTTGCCAATACTATGCACTAATAATAAGTAGCTAATACATAGATTTAAGTATTGGACACTCAAGCCCAAATTCATTGATTTTCTACTCAAAATGAATATGTGGCTATTACCAACATTATATTTCATGAGATATAAGAGGAACATACTTAACATTGACACTATATGTGAGTTGTGTCATAGATCATAAGAGAACCCAAAACATATTCTTTGAGTATGGTAGCTTGCAATACACTCGATCTTATATTACAAAAATCTATCAGAAAAAGAATGCCACTGTAAATTCAATTATAGAGTTTTTTTCAAATGCCTGCTTCGCAGAATGAGAAATGCAATATTTATACTATATGCATAATGTTGCACAAGGTCCACTTATTTTTACAATAGTAATGCAAGAAATTTTTAACACATTTAAAAATAAATTAGAGACAATAAAACAAAGAGTTAAAAAAAATCCCCCATCTCACATTTTCACAGACATTTGGTCACTTGTCCATCAGTGCTTTAATTAACCTCTAGTGAGATGTATTTTCTGTTTCCTATTTTATTGTAAATGTTTTTAATAATAGTGTAATTCACTGAATGCTATTGAAAATACTTATTGCAGTATTCTTTGATTAATTTTATATTAATTTTGTTTTCTTCATTTAAACTGAAATATTTATATATATAATCCCCCCCCCCCCTTAAACTGAAATATCTGTAGATATATTTTTTTCTTGAATAAAAGTTCCTTCTAAAAGTATAAATCACATTCATTAAATATTTTGATTAAGCAAGAAAATAAAATATTTTATCATTTGACGAATACTGAAATATAACTACATGTTTAGAATGAAACAATAATTTCATCATTATAAATGGTTTATCTACAGAGAAATTAAAATTTTTAGGTTTTTAAAATAATTGATTTAATTTAAATATATTGTTTGCTTTATTTTCTATGTCAAAAGCACATGTACATATTTATGTGAACATCTACTTATCTCCTTAGGTTATTAAATTCTAAGATTTCAATTTTAAATGCTGGAATAATGGCAATCAATGACCAGAAACTTTTTAATATAGCTTAACATCATTCCTAGTATTTTATTGGTTGTGAATATACAACTCTTTTACTTAAATTTCTTCACATTTATTTTCATAAGATAGTATCAGTTGTTTTCTTGCTAGTTACTATTTATTTCATATTTATAAAAGATTCATTTTAACATAAAGATTACCTTGTGTGGTTTACTGTATTAATTTAAGGCTATTCATATGATGATCATTATTCAGTATTTGTGGTTTTTTTCATTTTCATGTTGCCGAAACTTTTAGTTGACAGTCTATGCTTCATATAGTTGCAATTTTATGATAATTTTTTCACTATTCATTAATTTGCACTGTCATTTTGATTGTTCTAATTTTGACATTTGATTTTATTTACTCTGGATATTTTAAGATGATGAGAAACTTACTACAAAATAGGCTTGCAATGTTTGTTTCTTTTTTAAGAATTCTGACCTTTGAAGAAGATTCTTTTAAATTTTTTTTTTTTTTCATGTTTTTGAGATCACAATTTGATGTATTTATCTCTATGGGTAGAATAATTTTACCTTAAATCTTTTATTTATTAGTTTTTCAAAATAAAGAGCTATTTCTTTATTGTCCTTCTATAACTTTTAGGTTGATATTATAATATTTTAATTCTTAGCTTGTTATTTAATTCTTGTATAGTTCTTTTTAAATCTTACAATATTTTATTGTTTTTGTTATTCATTTTTTCATGGTGTGCTTAATTTTTTAATTTCAAATTTTATCCTATTATACTTTCATTATTGTTCTGACTAAATTTCTAAAAAAATGTTTTTGTTGCTTTCTTCCTGCTTACATCTCGTTTTTAGCAATTTTTTTTATATCTTCATAATTTCATTAAGCTGAGAGTCTAGCCTCCTTGACTACTTTGCTCTTTAATTTGCATTATGTTCTATTAATTTGAGTCATGTTAAATGCTTTGTTATTGATTAATGTAAGAAATCTTCCTATATTTAACAGGATTTCTCCTCCTGAAAACATGGGTATAAATATTATCACTTCTTTGTTAATTTGAAAAGGTTAACTGCCTGACATTTTCACTTAATAATATATATATAATAATTATTATTCTGGGATATTTGTTTTTCAGATATTTTAATATCCCTTCCCCCTTCTTGCTCTTTTTTATTAAAAATTTAGTCATAGATTTATAAATCTATAATTGTTTTGTCTTTCATGTATTTCAAATTTCTTGTTATTTCTTCACTTGTTTCTGGTAAAAAAAAAATGTAATCTCAGGTATCTTTCAAAAACAATTTAATTTTTACATCTTTCAGTTACTTTTAAATGCTGTTACTTTTAAACCGTTACATATTAAGTAGATAATAAATGATAGAATTAAAAACATTGGATACAATATTTAGTTTATTGAGCTTGTTATTAGATAGATGGATTCTCTTATGAATTCTTGTTCAGTTTACAGGTGTCATTTCTTATACAAACAAACATATGGCTCTCTTCGTTCTTAAGAAATTTTTTCAAGGTATTTAAAGGCTTTCTTTGTGCTTGATTTAAAATCCTTTACAATCAAATTGTTTTTTCACTTCAAGCATTCTGAAAAATTGTCACCTATTTGGATTCATTTTTAATCCACCATAGTTTTATTTAAACACTTATTTAATAAGAAATGCAAGTATTTATGTTAATATTAGACTGAATCATTGTGAACAGACCTAAAAAAAAAGAATTTTTTTTAAAATATTTAATTTAAATTATTCTGGAGAACTAATAGCAAATTATAATTCTTTCTTTTATATTTCTCATAATATTTTTTTAGATAAACTTGACATTTTTTTTTTGTGGACAGTTTCTTCAAGTTGTTGTGGACTACCATCTTAATGCTTTAACATACCTTTAACTTATGAGCAACTGATCATATAATAATGCAGAGATTCTTCAAACAATTTTTTTTTAATGAATGTATTCATTAAGATAATTTTTTATATTAATTTTTTTATTGATTCTTAAAGTTTGTATGAATGTAATATCTAATAAATTCTACGCTTTAATTTCATTTTGACAGATATCTGAAAAATGTTATTGATGAAACTTTAAGAACCAGTGTTCTTGCCCCCTATGCAGCCAGAATTGCTGACATCGATATGGAAATTGGAGGTTACATCATTCCTAAAAAAGTAAGTCATGTATTTGATCAATAGAATTAAAATTGTATATGTGGTTATACTGTTCATCTTAATTTTGTAGTAAAATTATCACTAAATAATCATAAGATATATATCATCTTTAACTTCCAAACAATCTGAAATTAATGTGGTACAAAAACATAATTTACATATATACTAGCTTACAGTTTTTGAATGGAAAACTTTGTCTTTATGATTCTATACTTAAATACTTTTTGCAAAAAAAAATGTTTCTTTCCAAGTACATGATAGTAATCCTATGAAAGTAGAATGATACAAAATATAGATTATACTTGAAAGTGATCACAAGACTTTTCTCAGAGCTTATGCTTTATTGAGTTAAAAAAATTGGCTGGTGTTCGTTATGGTTATATTGAAATATTAGCTATATATATATTTTTAACATAAACTTTATTGATGAAGCACGTGATTACATGGTTTATATAAGTTTAGGTGTACAATATAATATACATCAAGGGGATTAATAGTATATAACTGTATACATATAAATATTTGGTATCAAAATCACTTTTAAAAGAAATTATATACATATGTTGGAGAATCAATTAGGAAATGAAATGTGCTGTTAGATAAAGGTTTTGGGGATTAGAATTCAATTGGGTGATTGATATATTATATATTAATTTTTAAATGAGCAAACTATGCTTAATGATAATTACTGGGTATTAAAAAAAAGAGCATGACTTAATTTTAATGTTAGTGTTTACGTAAGTCTATTAAGCTCCATGTGACTGTATATATGTCTAGAAGATTTATTTTACACAGAGGCTAAATTTTTCATAAAGTAGCCCCATTGTGTAATGATCATGTGATGTTTAAGATTTATTTTGTTGTAGAAAATATGACTGCAGCTTTTCTTTTTTTTTTTTTTGAGGTTAACCTGAAGCAGAAAAGGCATCTAAGAAACTAAAGAATGAATAGAATAAAAATAGTTGCTCTAATGCTGGAGAAGTCCTCTTTATGCTGCATGATTGGGACTTAGTGATAGATGTAATGAGGATTCCATTTATTTGAAGTGGTGGACACTTAAAGAGAAAGTGTTAGATAATTTTTACCTTTTTGTGGCAGAATGAATAAGTTGGGTTACGGTTGCAGAAAACATTTTTTTTAGTTAAGAAGCTACAGATTGGTAAAGCTTCTAAATTAATCTTGATAAGGAAGTCAGTATATTTGGCTCTAGATATTAGAATTTACATTTTTGGATAATTTGTTTCTTTGTGCAGTAAAAAGGAGATTGGAGTGTTAATAATTGCTCAGTCATAAGTATTTAGATTTGAAAGTGCGAAGTTTTAAATATCTTCACAATTAACTCATTGAGTTTAAATTATAAATGTACAGCAGGAAATTCTATGATTTACTATGCAGCAATTCAATTTCATCTATCTGCACTTCACAAATTAAATATTATATACATAATTTCCTGCTAGTTATATTATCTAAAAACTGCTGTGTAGTAAATTGTAGGTTTCGCACTGTACGTTTATAATTTAAACTCATTGAGTTAATTGTGAAGATATTTAAAGTTCACACTTTCAAATCTGAATACTTACAACTGGCTTAGATATATAGAAAGAAAAGTAGAGAGAAAGGGTGGCCGCCCTTTTCTCGTAAATTCTGTCGTGTGTTTATGGTTTGGTTGTCATTCAGACAGCTATCATAACATCTGATTGGCTCTCAGATAAGTGTTATAATGAGCGCGATGAGATTTTCCAGTATTTCAATTTCATCTATCTGTGCTTCGCAAATTAAATATTATTTATAGATGATTTGTTGAGGTTGAAATGGAGTTTATGTTTGGTATAGTCTTCAAGGATCATTGTTAATATAGGAAGATATTTTTTAGAAGTGAGAAAAATGAAGAAATAATCCATATAGAAAACTTGCTAAATATTTATATTGATAAGTGAAATGTAGGAGCCAAATATATAGTGTAAGGGTAGTTTACAATCCAACCGTTGTTCACTCTCACCACCAAATCAAACTCCTTTTTAATGTAAATTTAGTTAATAGGTGGTATTTATGGAGTAAATAAACCCACATATATATATAGATGCAACAAACATTTATTTTTCGCTATATTAAAGAAATATCATGATAGATTAATTTCACTTATCTATTAGAAAACTGAAAACTCTAATTAAACAGAAATTGTACTAATATATATGTATGCAAACAATGAATTCAGTGTCAGTGTATTGTGCCTCATTATACAAGATTTAGACTAAATAAATATGGTAACGATGTAATGTCAAATCAATCACTAGGTAACCAAATGCAGAATATGAAAGCATAATTCTATTACATAATTTTATTTTACTTATAATCAATATAATACATGCAACAATAGGGTTCACACAGTGATGAAAAAGGAAATATAATGCGAGTATACTAAACAATGGAAGCCGAGTCCAGTATAAAAATAAACCCAGTTCATTCCCATTGTCTTTTTTTCTTTAACAAGGATACCAAAGCGGTATAACAACAACCTCAGAAAATCAAATGCTCGAATCTTAGAGAACATGGATGGCTTATTCGAACACTCCAAATTATTCATTTGATCTTTGTAAAGAAAATTACGAAAAACTGCAGCTGGTATTTAATCAGAAAGAATTTTAATAGATTTGTGCAGTTGGATAAAATAATTGAACTGATTTAAATAACATTTAAAGTAAAAAGGACCGCACTATTCTTCAAATATGGATAAAATAACAAAATAGAATGTCATCAGCACAGTTATATATATAAATGATGGATATAATTATATACACAACTTTTCACTTCTTTTTTTTTTTTAAATTATAGCTCCATGATAATAATTATATAAAATCAACATTCCTCCTTTTTCTTTTTAAAACTTGTTTTATTCCAAACTATAATTTTATTTCTCTTCCATACAATGTTTCAACTACATTCTGTAGCCATTATCAAGTTTCCTTAAAAAAAAACAATGATAATAATAAAAATAAATAAATAAAAAAACAAAAATAATAACACAAATAAATAAAACATTAATACATCACAAATATATATAATATTCAAATAAAACCACAATATTAATATAATCTACAAATATAATTATTTACCTCCTTCCCTATATTTAATTTTTTTTTTTTAAATACCTTTATAATTTAATACTCTTCTTATATAAATTTATTATCTATTCTCTAAATCTTTACCCATTAACATTCTTTTAATACCCCCTTCCCCCCCTTTTGTTTATATATTATTCCTATATTATCTTATTTTTTATCTTTATTTATTAACATTCTATTTAATACTGGTTTATAGTGATCAATATATGCTTCCTCTTTTTTTATTCTCTCTTTATGTTTTTTAACACATTCCAATGGCCTTATATCAAAATTTTCATGCTTAAATTTCTTTTTATGAATACATATAGCAGATTTTTTATCATATAAATGCTGCCTTAATCTAGTCTTTAATTTATTCTTACTTGTTCCTATATAAGTCATATTTACATTACTTTTATAACATTCCATACATTTAATTATATATACTGAATTCATATTCAGTATATATAATTAAATGTATATTGATCACTATAAACCAGTATTAAATAGAATGTTAATAAATAAAGATAAAAAATAAGATAATATATATATAAAAAAGGGGGGAGGGGAAATTAAAAGAATGTTAATGGGTAAAGATTTAGAGAATAGATAATAAATTTATATAAGAAGAGTATTAAATTATAAAGGTATTTTAAAATAAATAATTAAATATAGGGAAGAAGGTAAATATATATTTGTAGATATTAATAATTTTGCATTTTATTTGAATATTATATATATTTGTGGGTACTTACGGATAATTTGCCTGATGACGTATTTGACCCTTATTTATTTTTTTTATTTTTATTATTATCGTTGATCTTTTTTAAGGAAACTTGATAATGGCTACAGAATGTAGTTGAAACATTGTATGGAAGAGAAATAAAATTATAGTTTGGAATAAAACAAGTTTTAAAAAGAAAAAGGAGGAATGTTGATTTTATATATTTATAAATGAGGAATAATTCTGTTCTTATAAAAATTATTAAATACCAAACACTGAATTAAGAAAATTTTAATTGTTCATGAATTGCAAAATAATGTACTCCAGCTAATTCAATAGTACCGTAGAGCTAAAGTGTCATCAACCCTGGCCATGGGAAGCATGATGGTTTAACCCTTGGTTCACTTCTCACGAATTATTTGTTTTTTGACCAATTCGCCTCCTGGTGAATTTTTTTGTAAGTATTGTATGTTAAAATGTGTGTAAAACAGTATATTTTGTTATATAAAAATTTTGCTAAAAAATTGATGCTAGAAGGTGGGAAATTCAAAATTCCCACTCTTGCAATAGACATAAGCCCCACCTTGACATGTTTAGCCATTGTCTGTTACCAAGGCTGTAAAACATTCAGCATTTTATGACATTGTTTAAAAAAAATAGTTCCAATGACCAAAAACATGTTTATTTGCAAATTTATTACAGTTTTAGATATTTTTTTACAATAATTTACACTATATTTATTAGATATCAAGAAATATAAATTATTAATAACTTATTTTGCGTTGAAATATTTTATTTTCAAAAGTATAACATTATATTAGCAGCGAATGTATATATGGCCTGAAGCAATTTACAAGATTAGCTTCTATGTAAGCAATCTACTTATTCTTATGAGTATGAAAATATCAAAATATTCAAATATTTTAAACTTTTAAAGCATAATTTATTAGATATAAGAGAAATAGATAAATATTCATTTGAATTTTTAAAAATAATAAGAAATAATAAATATTTCTTTGATTTTGTAAACTGAAAACAATCTTTCTAGAAATGATGACATCTAAACTCTTTGTTTTGATTACAATCTCATTTTTTTAATATTTACAGAAACAAAATATGAACATTTACAATTTGTTTCAGTAGTAAACAAAAATAATCTATCAAATGAAGTCAAATTTATTATTTTCTGATAAATAATAATCATTTAATCATATATTTTATGTTGATTTGTGAGACAAAGAAAAACATCAGAAAATGCTGACATGTGAATCTTAGGCTGCATGCTTAGAAGGTTAATATTCAATGGTGTAATACCTGCTGATACATCAAATGCCCTGTCTTAAATGTCCTGATGGATACATAATGAAAACATCAGATGATGGAAATAACATCACTCCAAATACTTTGCCAAGGAATCCCCATGAGCAATGCATGACTTGCCGTAGAAGTATGACAGAACAGCAATGAACTGTATCTATCACAGACATTAGTTGCCTAATTCATGAACCTTATGCAAAATAACTTGAAGAATGTCTTAATTTGCTGTGTAATCTTTTTTTTATTTTACATATACATTTGTAGAATTCTATTTTTTTTATATTTATTTCACTTCTGCACTTGGAAACCTAAATCTCTATAACTTGGAAGAATCCATTGTAGTTGAAGTCAAGAAAGTGCAGGCAGTAAGGTTATTAAATTAGACAATTCTTTTTTCTCTTTGTCTGTTGAAAAAAATTTAGGTAAATTCTCCGTCTGTAGTGACATGACATTAGATATTATCATCATCCTTACTACAATATGGATAAAGATAAGTTTTATTTGATATTATTCCATATTAAAAACAAGCACTTGCTACAGGACAGAGTTTGTGTTGTTTATTTGTTTTTTTTTTTTTTTGTTAACTAACGATTGTTATATTTGTTTATTCGGTATGAATGACTAAAATTCTTGTGTGAATGTTCTTTCCTATCAAACTTGTACATAATTAAGGAGGATCCTCAAAGAAGATGGAACCTCTACAGTTGGAACTAAATTATGAAGTTATTGCACACATCTTCATATAATCTTGTTAAATAGTTAGCTAGATTCGTGATCATTGTAACATTGAATTAATATTTTTTCTTTTCGTTACTCTTAACAGCTTTATAAATAGATTGTGCCTTTATATATATATCATGGGAAGGCTTGGAGTAATAAACACATTTAGTCATTAATATGGTAGGGATACATACTTGACACACACATATGTATATAATTATTTTTTGTTAAAAGTGTTTTCAATTTTATTTTGTTTATAAATAAACTATTAATTTAATTCTCTTTAAATGGTCTTTAGTTTATCAAAGTTATTTATCCATTCATTCATCAATTCATAACCATACATATGTGTGTACATGCACACCTTTTAAACAAAGCAAAACTTTCCATACAGTATTGCCACCCTGTGCCAACCAAGTAATCAATGAATGCCAGAAGGCTTGTGCATAAAATCCCCATCTAATGCCTACTCATCCAATATCCCCAGACTATTGTCTGGCTTGTGGCCATCGCCAGTGAGGAGCTTTGGATCTGAGAGCACTGCACCTAGATCTTAGGATCTAATGCAACCCTCCAGCACCCACCTTTTATCTCTACTTAACTACAAAACTATAAGAATGAAATTGAAAAACACAAAAATGTTTTCAATCTCAGCTCAGTAGCCTATATAGTCATATGGGTCTGAACTCAGTTCAGCACCCATACATTTTGGTGTCTTTGGCTCTTTAACAACCATAGTCACCACTATCCTATTAGGTGCAGTGCTCTCAGATCCAAACCTCTTCACTGACGATGGCCACAAGCCAGAAACTAGTCTGGGGATATAGGATGAGTAGGCATTAGATAGGGATTTTATGCACAAGCCTTCTGGCATTCATTGATTACTCTGGTTGGCACAGGGTGGCAATACTGTATGGAGAGTTTTGCTTTGTTTATAAACAAATATGTGCTAGTATAAGAGATAGTGATCATATGATGCTTAATGCACACCTTTTACATTATGATATAGTAACATGGTTAAATGAGTTCTTTACTTGATTGGAACCCATATAAAAATATTATAATTGCTATCTAAGGTAAATTCACCCCTGAAGAGAGCTGAGTGCAACATTGTTCCTGGGTTTGAATTCTGAGGCATGTGTGGCATCAGAAAGAGGGGTGAGATAGGGATGAGTTAGCCTAAATTCTGTCTAAATTTAATGTGTAAAGCTAGAGCTAGCCCATTGGAGGTAGACATGATCATTGGTTAGATACTTCATCATGTCATTTATGGTATCCTATGCGAAGACGCTAGATCTGGCCATAGTTAGATGTATTCCCCCTTTTCTGGTGGAAAACTCGGACCATCACAATAGTAAGGCACAAGGAGAGTATAGGCTACTTAGGGTATGACATTATGAACATTGAAGCCAGGTTGAACTTTTTCATTATGTGGATTTCTCTCTATATTAGAAGATTGGTATAGGGATGTTGCGTCTTTTAGAACATGGATTATATTTCAATTGGAACAGAGGCAATGTTAGCTGCAATGTCTAATTGAACAGCAAGTGGACCATTTTTATCTAAAATGCCTCACTTAGTCTCTAATTGTTTTAAAAAGAATAATGACTACAGTGATAGATGATCTATTTTTTGCAAATTGAAAAGCTAAGATTCAGCAGAATTATGGGCTGGGTTTCATCTTTAATAATGGATTCTTATGGCTCTGATTAAAGTTGAAGCCATGGAGATGGAGTGTAAGTTATTTAAAGAGAATGGAAGAATTTTTTTTTTTTTTTTTTGATAAAAAAAACTAAGGAGATAGGGTATACTTGTTTGATTTAATAGTCGGGCTTAGAGGAATAATTGAGTAGATTTAATATTATGGGAGTAGTAAAGAAGCTTAGGTGGGTAAGTATAAATTTGGGATTAAATGAAGGCTAGGATGTATGCTATCTGGAACCAAGCTGAGCTTGAATATAATATCATTCTTTGTAATTTAATGATTAGAGTTACTGAATCCAAAAGAATTGGGATTGTTATGAGAGAAGGAGGAGGATTGAAATTTGGCTTTGAAATGACAGAACAGTAGGGGAAGCATTTGTTGGCCCATGTTTAACTGATTATTTTTTATGCTGGCTGAAGTGGTATTCAACCCCCCCTTTATATATGAGAGCCCAACTTATGTATCTCCTGGATTAGCTATGGGTTGAATCCAATTATTTTTTGCATATTTAGTTGAAAAATATTCAGTTTATATATATATATTGTAACAGTCCAGTCGATGTCGTTCCAAGAGAAGGTCGCATCTGGCTATGATCAGACCTAGGGTCTTCATGTAGGATGCTGAGACGACATGATGAAGTACGTGACTCATGATTACATCTATCTTTAATAGACTATCCTAAGACTTATCTGTCAAGTTTATATGCATTCTAAATCAGTTCATCTAACATCTCACCATTCTCTTCAGAGAATTCAAACTCAGGAAGAATTCGCCTTTGACTCTCTTGACAGGGATGTACCTATGCAGACTATTAATCAATAATTGAATTAGCTCATCATTTTTATTAGAAAGGAATAATCTTGATTTAACATTTATTTCTCATGCTCATCAAACAATAATGTGTGTGTGCATATGTAAAATATTGGTTATAGGATTGAATGTAAATGCTGGATCAACAAACTAGAGAGACCTTGTCAATTAAACAAAACTTCATAATATTTATTTACAACAACAAAATATATAAAAACGGAGAACAAATTGTCAGTCAATGTGAATAAAAAAATCCAAAAATATGTACAAGTGAAAAGAGAATTATTTGAATAGATTCTTGTATACTTTTAAATTCTATGTCTATGATGAGTATCTATCATATTGTTAAACAAATTAAAACTACTTATCCCCTATTTCCCATGATAGATACACATAATTTAGACATTTTTATATCCAAAAGTAATGAAAACTTTATTAGAATAAAATGAGATTTCTAACTAACTTAATTAAAAATTTAAGTGTAACTCCAGATGCAGCATGCAGTTCTAAGTGTGGAAGTTGGTTGATCTCAAAATAATTTCCTTGCATATATATATATAATAAAAAAAAAGTTATAAATCACGTAACTTGCTATAGCTTGCATTTATGATCAATAGATGGAGCTTTACCAAATCTCCGTACAAGCATATGTTTACATAAACGTCAAAAGAGTCAGAATTCACTATCTCTTTCATTGGCTCCACCTTCAGATCAGCTGATTTCAAGCTAATTTGCTATCATCAGTGAAGGGTAGGGACTAGAAACTAGATCTAAACACTAACTCTCAGCATTTATGAAACAAGTTCCTATCAGTTTGCAAGCATGAATTTTTCAGACACGTAATGTCTTCAAACCCAACCTAACAAGCCAGATAGCTATATGGGTCACATAGTAAAAGCCTCTGCAATATATATCATTGCAAAACAAGTTATAAATCACGTAACTTGCTATAGCTTGCATTTATGATCAATAGATAGAGCTTTACCAAAATCTCCGTACAAGCTTATGTTTACATAAACATCAAAAGAGTCAGAATTCATTATCTCTTTCGTTGGCTCCACCTTCAGATCAGCTGATTCCAAGCTAATTTGCTATCATCAGTGAAGGGTAGGGACTAGAAACTAGATCTAAACACTAACTCTCAGCATTTATGAAACAAGTTCCTATCAGTTTGCAAGCATGAATTTTTCAGACATGTAATGTCTTCAAACCCAGCCTAACAAGCCAGATAGCTATATGGGTCTGAAATCAGTTTATATATATATATATATCATAAAAGAAATATAATAAAGAAACAATACATGATATGATAGCAAAGAAAATAGTAAAGAATATTAACTAAAAGAATTAGTCATTTATTCATTGGAAATATCTAAGAATACTATTAGTAAAACATATAACACATAATGTAAATGGTCATGTCGTGGTGTGGCATTAGATATTTTAGTTAATTTAAAAAAGAAAAACTTCCCGTTTAAATATTCAGTTTAAGTACACAATTTCACAGTCATGGACAAAAATGTCAAGCATCATTTAAGTAGCTAAAATTTTATTAAAAGTAAAAAAAAAACTTTTCAACCTTCCATCTCTGTTATCTCCACATTTTCTTATGTTGAACTGTTCCAAACTGTTAAATTAGACCATTAGTACTTCCAAAATATAAGACTGAGATAATAAAATAACAATAAAAAAAAATAAGACATATCTATACAAAAGAAAAAATCATAATATTTACAAAATTTCATGAATCGATATGATCAGGCTCATTTATTCATCAGAGTCCTTCTTACATAATAGTTTTTACAATTTATGCATTTTTTTATTATAAATGTTGATGACTCCTTATTGATTCTGAATAGCACATTCTGGACATATTTATATTGGCAGTGGGTGGTTTTGTTTTATTCCTTCCATCATGCATGGACCCAGTTTATCAGGCACTTCAATGTAAACAGATAGATATCAATTTCACATGGCCATAATGGTGGGCAAATGCTCCACTTGACAACAATCGTTCTGCCCAAAATATATTTTGCAATATATATGCAGGTTTATATATATGCGGTTCGCATTTAATAAAATATATATATATAGAATACAGTTATTTATTATTTGCGATATTGGCTATATAACATATTCTTGTCATTAAAATTTTAACTGAATAAACCGTTCTAATTTCTTTTTTAGTTTTTTTAAAAAAAAATCATAATACTTTTTTTATAAAAAAAAATTTCTAAGTTATTTTAAACTTATCTGATCATTCAGCTTGTATAAATATCTCCTGTTTGCTTCCTTAATTTTTTTAAATGGCAAATAAATAAAAAAAAAAAAGGCATTTGTAGAGACGCTGATTCATAAAATGTCCATTTTGTAGAAAAATATTATTAAAATAACTACTTCAATAAAGTTGACTTTTCATGTCAAACGCACAATTTTTAAAAAAGAACAAGTTGTAATTGTTTTTCTTTTTTATACCCCGTGTCATTTCCAATGTTTATTCTCAGCACATGCCTATTGTTGCATTATAAAAATATTGTGATTATTGATTTATTTAAAAAAATAATAAAATAATATAATATTAATAATATTATCATCCCCTTTTTACATTCAGTTACTTAGTATAATACTTGACCTTTTTTCCATTGCTATGACTTTTTTCATCGTTTAAGTCATTGTTTACATTCTTTATAATAGACACGCAAGATATTCAGCACAATACAATTATTAATATATATAAATTTATATGAACTTTTCTAATGTATATTTTTTTTTATTAAACACACCCTAGAATTAATTTTATTACTAACATCTGTGTGTGATTTCATGGTAAACAATCTACCATTCCCACTATTTGATATACAATTAGTACACTGTCATAACTATTTATACATTTATATTTTTTAAGAGTGTTCTAGAAAAAATTACTATTTGCTTTATGTTAATATCTTAATGGAAAAAAACAATCCAATATTTCAGGTGGCTAAGGTTTGTGTGGGTGCGATTCTAAGCTACCCTCACAATATATTATTGTTTAAAGTGAATAATAGAGGGATTAGATGCAGTATCACATTAAATAACTTATAGTTTTTGGTATAGCATGTCAAGTTCTTTGATTAAGTTCATGGATGATTTGTTTTTCTTTGTGTAATGTCTAATATTGGGTTAATATTGATGAAAGTAAGCCAAGCCTCAGTAGGGAGTAATGATAGAATATTAATTTTTTTGAAGATGATGTATATTTCAAAAATAACTGTTTCTGATGAAGGTTTCAAAAGTCTAACAGTATTACTGCATTGAAAAATGGATTGATTTTCAAAGTTAATATTCATTTCAATGTTAAGATCTAGATGCTCAAAGAAACTTATAGATTGAAGAGAAGGATTAATAATGAAATGAACATCCAGTGAGTAAAAGAATAGGTCAATTAGTGTCGCATATTTTTAGGTATAAAATGAAATGGCATTGTTAGAGAACAAAATCTTCAGCACTCATTAAATTTTTATTGAAGAGATGAAAGTATCTAAAGCAAATTTACATTATGGCATGATGAAACCTTCCATGAGTATGGTAGGATAGGGGTTTGAGATAGAGCTATACTTATCTGAGAGATTATTTGATGAATAATAGTCACTTATAAAGATATAGGTTGATAATATTTATGTTGAGGATGGGTTAATAGAAGGAAGAAATGATCATGCTTTGGTCAAGATATAAGATTTGAAAGGATATAAAGAGTGGTATGTGATGGAAGAATGAACATATTTGTTATGCAAGGTCACACAAAATTCAAATAGATATTCAGCTCCTTATAGTCAATATTTCTAGAAAACCGTTCATAACTTTTTTTACAACTAAGTTGCCCTGGAGTTCCTTTTTTTTTTCAGTTTTACAAATCAGACAACTGCTGGAATATTATGGATAGGAAATAATAATGCTACTTTGTTTCTGATTATTAAAAGTCTCTGAGTTGATACTTAATGTATATTACTATACAGAAAAAGAATCGGAACTAATTCCCTTTTTATGTTGCACCTCAAGTATTCAATAGTCAATAATATGTTAAAAAATACATATCTACAAATAACAAAGATTATACAAAGTATACAATTATCATAAAAAAGCCTTTTTCAGCAAATTATGTTTTTTGCCCTTTTCAATATGTCTCCAGAATACCACAATTTAAAGTATATACAGCGACATCTATATCAATACTTGAAACACATTATTTACAGTATGGACATAAAATAAATTGCATTGACAATATAAGTTCTATTATTATATTAAAAGTGTTAATAGATGTAAAATATATGAAACAAACTATATCATATATAATAAAGACAATTGTACGAATATATACAAAACATTCACTAAGTTGAATAGTAAGTGGTTAATGAATAGTTAATTAATATATGTGGCTATATATCCATTCAATTTGTATAATAGGTTAATTTTGTAGTATGATTGCATAAATATTGTGTAATAGATCATGTCGGATATCCATTTGTTTATCTGTCTTCTTTCGTGTATTGATGTAGATGTCGCTGTATGTACTTTAAATCGTGGTATTCTGGAGACATTTTGAAAAGGACAAAAAACATAATTTGCTGAAAAAGACTTTTTTATGATAATTATATAATCTGTCTAACCTTTGTTGTTTGTAGATATGTATTTTTTAACATATTATTGACTGTTTAATGTATATTGAGTAAATCATGGAGTCAGAGGATAGAAATGAGGTTGCCATATTATTTGATTTCAGCTTTGTTATATAATAATTTGTTTGGATGACTTTATGAATTAACAGCTTTTTAGATTGGTTCCTATTATAATTAACTACAATTCACATTTCAAAAAGTATTTTCAAGAGGCAAAAACAATCTATTAGAGCAAGTTAATGTTCAATGAAAATTGTCAGATAGTGAACTATAAGTGGATATGTGCAGGATGACATTCTCCAACCAATGGCAGATTTAAAATTTAATGAAAAATGAGAAGTGCAGAGTAAGGTAATGCAAGTAAGCACTTGTAGCCAATATTAATCTAAAGATGCAAAGGCATTTGATAGTACTTGTGAAACATGACTAATATTACAATATAATAATTTTTCCCCATTATTTATTTTGTTTTCAAGTTACTTCCTTTATATTTCTTTCAAAATTTCTGATTTGTTTAGTATTATATATCAACAGTACATAATGCTAATATCATATGATTCTCCCTTACACTTTACTATTTCAGTAGCTTTTTTCTTTCTTTCCTCATAGCTATGCCATTTACAGTAAGCTTTAAATAAGCATTATCATCTCAATACTTAAACAAGTGATTCGTTATACAGTTAAACTAAGCTTAAAGCTAAACAAACAAACATATAATTCATTGTGTCTAAGTCTTTTTACAAGTTCACTAAGTTCTTTGAATATTAATGATATAATCGTCCTTAAGATTGACAAATAATATTAAAACAAAACAAAAAAAGAATGCCCTCATGGATAGCTTATCTTGAAATCATGGTCATATACATTATTTTTTTAAGATATATTTAATGTTTCCACATTTGAATATTTCTTATAAATTCATTTCTTTCAATAATAAATGGAATAAACAACATTTAATAGTGTGAATATTTAATTGTAAATCTTAGCAGTTTAGTGCCATTTGCATTCCACTCACAAAATTATTTAATTCTAAACCACATAAATGATAATAATTGCATTACTTCTGCCCAAACATTAACAAGTAAAATTGCTTGAATTGTTGATATTCCTGAACCTCCTCTAGTTTTGATCTACCCTATATGCACCCAGTCAATGAACAATATCAACTAATATTATGAATGAGAATACAATTAGAATGTAAAATTAAATACTAAAATTATAAGATTCAGAAATTATTTTTATAACATAACACACAATACACACATAACCTATTCTCCAATGCATGAATGGACGATTAATTCAATTGGTCAAGAAAAAATAATAATAATACATAATTCATATAAATAATTCTATAAATGTTATTTTTAAATTTAAAATTTTGATAACATTATTTGAATTTTATTTATCAGAATCAATGCCAATAATAATTATAGTCTGGTAGAGGTTATTTTATTTTCTCCCTGATACAAGTAAATAAAATAAATAAATTTACAGCTTGTATCAATTATTAATTTAGTGAATGATTACTTAAATTAATCTTATAATTTCACAAACATGCATGTGTATTCTGACATTCATCTTTTGCAATTATTCCTTTTGTAAAAAAGAAAATTCAAATAAAAAAATATCAATAATAATTTATTTTTTTATTGCAATGCATTATTCTTTTTTATAATGATATTGTAACAGACCAGAAAAACCCTTTAGGATGGTACACCCAGAGCCTTCTCTACTTACAGGTCCTATTACGACTCGGGGTTCTAACTCAGTGTAGACATTTGCCTTTAACTCTGCTCAAGGATGGATTTAAATAGGATGGCAATAATATGACCTCTATATAGATCCTTAATAGCTATTGTTAATAATATATTAAAAATCTGTATACATGTATAATAGCTATTCTGGTGAGTGAAGTATGAATGATGCTTAATAATCTAGAGACCAGAGACACAAAGATTTTAACTTCAAACAACAAATATTTATTAACAAATCGGGTTAAATTTATAATATTTATAAATTAATAAAATATTGATTTGTCTTTACTACAATAAGACTAACTGTAATTTAAATATTAAAATATCAATTGAAATAAAAATTATAAAATTCTAGTGCATAATGTACAATAAAGTATCAATTATTTTAAATATGAAATTATATTACTAGATGTACAATTATGATTTTGTTTATGTCCTTTAAATGCATCTCAAGGTTATGTCCATGAATTGCTAATTTGTGTTTTATAGATATAATTCATTCATAAATGGTTATTCATGCAAACAAGAAAATGTATTTATATAAAATTACTTATTAGTAAGTCTAATTAATATTTAATGTTAACATATTAAATGTCTAATTAAAATGTATATGTGTAAAATCTTACCTTTTGTCTTTTAAGTCATTGTCCATTTAATGTGTCTAATTAAGTTAATATTTTATTTACAAACATAAAAAAAAAAATTATCTATGCATACCTTGAGTTGTGTATTTGTATCTCTCTTCCCTTATATAAATTTAAATAAATGGGTTCTTTTTAAAAAAAAATGTTTTCTGCAAATGAATAACAGGGTGAGAAAACTTGTAACTCAACTCTCAGTATACATTAAAAAAAAAATACAAAATTTAAAACATTTATAAGCATTAATTGAAATCTTGGATTTCTTTAAAACAATAGCAGGTTAAATTTTCAAGAGTGGCTTCAGTGTTCTTAGCAGATAATGTCTTTCTTTTATTCATGCATATTAAATCATATTAAACATTCCAAGCATTAACAATTCCCACGACAAAATCGAATTCCTGGGCTTTTGATTTTATAGCCATCGCCTTTCCAGTTCCATCTCCAGATTATTCCATGCTGATTTAAACATTAAATATACCAATGAATATTATACTCCATCACCTGCCAATGACACCAAGGAGATAGAAAGATCCTGTGACACTTAATTAGCAAAATTGCATCGTTAGATTTTATATACACACTTATAAATTGTTAAATATAAATCTTTTTCCAAGGCTTGCGTTGTAATATAAAAACGAATGCTATTTCTATGCAGTTTTTATTTATATATATATGAGACTATGATAAAGATTTTACTTTAAAAGTAATATAAATTAGTGTTAATAAAATTCTATTTCATTATTAGTTGGCTTTATCTTTTACAAGAAACATTTTATAGTAATTATATTTTTGACAACGATAAATAAATATGAAACTCTTAGAATTTATTTGAACGAATGAAAGTTCATCACTTAAACAATGTTTTTTTTTCCTTTTTTAAAATATTTTACACTAATAAATAATGAAATTCCAAATATTAAACAGTTTTTTTTTTAATAACGAAAGGAAATCCTAATAACTAATATAATAACAATTAAAATATTTTTATTCTACAACATTACTTTCATGTACTCCACTTGAACAAAAACCAACCAACTAAAAAAAATTCCTGTTGCTTAGTTTTTTCCACGTTCCAAAATCAACAATGGTTTACTCTTTTTTTTCTCTTTTAAACAAAAGAAACTTGGTTAATAAAATTTAATGTCAGATATTTTCTTTATTATTTTTGTCACGTCATGTTTTAAGATCTTACACATTCATGTATAAATGTGTGTATGTTTGATTTTACATTTAATAAAAAATAAATTTGTTCACATCTTCATGAATGTATGGTTATGTTTATATATATGTGTGTGGGTCTCCAAATGTTTTAAAATTATGTTTTTTTAAAAGTTGGCTGCCTATTTAATCTTTATACATGTTATCCCAAAACACCAGTTACTTATTATTATTTTTTTATAAGGATTGGGCATCACCTTACAATATAAACATAAATACAATTATACATTAGATTATTGAATTATAAAAAATATATAAATTAAACTTTCCTTTGATTTAAAGATGATATTAAACTATTGGGATGTTCTTTATGTCTTTTTAAAAATTTTCACTAGAGGAGACAGAATTTCATTGCCAGGAAATTAACATTGAAATAATCTATTTAAGAAAAATTACGTTTGCAATTCCAACATAAGCCTTGTTTAAATATATTATTTGCTTTAATAAAGATTAGTGTGCTGCTGATTTAAACATTTTATTCCAAACATGAGAGGATATATCTTTCGCTTAAATAAATTCAACAGCGATATAAATAAATTTTATAAATTATTTTTCCTTTACTTAATATTTATTAGTGGGGTTTATTATCTAATCATGCATTTATCAGCTGTTTATTGTTTTTGCAGCTTTTTTTTTTTTTTAATACAAATCTGTTTTTAAAACAGTTATCTATTTTGCATATGAAAATTTTATAGGCATATTATTATGATAGGCTCCTTTTTTTTCATGAGAATAGTATTTCTTACTGTATTCTTTTTTAACTTAACAGTGCATTTAAATCATGGCAGATAATATGATTTAACTTCAAGTTTTAAAAACAAAAATTTTAACATTAAAAATCTACTTTGGCTTTTTATTTAAAAAAGTTGTGACTGATAATATATTTTAGAAGACTTAAATATCTAATCATATCCTTTGATACTCGAGCTAATTTTGCATACAATAATTCAAGTTTGATCTTTATTATATTTTAAAGAAAAAAGTATAAGTTTTAAATAATAATAAAACATTTTTTTTTTTTACATATCTAATTTTAAAAGTCTTTTGAATTAAAATAGGATAATATTAATAGTATTATTTCTACTTGTAGTATTACAAAATAGGTATAGTTTTATAATGTAATTAACTCCAAAGTTGTATGTCTATGCATAAATATAACTCTCAACTATCAAGGCATAGAGAGAGAGAGAGAAAGAATATTCATATTGTTAGATAATTAAAAAACCCAAAAACTGTGAGAGATAGAATAGGAGATCAAAGGAATTAATTATTTATTTTTGGTTATTTAAATATTATTTGGTTAATATAGAGTGTTATTATGATAAATTTTGTATATTTCGTTTTAAATAACAAAAAAAAAAAGTGGCATCACTTGGACAGGAATGTACTCTGTTGTAGTATTAATTTCTTAATCACAAATGTGCAAAAATTAGTCCATCAGGTAATTAAAAAGAGATGCACTACCATTTAAACTACTCTTCTTTCTCTTTTTAGAAATTAAATCTTATTGAAAATAATTAAATATAAAAAATTGTTCTTTGAATAACTAACCAATTCTTTGGTTAGTCAGTTTTATTGGGTCTTGAGCCATAATCTAATATTATGAATAGCTAATAAGAAGGTTTATTGACACCATATACTAGTCTTTACTAATTTTACTTTATAAAATTACAACTATCGTAAATAAATGGTTTAAAATTCAATAAGAAACAGGTAGAGATGATTCAAGACAAAAGAGCTTCCTAAGCAGAAGCAATTCTCAGCAGTCCATCTTGGATGATTGGTTATTAGAGCTCAATATATATACAGTAGTCTTAAATAAATCTCCATATATCTTTAGAATCAGATATGTGGAAATTTTAATAAAATACAGAAATTCATCATAGAACTGAAATAGTATGATTAATCATCAATCCTGATTATCCATGCTAAAAAAGAGATTAATAATGATAGCAAAACTGAAGAAAATTCCTCAATTACAGTATGAAGACAGTTCTTCTGTCACTTGTTGTAGCTTTAAACTCTAAGGCTTTCCACTGTAACAACTGAATAATGCAGTCATTAAGAAGTAAATACAATAACATGCTACCTAACATTCTACACATGCAAACACACAACAAATTTTATATACTCCAATATCTTCTACTCATAAAAAGTACTTTCAAAGGCTTTTGAATTCTGATAAAAGTTAATACAGTGTTTATTTTCTGCTACTAAAACTTAACTCATTTTTATAAATATTTGCCTATTCCCTTTTTTAAACAAATATTTAGGTAATTGTAATTTTTCCAATTCTTATTCAGTAATCTTAACATTTTTACTGCCTTATTTACTTGACTAAATATTCTCTAGTATATTTAAATACATAGCAGACTCTTTATATTCAGATATACTATTGTATGCAAAACAAAAGCTTTTCCAATAGTGCTACTCAAAAGGATTAGTGAAAGAGAATTTATCACCCATCAGTCTAGACAAATGTCAAATGATGGATGATGAGATTTGGACATTTATCCTTTATTGTTTTACCTAGATAAATAATCATTTACTGACCACATTAGCCTGAAATGGGTAACTATTGATTTGTTATCTGAAAGTAAAATCTTATATTTACATGGAGTTTTAAAAAATTCTAACCTAGCTCAGTTTCAAATTCAAGTTGTGAGTAAGGTATATAGAGATATATTGATGGATGTGTAGTTTATAAATATTTTTTTGATTTTAAATGCAATAATTTAGATTTTCTAACTAAAACTAAAATAATTATTTTTATATTTTATAGACTCCAGTGTTTCATGCATTAGGTGTAGTACTTCAGGATGAAACCATTTGGGCCAACCCTCATAAGTAAATTTTGTGTGTGTGTGTGTCCTATTATTATTACTATTTGCGGGATATTCTGTGTAGTGAAAAAGCTAAATGCTAACATTTCAGTACAATATCAAGTATTAGTATTATTATTTGATATAAAGTAACAATGTCTTTAGTTTGATTTTTGAAACTTTTCACTTCCTTCTAATAGTGCATTATGAACTAAATTCTTTTGTCATTTCCATTAAGAAACTATCTCCAGAAACACATATAGAATTTAAAAATTATATTGAATGCAGTTATCATTTTTGTCTTAGTCATCTTTAAGTTATACTTTCATTTGCTTTCATTTTTTATTAATTGATTACTTTTACCATAGTCTGATCATCATATGCTATCTTTCATCTTCTAGAACTATTGTATTTTATGTCTTACATCTTTATTCTGTGCTCTTAAAAATGATTATAATTTGCTTATATAACTAGAATGTTCGGAGGAGACTGATTAATTATCAGCAACAACTGATTAAAATATTATATATATCATTAAAAGTCAGTCAACACTTATACAATCCCAATATCAATAACAATCAACAATTTCAAACTATTGTCAAGCCTATATATATATATAAGGTATTGTTTTTCAATAATATATATAATTTTATGTCATTATAGATATATGTAATACAAATATTTCATAACAAATTAGAAAGACTTATATGTTTTCTTGTTATGTTTATTATAAACATTTGTATTACATTTATATTCTATTTTCTTTTAAATATTTGAAAGGACCTTTGCAAAAAATAATAGATGATCCATGTTTTTAACATGTATAATATTTCCTAAGTGTTACGGAAGCTGCATCATATTTTGTAATTGTCAGATTTGTACACTCATGCAACAAAATCCAGAATCCAGGCAAAGTACACCAAAGCTGACTGGGAGTGAGATGGTGAGACATCTAATCCAACCAAACTTCAACTCATTTGCTAGTACTTCGTGATTTAACACCTTATGGGTGGCATTTTTGAAATCACACTCGGTCTTAATTTAACCTGTGAGCTGGCATAGGACAGGGAGAAACATGAGACTCGAGTGATAAATACTGACTTAACTAAATGGGTGGAATAGATGACTTAACACACTTTTTATCCTAACTACAACAATATATACTCAGCATACAAAATCATTACGAAATTGAGATACGATAATATAGATTGAATATGATAATGTGGATTGGTTTGAAATAGAACCATGAGCAAGAAAGATATGAGACAAATTAGTATTTTAAACAAGTTTATTAAAACAATAACAAATGACATAAAATAAAATAACCAAAATGGCAAGGATTATCTAGCATTAAATATGTGTATTCAGTACATATAGGCATTTCCGTAGTGAATGAGACTGTTATCAGTACAGCTGTCTCATCTTAACACATTAAAATAAATGTATATGCAGTTTATAAATCATGCCTAATTATATAATATACCCATCCTATTATTCATGGTTCGCTAATGTTATAAGTTAATAGCCTAGATGATTAATACATACAGCTCTAAGGTGACTGTTATATATATTAATAGTGTGAGCAAATAAAACAGCTCAAGATCTTACAGATTCAACCTGATAACCAAGATTTACACTTCAGTCTAATGCTGAATAATTAATCTAATAAGGAGTAAAAGAACTGGTTACCTTTAGATTCACATATATATGCTATGGTGCTATATAAAATACTAAAGAATAAGTTTGCAGTGTGAGTAAGTAATTATTCAGGAGCTTCAGCATCAACTTGGTTGCCCTGAGACTGGACGGTTTGCTGCTATTTATATAAGAACAGATAAGTTCAGGAACTCGGATAGGCTTTATAAAAATGGTCTGGACCCTCGTGTTCCAGTTCTAATAAAGATAATCATACCCAAACTAAAGAATGGGGCGGTCTGTCATCGTGAAGCCATTTAAAAGGTGCAGCAAAATCTAAACACATGTATGTGTACTGTATAAAGACACACTCGCTATGCGCACACAAAAGACCAATACGTATGCGTATAATTTATTAACCGCATCTAAAACAGATAGCTTCTATCTGTCAAACTAACACAACCCAGTTCTTAAACTAGCATTATAATTATGCTAATGAAAAGGACTTAAATTCAATTATAATCTAAGTTAATATCCTGAATCTGCATATATATATATATATAATCGCAATTAAGGAGGGAATGTATATTTGATGGGCATTAATAAATACTAACAAATATACTTTAATATCATCTCTAGCCAGTATATCCCTTCTAACTAATAGATATCAAAAGTTATAATTTATAAAAAAAACTGACTAAGCAAACCTTGAAAAATATAATGCAATTTATAATATATATAAAATCATGATAATAACGGGTGCGTAAGATCGGTTATTATCTATTAATATTATTATTTCAAAACAGCGATTTAATATGCCAAGCAGCATTCTTAAAATATTTAAGGTGGAGATTTTAATTATCTCCATTAAAAGTTAGTTAATTATTATTTGCTGTTTCGAAAGATGGTCATGTTATAACATATATATGATAAATTTAAACAAAATTCTTAAAATAAATCTAGGCATGACTGTAGTTTTTAGAAATTTAAGATAAGTGATTGCAGTTATTTACAGATTATAACAATAAAGTCTTTTAATTTATAAAAGTGAATTCAGCCAAGTTTATAAGATTAATTTAGGCAAGTTTTACATAGTTACTTTAGAAATGATTCAAAATATATAAAATGCGCTAACACGCACAAGCACACAAAGCTAAAAACAAATAAAGCAAATATATATTATTTTAATATCTATTCATTAAATGGCTGAGCTAAATTGTGGTTTATAAGCTCTTCTCTTACAATCTGAATAGATTTAGCCCTACAAATGGAGCCGTATAATTCCAAAACATCAATAGTAGCTAATGTAGTGTCTGGGTTCAAAACTAGGTCTTTTATTTTTGCAACAAATTGAAATGATGAATTTATAGTATATGAACCGAATCCCAAAGCTTGAATGAGCTGTCTGTTAACCCATTTCGCCGTATTGGAATAGTGTACTCCTCCAAAATCTAAAATAAGTCGCAATGGATGATGCCTTGTGTATTTTGGCGTTGGCAAACATCCTTGGAGGAATGGATGCAGACGGGTAAAGCCTATAATATTCTGCCTTAGAGAAAGCTTTATTACAGTGTGGTCTGAGAATGGGAGAAATAAACTTATCCTTATTTAATTTGTTATTGAAATCGGGAAGCCTTTGAAATTGTAGTTTATTAATTTGCTGATTCAGTTTAGATGTGTAGTCCTATGTTTTCATAAGCACGAATCTATTGCCCTTATCTTCCAGCATGCATGTGATATTTTTGTCTTTAAAAAATTGTTTGGTTTTTGTTATGTTAGCTTGCCAAATATGTGTGCATATATATAAAGATTTATGCTGTAGAGCATTAACTACTTGAGTAATGTATTTATCTTTATCTGGATCGTTGAACAAACCTGCTTCAACATCAGCCATAAGCTTCATATTGGGATGTTTCCATCCACCCCCAACATAAAATCTCACATATCTCTTGTGGGATTGGTATATTTGTAAGGTTCACAAAGGCCAAGGCTTCAGGGTCTTGGAGACGGACATTCTGTTGATAAGCCAAAAACGCAAGTTTTTTATTAAATTTGTGTTTAAGAGAAGCACTGAGATTATTACACTTAAACTGTATAAATGCATTCATTAGGAAGTGGGCTAGAATTCTCCTTCGTCTCTTGATTTGTTTGCATAACGCTTTACGACATCCTTTAATGACTAAATCGAGAAGAAATATTTTCATTTTCTTGACAATGTTGTTGCGGTTATAAATAGCTTGGTTAAGATTAAAGCTGCAGAATTTCGGAAAGACTTTAATCTCTCTGCATTTTATCAAGAACGCAATTTTCTCTTGGAATTTGCATACAAAGAGACAAACTTTAAGAGCTTGCTTATCCATAATGTAACGATATATAAATATGTCGTTACATTAATTTAAAATAAAAACTTAAAAGTTCGCAAATAAAAGTAAAAAACTAAACGCTAAAATTAAAACATTGTTAAACGTGTATACATTCGCACAGATGTTAAACTTTAAAAATATTTTTTTTTTCATAAACAAAAAAAAAAAAGTATTTGAATGTATTTTTTTTAAATAAAAAAATACAAGATTGAAATATAAAAATATTTTAATAAAAAAATAACGTAAGTTAAAATAAAAACAGGTATTAATTAATTCCTGTAATCTATAAAAGGAAATGATTGTTTATTAATTATCTAAAAGCTGTTTAATTAAAAAGTCAGATGGAAATTAGATAAGAGAAATTAGCTGGACCAATGGAAGCACCAAGCCTTGGCTCGGACCCTAACGAAAGTGATGGATTGGTGACGTTTTGTTGTTTGAATCCGTGTGGATAATATAAAAAGGAGAAATATTGAGTATTGGGCAGTTCCAGCTGTTTGTTTTGAGAGTGGTGATAGAGACGCAATATCACACACTCTCTCTCTATTTTAAAAATGAACTGATTGTGATACCGAAAGGAACCAGCTAATGCTACCTCCGGAACATCTGACCGGGTTTCAAACAAGGACTCCGTGGAAAAACAAGAACCTGGACTCTTCTTCCGTAAGCTTTTAACAATGAACTTAAAAAAATTTTAAATAATTAAGAACTTTCGTGAAAGCAATTTAAATGTTAAAATGGAGTTTCTATTTGACCTTTAAGTTTAAAATCAATTGATGTTTAATTTTATATGTTTGTTATTGATAAAAAATCATTTCCATTTATTTTAATTGTATAAATTATTTATTGTTTAAATTTTAAATGTATGAAATTTAAGTTGTTTATAGACGCTTGCATGGATTCGTTTTGGTTAATTATAATTTGGTTTTCATATTTGATCAAAATATATAGACATTCGATAAATAATGATACCTTACGGTGAGTATCTAAAATGTATTTATTCGGATGTCTTTTAAGTTATTGGTGACAACGCAAGTATCTTATGGTGAATACTATTGGGTTACTTATAAGTTTCCCTCTGCGATTGTCGGTATCAATAATTTTGTATTTTGATCGTTTATGTTTATTTTGAAATGTTTTTGACCGTGGAATCTATGTAATCGATCTATACCCAACATTTTTAAACAAATCTGCGACGTATATAAATGTTAAAATTAAGTCGGGCGGAATGGCTATATAGTTTTGTAAAGTTGTATTAAGGGAGGGTAATCTTAGGTTATTCATTTCGTAGTTGAATTGGTTCAATGGATTGGATATATTTGTGTAATTAGTAGATGTAGTATGAGATCCGCTACGGGCAGGATTATAGATATACGCCACATACCCTCTGTTTGCCTATGGATGGGTTTGTAAGTTGGCAGAAGACGCAGTCCATTCCTATGGAGTTTTTAGTTTATTGATCTACTTGCCCACAGATGTCACATTCCTGTTGGTGGAGAGTCAATGTCTTCTCTATTTCTACTTATTGTTCAGATGTACATTCCTGACAATATAGTATTTTGTGTTGTCGTATCATGCTACATTGAATACATGAATGTATCAGATGGATTGGCAGTTGATTGCGAAATTTGTTGCCTAAGGTTAAATCAGGAAGAATATTTTCCTTTCAAATGCAGACCTATGTAGTCCATTCATACTCGACCCTCTAAATAAAATATTAAACATTATAGCAAGCTATTTTAAATGTAAAATTAAAAATTAAGATAAAAATCTAAATGTTAAACTTATTCCTCGAATTTAGAATGATTTTATAGTGCATAAATAAATATTTTTCTGTGTTAATTTCCAGGGCTTTTATTATTTTATTCTTTTATATTTAAGATATAAAATTTATAGATTTTTATCTCGGCGTCTCCGCTGAGCTAGGACAATGGGCAACGATCTAAATATGTAAAAAAGGGAACCTAACACGCGTATCTCTACTTTATAAATTTTTCTGGCTCAAATGCCTGATGGTGCCTTGGTAGGGGCACCCCTTCGTTTGGACGATAAAATAAATCACGCACACAGTTGTTAGAAGTTGAAATAAGCAAATAGTTTATACTTTGTGGCTAATTATGAATCAAAATATATAAAATGCGCTAACACGCACAAGCACACAAAGCTAAAAACAAATAAAGCAAATATATATTATTTTAATATCTATTCATTAAATGGCTGAGCTAATTGTGGTTTATAAGCTCTTCTCTTACAATCTGAATAGATTTAGCCCTACAAATGGAGCCGTATAATTCTGAAACATCAATAGTAGAAATGATTTTATAGATTTTAAGAAATGAGATTGGCAATAAATGATTTTTACAATATATAGATAAATTTAGGCATGTTTAACACAGTTTCTTTTAGAAATGATTTAATTTAAAGAGTTTTAAGATATTATGTAGAACGTTCTTTATAATAAATAAGCTAGCTTAATATTATAGATTTACAGATTAAATCATAGAGCTCTGCAGTCTTTAAAAGAATATTACTGGTCTTCTTGGTAATAGTTTGTAATGCAGGTACATCAAACAGTGGTGTAGTGGCATTCTCCTCAGGATAGAGTTTACGGTCTCTTCTTCTCGTGGCAGGCTGCTAGATGGTTTCCTCTCTCTGTGATGATGATCATGCCCTTAGGTATGCAGGGATGAATAGAAATTGCCATCTCGGGATAGTGAGACAGCAAATCCAAGTTTGCCTAGCCAGCCATGTCACAGTCAAAGCTGGAGTGGATCCTGACTTCACAAAAATTTATTTAAAAAAATCTTTACAGGAAGAAATCAATCCTATTTATGCATTTTTTAGATTAAGATCACATAGAACCCCTGTTTGAAATTTTATAACTCATTTGTTTAATTTTCATGTCAATATTTAATAGAACCTTTTCTTCAATTTTGATCTCTTAAATTCCTTAAAACTTTTAATAGTTTTAGTCTGGAAATGTGATTTATTAAAATTGTATAGAGTTTGGAAAAATGATATTGTTTTAGATAAAACTTAGATAACCATGTCAAGGAAGGTTTTATTTCTGATTTATTCGATCAAAATTGAGAATTGCTCTAGCTTTTAATGATATCCCCCCCCCCCATATAACAGGCCATCTGGAGACTGCATACTATTCAAAATGTAAATTCTTTTTAAATAAAACAAAATATTATTTAGAGAAAAAAAAATATATGCTTAATATACATACATAAATTGATATCAGAGTCATTTACCCATCGATATATGTGCGATAATACCTATATAACTGTGTTGGTGCTTATATACATGTACTCAGAAAGACTTTAAATCCCACATAGATGAAGTTGTGGGGAAAAATAGGTGAAATAGTTATGAGGAAAGGAATATACTGTTTCAATTTCAATCTAAATTTTATTTTACAGTTAATGCATCCACATTTATTAGACTCATCCAGATTAATCTAAGACTTTTATCCTTCATCTAAAATGATTAAATACTTGTATATTGATCACTATAATTGTATTGATAGTAGAGTGCTATGTGCCAACTATCTAGAAAAAAATTTCTAAGTTTCACTCAGGTTCAAACACCATATTGTGATTCTGGCAGATGAACGCATTTACCAGTACATTCATAGTGCCCATTAGAAAGAATCTCATGTATTATATCAGTGTTTCTTAAACTATGTGCCATGACCCCATTTGGGGTCATGAAGCAGAAAGTTGGGGATGCGAAAATTTAATTCAGCTACATGAATTTAAAGAAATATTAGTCGCAATCCCTTCATTATCTTTAATTTAATATATTGCGTTTCCTGTACAGCGCAATTATAAAATCGTAATGATGGCCAAGTTGAGCTTTAAATTATATTTATATATTGAAAAATAATACTAAATGCATCATAATAGTGGTGTTACATTGCAATTTCAGCATATAAGTTATTTCAGAATCAAAATATATGCTGCAGTGGCGAGAATAAGGTTGGTGCCACTGTGATTATATAATGCATTTTCGGTCATGTTATTTGTTTCGGTTTCATTTCAACAAGTGTCCACATCACAAGAACAATACAATATTATATTTTACTGTTTTACTCAACTAAGATTACTATTTATTTGAATAAATATTTATGAAAGATGTTATTTTTTATATCTTAAAATGTTTGTATACCTTTTTTTCTCACTTTTTTATTCAAAATTTATCATCCTATTAGTTATTATAAAAATTTATTTTTTATTTGAAACTTATTGTCATTTATTTATTAACAAATAAAAACATATTCCTATTTTTTAAACTTAACAAGTAATTTATAATTGATTTATTGATATTTTTCAAATATTAAAAAATAAAGCGTACAGGGGTATTAAAAAATAGAATATCATCATCATCAACCATTATCAATCCACTGCAGGATGAAGGTCTCTCCAAGTTTAATCCATCTTCTCCGATCTTTAGCTTCTCTTCTCCACAACACCCCTGCACATTTTCTTATTTCATCCATCCATCTTATATGTGGTCTCTTTCTGGGTCTTTTACAATCTCTTGGAATCCCGTTTAAAATTTCAATTGTCCATCTATTATCATCTCTTCTAGCAATATGTTCAGCCCAACTCCATTTTAATCTTTTAATTTTTTCAATAAGGTCAGTAACACCTGTTTGTTCTCTTAGCCATACATTGCGTTTTCAATCTCTTCTTGTTACTCCCAACATACATCTCTTCATACTCCTTTGAGTGGTCTGAAGTTTCTGTATTGCTCTTCTATTAAGTGTCCACGTCTCAGATCCATAAGTAAGAACTGGTAAAACACATTTGTTAAAAACCTTCCTTTTCAAACACATAGGCATATTTCCTTTTAGTATCAAGTTATTTCTACCAAAATCACACCAACCAAGTTTAATTCTATGATTAATTTCCTCCATTATGTTTCCATCTGTATTAATAATCTGACCAAGGTATTTGTAACTGTTAACTTCTTCTAATTCTTCATAATCAATCTTTATTTTCATATTTTGAGCAAATGGATTAAACATTACTTTAATCTTTTTAACATTTATCTTTAGTCCTACTTTCCTAGTTTCATCTGCTAACTCCTGCAACATTTCCTGCAGCTCTGAAGCATTATTTGCAAAAACAACTACATCATCTGCAAAATCTAAATGACTTAAATACTCTCCATTTACTTTCACTTCTTTAGTTTCCCATTTTAATCCACAAAATACTTCTTGCAGCACTGCTGTAAAAAGTTTTGGAGATATGGTTGTCATCTTATCTTACACCTTTCTCAATGTTGACTTTCCCAGTATCATTATGTAATCTAATTGTTGCTGTTGCATTTTTATAAATATTCTTTAAAATATGACAATATCCTGGATCTATACCTTGATGATCCAATGCTTTTATCACTGAAGAAATGTGTATAGAATCGAATGCCTTTTCATAATCTACAAATCCAAGACATAATGACAACTCATATTCATTTGTCCTTTCTATAACTTCTCTTAATACCTGGATATGATCTACTGTACTAAAACCACTTTTAAATCCAGCTTGTTCTTTTGGTTGGTGGAAATCCAAAGTTCTCTGTAGACGAGTTGTAATTATCTTGGTAAAAATTTTATATAAAACTGATAAAAGGCTGATAAGTCTGTAATTTCTAATATCTTCTTTATCACCTTTTTTAAATATTAATATTATTACTGCATTCTTCCAATCATCCAGTACATCTTTATCATTTGGTATATAACTTTGCTAAAAAAATTTCTATTTCTTCTCCTGCTTCTTTTAATATATCAGTTATAATTCCATCATTTCCTGGAGCCTTTCCTTTCTTCATACATTTAATTGCATGTCTCACTTCTTCATTTAAAATTCTGGCCAATTCGAAAGATGTAATAGATATAAGAGGTACTTGTTCTTTATTACTATATAATTCTTGATAAAAATCTTCTACCAATTTCATGATGTCATCTCTCTTTTTAGTAATAATTCCATCTTTTTTTCTTATTGCAGATATAAATTTCCTACCAATACCAAAATGTTGTTTAACATTCTTGAGACTTTTATTTTCTTCTATAGCTTTTCTTGCTATTTCACAGTTATACTTTCTTATATCATTTTCAACTCTTTTCCGTACCATTTTACAAAATTCGAGATATTCAATTCTTTTTAATACATCATTTTTGTATATCTTCATATTCCTTCTTTTTTTCATAAATTCTCTAGTCTCAGTAGAAATTTTATTAGTCAATTGCTGCTTTTTTCTACCAGCTAGCGTTGTTGCAGTTTTTAAAAGTGTATCAGTTATTTTCATATTAATTTCATTCAAATCTGAATCATATTCAAAATCTCCTAACACTTCAAACCGATTTGTAAGTTCTAATTTAAATTCCAATACCAAAATGTTGTTTAACATTCTTGAGACTTTTATTTTCTTCTATAGCTTTTCTTGCTATTTCACAGTTATACTTTCTTATATCATTTTCAACTCTTTTCCGTACCATTTTACAAAATTCGAGATATTCAATTCTTTTTAATACATCATTTTTGTATATCTTCATATTCCTTCTTTTTTTCATAAATTCTCTAGTCTCAGTAGAAATTTTATTAGTCAATTGCTGCTTTTTTCTACCAGCTAGCGTTGTTGCAGTTTTTAAAAGTGTATCAGTTATTTTCATATTAATTTTATTCAAATCTGAATCATATTCAAAATCTCCTAACACTTCAAACCGATTTGTAAGTTCTAATTTAAATTCATTAGAATGTTTCTGAAGATTAGGAATATCAACTGTAAATATTATTTGTCTTAATAATTTTTGTCTCTCTAGTTTTACATTAACACATAACTTACACCTTACTAATCGATGATCACTTCCTGTGTTAAATTTATTAAGAACATTACAGTCTTGAAATATGTATTTCCTGTTAGTCAAAATATAATCCAATTCTGCTGTACCTTCATTTGGATGTTTCCATGTCCATTTCCTTTTAACATTTTTCTCAAAAAAAGAATTCATAATATAAAGTTTTTCTTTTTCTGCAAACTCCACAGGTCTATGTCCTCTCTCATTTCTAATACCATAACCAAAATTACCTACAGCAATTTCATCTTTCATTTGTCTACTAATTCTAGCATTAAAATCTCCCATAACAATTTTAAAATGTTGTTTATTCTGATCAAAAGCCTTTTGTACATCCATATAAAAATCTTCTACTACCTCATCACTATGAGAACTTGTTGGGGCATGAACCTGAATTATCTGCATTTGGTATCTGCTATTAAGTTGTATAACTAATCTTGCCATTTTGTTCGATACGCCATCAATCTCCACAATATTGTTCTTCCACTTTTTATTTATAATGAATCCTACTCCTCTTGTATTTCCAATGTGTGTGCCTTTATAATAGAGTATATGTCCACTATTTAAATCAATTGTTTCTTCACCTTTTCTTCTAACTTCACAAAGTCCAATAATGTCCCATTTAATATGCTTCATATAATTAAACAAAAAACATGGCTGCCACTTGGTGTTTCTGTTATTTTATTTATATTTTAGGATAAAAATACTTTTTACCCATGGATAAAGGATTGAACTTGAGTACCAAAGGTAATGATGTAGATGGCAATGCTTCAAAGTCTCTTCAAGCAGGATCTTGTAATCAGAAAGAGGCACCTAAGATGCAAAAAAGAAAGTAAGATGAGACAGTTCTCCAATTTGGCTTTACTTTCAACAACTGTGATGGTCATGAACAACTTCTTTGTTTAATTTGCAATAATGTTTTGTCTATGGAAAGTATGAAACCATCAAAATTAAAAAGGCATTTTGAATCCAAGCATCCTTCATATATCAATAAACCAAAATAATACTTCGAACGACTGTTAAAAACTTCAAATAACGAAAAACAATATTTTGAGTAATTTGTAAATGAAAAATATTTACTCGCATCATATGAAGTTTCATATCTGATTGCTAAAAATAAAAAGCCTTACATTATTGGAGAAGATATTACCTGCTGTTATTAAAATGGTAGAAATACTTCATGGAAGTAAATATGGTGATGAAATTTGGAAAATTCTTTGTCAAATGACACTGTCACTAATAGAATTTCTGAAATTAGCAATACCCAATTTGTGCAACTTATTACTAGACTTAAAGAAAGCCCAATATTTACAATTCAGTTGGACGAAACAACTGATATAGCTCAATTATTAGTATATGTCTGATACATTTATAAATAAAACATTGAGGAAGAATTGTTATTTTGTCATTCTTTGGAAGAACATACAAGAGGGGAAGACATATATAATAAAGTAGACATTTTTTTTTAAAACAAGATTTAGAATGGAAAAATTGCTTTGGAGTATGCACAGATGGTGCAAAAGCAATGACTAGTGAAAATATTGATTTTAAATCATTTGTTAAAGCTTCTGGTTATAATCATGTAACTTTTACACACTGCCTGATCCATCGAGAGGGCCCTTGCAGCAAAAAAATTAGCAATGGGATTGAATGAAGTGCTTCAGGATGCTGTCAAAATTATAAACTTTATTAAAAGCAGTGCCCTTAACAGCCATTTATTTTCAAATCTTTGTAAAGACATGGACTCTGAATATAACATTTTATTATTACATGCACAAGTAAAATCAATGTCCAGAGGGCAAAGTTTAAGAAGATTATTGTATTTTTAATCGAACAAAAATCTGATCTTGCTGCTCTTTTTCAAAATGACTTACAGCTATCAAAGCTGTGCTATTTGTCTGATATTTTTGAAAAGCTAAATGATCTTAACTTGTCTCTTCAAGAAAAAAGTAGCAATTTTTACTTCGAGTGCTAAAATTGAAGGTTTTATTAAAAAGATCAACATTTGGAAGAATAGGGTGGAAAATGATTCATTGGAAATGTTTTTGACTATTGACCGTTTTATAACTGAAAAAAATAATTGTAAAACTTTAATTGCAAAAATTATTATAGATCGCTTAAAAACCCTAGAAACACAATTTTGCAAATACTTTGTATTGAAGGTAGATTTCAAAAAGTTATCTTGGATTCAAAGACCATTTTTGATTGACATTAATGAGATTAATCACCTGCCATAAAAAGCCCAAGAGGAATTTGCTGAGCTTTCGAGTGACTCAAACTTAAAATGACTTTCCACAAAAATCCTTGACTGAATTCTGGATCAGAGCTAGGGTTGAATTTCTCACAATTTTTGAAATGGCATTAAATGTTCTTCTGCCATTCAGTACAACATACCTATGTGAAATGACTTTTTCAGCTTTAATGTATATTAAATCCAAATATCGTTTAATGCTGAAAAACATTGAAGATGCTTTACATCCAGCAGTATTAAATATTTCACCAAGATTTAATTTGTTATGCAGCAAAAAACGAGCACATCCGTCTCATTAAAATGTGATTTTCTTACATTAATTTTTGTATACTTAAAATAAATCCTAAAACTACTTATTTTCATATGTATATTGTTTACCAAAGAAATAAATTATTTATGGGAATATTTATTTCTATATCTATTTTGTATTTATTATTTGGTGTCGCGAAAAAATCTCGATGATAAAAAGGGGTCATGAAAGAAAAAAGTTTAAGATATTTGAATCAAAATCAGAATATTTATTGTGTTTCATTATATATTTTTTTCAAATAATCTAATAACTACATATTACAATAAATTGATAAATAGATTTTTGTTTTTATTTAATATTACCCATGCCAAAGTATTAGTTTTGTCTCTTTTAAAAGAAACTTTGCGCTCATCATCACTGTTAAAGACAGTTGAATGAAACAACCATTACAATTATAATTATCGAAACATTAATTATCATTCTTAATGAAAAATATAAAAGAAGATATGAGCATTTTTTAAATAATCAGAATCTATGTTGTCTAGTTTAATTTATCTGGAAATAGTTAATTTTTAGATTATAAATGTTATCTTCAAAGTTGTTTTTGAAAACAAATTCTCTTATAACTCACACATAGGAAAAAGAAGAAGAAAATTCACTTATAAGTAAGGTATATTATGTGACTTTAGAATTTATATTCTGATGCATAACATTTCTTTGGTATTTTTTTTTAAATATTTAATTTCCATCTCTAGATTTATACATACATGTAATAAATAATAGCAAAATTAAAATGAACAATTGATTAATATGACACACATACCTTTTCTGGAAAATAATACCATTTGAAATGTGTTCCATACTAACCTGTGCTATTAACAATTGAATATATTTGGAAAGTTTAAATAAAGTTTGTATTTTTGTAAATGATGGAAATAGGTCAATGTGTAATTAGAAAATATGCCTATCTTTGAAACAAAAGATTTTTAATATATGGGTTTTAGTAGTTTTTACTTATGGATCTGAAACTTGGACACTTAACAGAAGACCAATATGGAGACTTCAGATTACTCGATGAAATATGGAAAGATGTATATTAGGAGTAACAAGAAGAAATAATAATAATAAAGAAATGCTATTTTTATTATTAAATACTTTTATTGAAGTTGAAAAATTAGTTTGTTGATATGTTAATTTAAATTAGAATGAAATTTTAAAATTGAGATTTAATATATTTAAATTCAGTAGAATTGCTTGAAATTTGATATACAATTAATTAATACCAGGCAAGTCCATATGGGGCACTAATCTTTTCAGTAGATCACCTAGTTTTTTAGATATGGAACAGAAGGTGAGAAAATATTGAGTGTTTTGATATTTCAAATTTAAAAATTTTTCGTAGAACTTTAATTTGTTTTAAGTAAGGCTTGTGTGAAGACAGTATAGAAACTTTTTAAAGTAATAAGAAAGTTTGTTTATAATATGGTTTTGTTAAGCTTTTTTAAAAAAAAAATTTCAAATAAAAAGAAATAATGTCAAACAATTTTAAACAAAAGTCGCTTATTGATTTTTTATAGATATATATAATTATGTATATATACTAAATATGATATATGCATAAAGAGTATATATATTAATTTACTGCAGAAATATCTAATGACATATATGTATACACTATATGTGTGAAATTGATTTAAAGTAAAATTATATGTATTAAATGAAGTTCATTTACAATATAGTTTTGGTAAGCTTTTTTTTTAAAAAAAATTTAAAAATTACCAATCAAAAATAAAAATGTCAAATACTTTCACTTAAAACAATATTTTATATTTTTAATCATTTATATACATTTATTATTATTATGTTTATAAACTAAATATGATATATATATATATCAACTATAAATATCAAGTCAATTTAAAACACTATATAGTTTTATATTTTTATTTACAGTACCAATGCTAAAAAATTAAAAATAATAGAGATAATTTTTTCTATATATATTAAATGCTTTTATTTACTGTGCGCTAAAAAGAAGAGAAAAAATTGTTTCTTCAATCACAATTGGGGATTTTAGATTTAACTTGAAATAAAAGAATGGGGTGTCCAGAAATTAATTAAGTCAATGTGGATTGACTTATTGGACACCCCCTCCCCCATGCTTTTATTTCAAGTTAAATCTAAAATCCCCATTTGTGACTGAAAAAACTTTTTTCTTCTGAGTGCATGGTAAATAAAATTATTTAATATATAAAGAAAATTTTTATCTATTATTATTTGTAAAAAATAATATTTTCTTATTATCTTCTGATTAATTACATATTCTAGTTAAAATAGCTATTTTGTCTGTTATGTAACAATGTATTTTGTAAAAAAAATTAATGGTTAGAGAAAGACAGATAAATTATAAGTAAAACTACATATCATTATTGTGTAGTGAAATAATGTTTATATTTATATATCCTAAATATCATCACAAAACTAACATTAAACAAACAAAAAACTTTTATTTTTTTAATAGGTTTGATCCTAATCGGTTTGACAATCAGTTTACCAAAACTAGGCATCCCTTATCATTCGTACCATTTGGCTTTGCTGGCAAGCGAATATGTCCAGGCTTTAAATTTGCTTATACTGAAGCAACAATATTCTTATCCCAAATGTTTCAAAAATTTAAATTCAATTTAGTTGAAGATCAAGTAGTTCTTCCAAAATATGGTTTAGTAACAAAACCTGCAGAAGAAGTATGGGTTACAATAAGCAAACGATCATGATTCTTCATCATTTTAACACAAAATTTTATTGCTTTAAGTACAACCAACTACTTTTATAATTATTAAGAAATATTTTTGTATAAGGATTTATTTTTATGTGTTAGAATGAATTGTGGTTTTTGTAAAAATGGAAATGCATTATTTTGATATATGAAATATTGTCATTTTTTCTAAGGGAAATTTACTGAATTTGTATATTTTTATTAAAATTGGAATTTTTTTGTGTGCATGAGTGTAATTGTTTTTTTTTTCAAACTCCACATGTCACATGAAGATATTGTAGGAAAATTTAAAAAAGCTTTTCTGTAAGTATATACCTAAAAATAAAAAAAAATAAAACATCATATGACTCTCCTAGCTTAAATTCAAGATCTGCATTAAAGAATTGTAATCAGCTTTACATCAATTTAAAACTGTCTTTTTTAGTATGAATTAACAATGGATACTTATAAAAGATGCAATTTTTTGTAAGTCAATCCAGTGTTTCACATTGGCAAAGACAATAGTCAAAAACAAATCTGGAGATCTGTGTCCACTAATTGTTCATGCTTACATAGATATAGAGAATGGACTGATGTACATAGAGGAGGGTGCTGTTATTAATGTAGATATAGTTATTTGGAAATTATTTTAAGTAATCAGAAAAATTGTTTGGATGAATGGGAGAAAAAAATTGATAAATGAAGCAAAGAAAAGAAAAGGATTGATAAAGAAATTAACAGTGTTTTCAAGTAATAATAACAGTGTTGTCATATAATAAATATGATGTAGCTAGAATTATATGGGAGTTGCAGTAGCAGGGTTAACATATGGTAATGATGCATTATGTGTTAGTAAAGGGGTATTAGATTACTTAGAAAAAGTACAAAGGGAAGTAGGAAAACATGCATTGGATGCAAGTGTATAGACAGCAAGGGAGGCAATTCAAGGAGAAATGGGATGATCACATTTTTATATGAGAGATACAGAAAGTAAAATGAAAATGTTTGGTAGATTGCAGTTTAGCCAAAATAGTATTTAATTGGGTTATGAGTAAAGGGCAGGCAAGAAGATGGGTGAGAAAGGTAATGCAGTATGCAAAAGATTTGGATAAAGAATTTATATCAAGTATATAGGTGGGGTGATTGTGTTAGGAGGATTGTTGAGTGTTATAATGGTAAGGAATGGGATAAAAGAATAGATTTATTAATAAAGAATAAGGAATTAGAGAGATGGAGAATTAATATGGAGAGTAAAAAGAGTTTAAATATATATATAAGTAAACAGAATATTAGGTGGGAGTTAATATATGATAATAGTAAGGAAAGTAGTTTATTGTTTAAGGCTCAAATGGAATCTTTAGCAACAAGAGAATATACATGTAAATGGAAAAATATGGGTGATTTATTCAGTAAATTGTGTAAGGAACAAATAGAACATATTAGGCATCTGTTAATTGAATGTAAATGCTTGAAAACAGAAAGGGTACAAATAATGAAGTTATGGAAGAATAAATATGAAAAAAGTGATTATACAGAAAGTGGATTATTGGTTTTTATGTTGGGTTTGGGAAAAGGTAAGGTGGGTTTAGATATAAAGGTTATAGAGTTGACAAAGATTATGATGTGGAAATGGGATGGAGCAGAATATGAAAAAACATAGAGTGGGGAATGCAAAATAAAGTGGCTAATATGTTTCTCTGGGTATCATTGCTGAGAGATTCCTGACACCATTTAAGGAGAAGCCACTGTACATCACATCATATATAAATAATTCTATAATTAGACAATAAATTACCAATTTTATATATATTATGTAAATCTCTATAGATCATTTTATGGGTAATAATCAAAACTTTAGTCTCTTAAGACAAATTTATTACCGTTTTTTAACTGATTTTAATATTCTTCTACTTTATACATTTTTATTTATTTGTTTTGTGTAAGATATGCATTTCCCATCTAAATATTAGCAAGGTCAATAAAAGACAAAAATTGTAAATATTTTATGAAATTAGCTGAATAGTTATATTCTTTTTGAATAACAATATTAAAAACTTTCTCCTGACAGAATGGATAAAATTTTGAAATGATTGGTATCAGTTTATATAATTGCTTTAAATTTATATAACCCATAAATTTAATTACTTGCAGTTTAGAAAAATTAGTAAATTTCACATATACTAGATTTGTCTGTAAAAGCAATGGCCATTTTTTTGTTTTGTGCGTTCGTTCAATCGGGTTGTAGTAATATCAATGAAAGCTTTCCATTCATTTTTTTTTTTCAGTGTTAATTAAGAAATTAAAATTTTGTCTAAACTGACCTCAAAAGGAACATTAATGATGATAGCAATTTTGCCAAGCCTAAATAATTAGAATAATAAATTTTGTTGGAAAGAAAAAATAGTTGAATATTCAGTGAGATCATGAAATGGTAAAAAAGGAAAAAGAAATTCAGCAATAATATTGTGAAAAGAAGATATGACTAAAAAAATGTTTTGCATCCAAAAATACTGAGTCTACACAAAGATTTTAATAGAAGATCCATTGAAAAGAGTTACTGCAAGCCATTCATTAGAAATGATTGATAGTTGTGTAGATTTAAACTGGTGCAAATTTAAAATTACCAAGACTATAGGAGAAACTGCATTGCAGATTTTTGGCACAACTGAAGAAATTGATTGAATAAAAAAAATACTTTTCATAACAAAAGTTTAATTGTGGAAAAAGTGAGTTGATTTGGAAGAGAATGCCAAATCAAACATAGTTAAGAAAAAAAATAAAACTGATTAAAACTCATTGAAATTCTAGCAACATGGTAAAACAACTTAAATCACAGCCATTCTATTTATAAAATGATTCCACATTTATTTAATTCCTGGAACTAAAAATTATCTGAGACACAGGTGGAATTCAAGATTCTACTCATAAAAACAATAGCAAACTCTCCTTACAATAGTACCACACTGTGTAAGCCTTAGCAATCAATGACTTTCATCAGTAAGAAGCCATGGATCTAAGAGCATTGCACCTAAATCTTAGGGTATAATGCTAGAAACTAGTCTGGGGATATTGGATGAGTCAGCACTAGATAGAGATTTTATGCACAAACCTTCTTGCACCCATTGATTGCTAAGGCTTGTACTGCTGGGTGGCACTATTGTATGCCGAGTTTGGTACTGTTTTAACAGCTTGTGTAAGCATATTAAATGATTGTGTGATATTTTATTGATTCTACTAATACTGAATAATGTATTTGTTCATTTTGAATCTGTTGTACCAGTGAACATGTCATGGTTATATTTTTACTTTTAAATACTATATTACTGAAACCTCAAGACCAAAATGTCATTCACTGACTTAAGACCACATTCTTACTTAATATTTAATCATATTGGTTCAGTTTTCATAATTTATTGCCTTTATCTAGGATGAAGTCTGACTTCGATGCAAACACAATTTGTTTGTTCCTTTACAAACCAATCTTCTTTACTTCTAGAAAACATAACAAAATTGCTTCAAATTATGATTGAGAATATATCAACAATGGAGATCCCCTACAAAATAACTTTGTACGACTGATGCTATTGCAGTTCAGAAGAGTCAGCTTTCTTATAATAATATGCATCTTCATAAAATTTCTGAATGTACATTTGATTCTTGACAGAATATATTTTAAATTTAATATGGTTACATTTATTTCAATCCATTTTGTAAAGCAAACCATATCTATTGATGATAGTTCAATGCTGTTGCAATCACCATTCAATGGATAACGTTTGCAATATTTAGAAAATCCCCAATATAATCTGGTTCTATACTTCTCTTCCAGATCTTCTTACACCTATATTTATAGGATATTTCAATTCTCATAATAACTTTTGATGATATGTAAATGAGGATCAAACGGGTTGCCAACTTTTATAGTGGATGGATTTAAACATGCATTTACTTTATAATACTAAGAAAGGAGGGACATTTTATTCAGGAAGGTGGTCGATAGACACTACCCCTGATTTATGTTTTTGTTTTAACAAAAAAAGTAGTTCTCCAGTTCCTGCTGATTTATTGATATTGAGTCTTTTTTTTCCATAGTCAGCAGATCAAATCTAATGATTCTTAGATATTTATATTCATATAGTTAAAAGTTATTCTGTTCTGAGAGGGGAATTTAAGAAAAACTGACTGGAGTTAATGTACTGAATACCTTAAACAGAATATTATTAGAATTTCTCCAATTCCCTTCTTGCTATGATAGGTTTGACAAACTTATAACAGATGCCAAATGATCTGTCCCTCAAAGATATTAAAAGCAATTCATTCATGTCAGAACAAAAACAGTTCTCTTTATGGGCAAGATTTATCTATCAGTATTTGCAAAAATGCTAAAAACTGAAATCATTGAATAATGCTAGAAACAAAAATAGAGACTTTTAGAAAACAAAACTTTATAAAGTCTAGTCAAAAGACTTGGCTACTTTTGTATAAGCCTGCTAGTTGCAAAAGTCTTAAAAAAACTACTTGTGTCACTGCTAACAAGATTGTCAGTCTTACATATCAAACTTCTGAATCTTTATAGAAATGAGAAAAAGCATAATATATATAATTATAAGCTTCTCTTTTACAATGTTTTTCTAATATCAATCTAATAAAATCAATAAATATTAATGAACTCGCTCTTGTCATAAATCAGTAAGGGTCCCTGGAGCAAATAACATTCTTTAAGAATTTTTTAAAAATTTAGAACTTATAGCCAAAGCATGGTTGATAAAAATATTCAGCAACATTCTTGCTAAAGAAACTATTCCAAAAATTGATCATTAAAGCAAAATTATAATACTTTTAAAAGTAAATAAATCCAATCACCATCCTAAAAAGTATTGTCCAATATTATTATTAGTATGTATTTTTGAAAATTAATTGAAAGAATCATATTAAGAAGAATTTTGACAATAGTTGAGGGCTATCTACTTATAAAATTGACTGGATTTAAGCTAGGAAGAAAGTGCTGTGAATTCACATTAAAAAACGCTTTCAAAATATATTGAAAACTGGTGATATCTTTATTTGTATAATCTCAGGTTATAATTTTGTCAGGTAAATGGACTATCACAGACTTCAATTCTCTCGACTAATTTATTTATTAGTGGTCTTCCAGATGCAGAATACAAGCTATTCTTCTGTGTTAATGACATTGCTTTGACCCCCACAAGATTTCACAAAAAAGATTCTTTCCAGAAATAGAAATATTAATAATATGGAAATCTTTTTTAATGATAGGGATCTTATTCCCAATCCAAATAAAGACAATATGCTTAACTTTTCATCTAAACAACAGAAAGATTTCCTTCAATCAGAATAGTCTTTTGCAACAAAAGAATGAAACATAATCCTATCCTGGGATACTTAGGAATAATCTTAAATTATAGTCTAACTTATTTTTTTCATTTATTTAAGATTAGACTTAAAAATATTTATTAGGAATAAATCAAATGGGATGCAAGTACCTTATGGGTGTTTTACTTAGCATTGTTTATTATACTGTTGAATACTGAAGGTCTGTTTGGAGAAAACGTGCCCATACTAAACTTTTGAATACTCAAATATTACTATGAAAAATGTTACTGGCATACTCCAGTCAATTGTTTTGCTGCTGTGGCTTTCAGTTTTTTTTTTAAACATATTTCTGTCAATTGCCTTGCAGAAAATTTATAAAAACTTGTAAAATAGATCAGACTTGTCAATAACTCAAACAATAATTTTGTTATCTAAGACTCAATCAAGATCTCCTTTCTAGATATTCAACCAAATATCTATAACCAAATAATTTGTGGCATAAAATGGATTTCTTAAGTTTCAATTTTTTTTTTCAGATCCTTTAGTAAAGCCAGCTGGATTCAATCCTCTTAGATATTGCTAAAATCTTTTCAACAGATTCAGGTTCCCATGGTCATTTACACTCATATTTACTAAATGAGATTTAATAACCATTCATTTGTGTAGATGTAAGCAAACATATACTATGAGCTACATAGTTAATAACTGTCAAACCTGTAGTTAGAGAGTTCAAAATTGAAAGACGTAATAATACCACTACTGAATCTATATCTTCATTGGAATCTGTATACAATATTTTGTTAATAACTGACTAAAAAAGGTCCACATCCTAAATAAATAAGTGTAATTTGTTAATGTCAAACATAATACTCAATTAATAGAATACTAATAATCATTCCCTGTTTCAAATGCAATAGCATTTATAAAAATAACAATGGATAAATTAAAACCAGATGTGAAAGAAATGAAAAGCTTTATGGAATCAGAGCTTAAATAACTTTAAAGATTTTCCAAAAATTAGTGGAGAAATTTTAAAAAATTATTTAAGCTGCATAAGAACAAAAATATATATATATATTTGTTTTTTTGTTACGACTGATGAAACAATTTAAGAATATGTTGAAAATCATAAAAAAATTCCAAAAGATAAGATAAATAATGTAGATATTACCAAAAATTTAACAAAATGTGTTAGATTTCACAAAATTTAAAGAATAATATTATTGGATATAATTTTAATTTCAGAAGCTGATCACACAGTATTACAACTCTGCAAAAACATTTTAATGAATGAAAAAGAATGGAAAACAATTCTCTATCTCAGTATTTGGTGGTATACAATAAAGAGAAACTCCATCAATTTCCAATTGCTCATCACATTCCAAGTTTTACAGATTGAAACTCAATTCATCAACATCTAAATATTTCAAAATCATCTAAAGCAGATGACCCTCCTGACATATCAGAAAAATCTATAGCTTAATAGTATGTCACAATGCAGATTTCATGAACTTTTTATCATATATGTAGTATACATATCTTTTGAACCCAGACTTTTCAAGTTCCCTAGATATATACTAATATTTAAATAATACATATCTTTTGTACATTATCATCATCTTCAATTTTTATTGTACTTGACTGTGCAGTAATCATATCTAGGTAGATGTGTTATGTAGTCACATCCTCTCTAATAAAAAAAAAATCATTTCCATTATTTATTAGTACTACCTTCAATTTGAATTGATTCAGACATCTCTAATTTTTTAATATTTGTCACTTTTAGTGTTGAGTGAAATGTTCAGATATAATTTATGAAAATACAACCACTGTATGTATCCAAATTATTTAATTTAAATTGATGGATAGTGTGTGTGTGCATATATATATATATATCCCTTTAAAATATAAATTGTCGGGATTTAAATGTTTTCTACACCGTAATTAATAGAAAGGACACCTGTTTAACCATTTCAAAAAGATGGACAAACTAATCCAAACAATATTTAAATAAAATACCGAAACACCAAACTAATTAACATAAATTAGAATATTCCCCTCATCACTAACAACCTATGAGTATGAAGCCATGGAGCTTTGAAAGCGCTAAGAGTTAAATAAATTATTAATAAATATAACTTCTCTAACAAGCATTAAAAGCGCATAATTATTGGTAATTTATATTTATGTAAATTTGAGGCAGATAGGGACAAGAATGACTTAGTAAGTGTGGGATACAAAAATATATTATATAGATAATTAAGATTGATTTATGCAAAGATAAGTTTAAGCACAACACAAAAATAAAATGGCTAAAGAATGAATTTTCTTGGCTTATTTTACAAATTTGGATGTGAAATTAAAAGAAATAATTTGTAAACATTTTAACATTGCTTTAGATCACTCATATCTAAACAGGCTGATCAACAATTCAAAGGATAGAGGGAACAGGATAATAGTATGAAATCATATATTCAATTATTTGCCAAGGTTACTAGCTGTAGTATCACTTATTATGGGACATGAAAGCTAGTGTGTCAACATGTTTATGACAACACATATATAAACAGTCGAAAGTGATTCTCAAATTATTTTCTGTAATTACAAGAAAAATACTGTGCATGAATTTTGTTCTCAAATAATGTGATCTGCAACAAGGCCTAATTTATTGCAAAGTCTAATAATATTGTCTATATAAGAAATACTAGTGCCCCACTGAACATTTACTGGAATCTTAACCATTCTATTTAGTTTGTTTACCATGAATCTGGTACACAGGTCCAAAAGCATTCTCGCTAAATTAAATATCAAATTTTTCTTCTCTGTATAACACATAGATATTGTGTGTGTGGATAAATTAAACTTGTGCTGCATGATTTAGAATTTGTGTTTCTAAATTCATGTAGCACTGTTGAAACATTCTAATATTGATTTGTATTCATTTAATATATATATATGTAAGAGAAATGTTTTTAATATATATATATGGTACAAATTATTTTTAAAATTATATATATATTTTAACAAAGAAATATAATCCAAAAAAACACAGCTTAAATTTAATTGCTGTGTAGACACATTACTGTGTGTACATATGCAAGGGTGCTCTCTCAATTTATTAATGGATACAATTTTTAAAACTATGTATCAAAGACATGTAACTTTATCCATATCTTATTCCGTTAAAATGAATGTTTCATATGCTGTAATAGTATTCAAGAGTTCGGTATTATTTGAAATGATAAGGATGCAGTGATCATGCTGAAATAAATTATGCCTAACAGTTCAGCTCACTGATAAGAATAGCAAACTAAAGACAGATTTTTAGTTAAATTTTAACTGAGGAAAGCAAAAATTATTTGAATTTCATTATCAGAAATCATCACTGAGCTCGGCCTTCACTAGTGCTCGAACACATCATCTTTTAAATAATTGATTATATGATAATTAGATGTAGGAAAACTTCAAAATAAAATGATGCTTAATTCATTATCACTAATAGTATATTATACATACATCCTCTTATCACTCTTCTTTCAGTCTCAATGAAAAATAATGTGCCAATTTTATTCAGAAAAGTAACATTTAAATCAAATTTTGTAATAAATTGTTTCCAAGCCTTCACTTTTTAAAAATAATTACTGATTCTATTTTTTTACTATTGTTTGTATACCAAAAACCTCTGTTAGTTTTTTAAAGAAACCTGTTAATATATGAAAGATTTAGAAGCATTATCAGGAGAACATGTTTATATTTTAGAGCTGTTATAAATACACAATTCAATAACCTGAAATTAACTTTTAAAAATATAAGAACTGGAACAAGGGATTAAAAGATGTGACAATAAATTAAGAAAAGTACAAAATATAGCAAAACAGCTTGCAATGAGATGTGAAAAAGAAGGGATGTAGAAAGATGAAGAAATAACAAAGAAATGATAGATTTGGTTTACTATATAGTATAATAAACTAATTTTAAGAAGTGAAGCACAGAGATGTAAATGTTTTGAAAATATGAGAGGAATACCGTATATAATTATGCAGTAGAATTTATCAAAGTGAAGCTATAACTGAAAAGCCATATTGTTAAAGCTCAGAAAATTATAACATTTGAAAATGAATTATTAAAGGTTATTAAAAAAAAAAAATGTTTGTAATTTACCTGAAAGCTCGGGGAATGATTTTTTAAAAAAAAAAAATTAGAAAAAATATTTAATATAAAAAAATATGGGAATTTTAGGATAAGTCACATTCAACTTATATGTTGAGGAGAATTATGTAATCCTACTTTGAAAGATATTTAGAAGGTTGAATGTAAATAAAAACAAAAGATGCAATTAATCTGGTAAATATTATTGAAAGATATATAGAAATAGGAAACTAATTTTTCCCACTGATTTTGAAAGGATATTTGATAGGATTATTTTGTTGGATTTCTTTGGAAAATATATATGCAAGATGAGAGGAATATTGATATATGTAAGATTAAATATTCTTAGTGATTGTTGAAAATAGATATACAAAACAAGATTGTTATAATGAAATTTATTTCAGAAAATTGTTAATTAAGTGATGTTTTAATAAAGATGAAATTAGCAGTGAGTGCTCACAGACAAAAACTGATATTAATAAAATGTTATATATAACTGAAAGAATTTGTAATAAGTTTATGATGAAAAGAAGTACAATTAAAATAAAAGTTATGTGATAATAAATCGCGAGAGTAAATGAATGATACTTGGTCAGGATTAGATTATTGCTTTCAAATTTTGAGAAAGACTGTAAACTGTGGAACAAAGAATGTTAAACAGACTGTTAATAAGGAAATAGTATAATTATGACATTGATTGAAGTTAGATATATGAAAACGGAATGTTGAATGTTTTGCTTTGGTTACAATAGCATAATGAGTAGAAATTTGTATTAGGGAAGATTGAAAAATTTAAAAGGGTGTTTCAGGAAATGAATGGAATGCATAAATTGGAAAGACAAAAAATTAGAGATATGTTGAAAACTGTAATTGGGGAAAAAATATTAAATAAAAAATGCAATCAGATTTAACATACTAATGGACATAGAATGATATGATGTAAATAAGGAGCTGTGAAAGATGAAACGGAAAAAAAAAGTTGAGAAATTGTCTTATGGAATTGAATAACTACAAATGTTTGATGGCTTAGAAAAAATGCTTTAGAATGGAATGTGGATATGTATTTTAACTATTTATTATTTAAATCTGAAAAATGTCCTGTCATATAATACAGTAGTAGACTGATTTCTGTGGTTTATTTGTCAGCAGTGTGAAGCAAAAAAAGAATTAAATGGAACAGTTGCAATCAGTTTAACATTTGGGTGATTGAACCCATCTAATCTGAGCAATTAATTATATAATATTATTTGCAATGTATATTAATTTTAATGAACAAGTATTTTGTATAAATTAGAAAATATTACTAAATTTTACAAAAGATAACTTTCACAGCAAGGCCAATAATGCTGTTTTTTATTTGTAAGATTCTATGATAATTAAAAGCCTATATTAAAAATAATACGTAATAATAATTAATTGTTTATTATTATTTAGAATATATTCATAATTAATTCAAAGAATTATAGAAAAGTTGACCAAAAAAATTATGATAAAATGAAATGATCATGCATTTAATTTAAGGAATGAAATTTTTATATATATTAATAATTTTAATTGTGTATAATTGACTAATGATCAAATATGTAATATTTATGAATATAAATACTTCACGGAGCAATCACGGTCGAATACGTTACTAGGAAAAACTGCAAGTTGATTCTAAAGACCCATTTTTTAAATAAATTTGCAAATAAAATCCTTTCCTATATCAATGCAAATTCACTTGGCATAATTGTTCCGTGAAGTATTTGTACGCATGTTCACATTAAAATAGAAGTTTAATATTTCAAAATTCTATTTTTTTGCATTTACAGTCGAATGAAATATAAATCTTCTATGCGTGTATTACGTGAAAAGAGAAAGTAAAAATAAAGATTATTCATGATGAAATCAAGAAGTGAAACAAGTTGAATTGTTTGTGTAAAATCAGGAAGTTACAAAAATATACGGGAAGATGTTATGTTAAATTAAAGTGAAAAAATAGAGAAGCAGTCTTGCATTGGTGGTCGAGAGGTCAGCGCGACTACCTTGCATTTGCAGGCAATTGCCCGGGTTGCGGGTTCGCGTCCCGGCCGATGCTATGACGCTTTAAAAAAAAAGAGAGAGCAGCAGAGAAAGAAAAAAAGTAAATACATATTAAGATAATAACTATGAGTGAGAAAAATAGTCATGTGACATGGAAACTTGGTAAGGGATCTAGATGATTTGATTTTTGAAAGATAATTAAGATCTATCGATGTAGCCTATTTTTATCTTTTAGAGACTAGCAAAAAATTTTCCACACAATAATGTCACTTAGAGTAAGCTCTAGTAATCAATAGATTTTAGATTGTTGTGCATCATAATCCCTATCCGATGCCTTTCATCAAATTAGAATTTAGTCTGGAAAATACTAGATAGGAAGATACTGGATAGGGGTTTTGACACGATTTTGTAGCATCTATCGATTACTAGATCTTACATTATGTGGCACATGGCCCTATTACATTGAAAAAAAAATGCTGTTGTTTTAACAACATGTGTAAGCATAAAGGAAAGACGATCTTGTGATCATTTTGATAAAGGAATATCACTGAAGACATTCTGTCTTGTATGAACTAAAAAAAAAAGCTTAATTTCAATTTATCCTAAAGACAAGTGGTGCAACATTCCATACCATTAAGAAAACATTTTTTCAAAAAATTTTTATCATTATTGCAAAATTGGTATACTTTTTTATTTTGAATTCAGTATTTCTAGATTTGCAGATTAGGCAATGTGATTCTTGTTAAAAGTTTTATTTACACTTTATCACATATGTGGAAGTCATCCTAAGAAGACATAGGATGATGTACTCTGGTAGATTCATCATGCACAATATGTACAACCATCCGAATCATCTAGAATTTAAACATTCTTTTGAAAAATAGGTGCTTAAAAATCAGGTGCCTGTGAACAAAACAAAGCATTTTTTGAATGTTCTTTTTAGTAAGATTGACTAATGAGGGTTTACCAGATGGTATACAATTCATATCCATTCCAAGATGATTTTTTACTTTTGCCTTTATCAATGAGGGTTTGAGATTCAAAGCAAAAGTCAATGCAATAACGCATTTGTCAACCACATTAAACTTTTTATTATCAAGCAAATTACTTGAAATTAAAAAAAACTTAGTTATGAACCCAAATTAATCTGCTCTTATTTATAATGCCATAGTAGGCTGAAAAATATATATATATTGTGTTTGAAACACAATTATGTAAGAAGAATATCTTTACATCACATGATCACCATCTCTTATGCTGGTACATAACTTTTATTAAACAAGCAAAACTCTCCATACAGTAGTGCCTTCTGGCATCCATTGATTACTCTGGTTGGCACAGGGTGGCACTACTGTATGGAGAGTTTTGCCTGTTTAAGAATATCTTTAATGATATTTTTAAAAATGCATATGGCTTTATTGCTCAGGAACTCATAACAATTTTGGGTGCCAGAATCGATCCTGGAATCTTCTAATCCCAAGTTGGATACTCTACTAGCTATGCCAAATCAATATAGTCATATTATCCAAAAATGATTTACCTTGAACATTAAACACCAATAATTTGACTCCCACTGGCAAAAGATCTAATCAGAGCTTCGGCTTCTTGTAGAACTTTAAAAGATCTGTTTTGTCAAATTGTTCTTAAATTATATAAAAATTACATTACCACAGCCCTCATGCTTACTCATCAACAACAGATATTTTAGTAAAAAATTGTCAAGGTATGCAGTGAATATGCAGAAAATTGTAAATGCAAGCAATGGCATATATTGGAATAAAATTATAAATCACTTGACAAGTTTAAATAAACTTGGATAAAATGTAGATAGATTAATCAATAATCATTTTTATTTTAAAATAATTTGTTTGAAAATTTGCAAAAATTATTATTTATTAATCTAACAAACTATTTATCTTGGTTGATTTAAGTGAAGTTTATTTTAATTTCTATGTTGAATTATAATTTCATTCTGTGATCTATCATTGTTTGCATTTATGGTCTACTTTTATATTTAGACATGAATATATCTGGTTGTCTATGTTTTGCGTGTTTATAGTATTGTCTTGACAATAGACGTCAAAAATATTTGCTGGTAACTTATAATCAATTGGCTATGATGATATAATTTATATATAATGAAGAATTGGCTATTGGCACTTATGATTAATTTATATGTGGATGAGTTGGCAGCTGTCTTAAAAAAGTATACATATATAGTAGGCAAATGTCTTATTTAAATCAACTATGTATTTGCTTTATTTACCCATACTACATTAAATATTCAGTCTACATAATCATTCTTGCACTTAGTTGTATATTTGATATTTAAAAAATTTTTATTATTCTATTAAATATAGATAAATATGATACGATATCATTTTTAATTATTATCGATCCATTGCAGGATGAAGATTATTCTAAGTTTAATCCAATTTCTCCAATCCATAACGTTTTTTTTTCATATACACCAGCAAACTTTCTTATTTCTTCCATTCATCTCACATATGGTTTCTTCATAGATCTTTTACAATCTCTTGAATCCAACTTAGGAACTTCAACAAAATATCATTTCTTTTAGCAATATGTCTGGTCTAGCTTAGGATTTCAGTCTGTTAATTCTTTCAATATTTGTTTTTCACTTATGTGTTTCATTTCTGTTCTCTTTTTATTACTCCCAACATATATCTCTCTGGAATCTGTATTGCACTTATGTTAACTGTCTAAGTCTCTTATCCATAAACAAGAAATGACAAAACACATATATTAAAATATCCTTTTCAAATGTATATTTCCTTTTGATACTAATTTATTTTAAAGCATTTTATCCTAGTTTAATTCTATGATTAATTTCATTCATTACATTTCCATATGTATTAATAATCTGATCAAAGTATTTATAGCTGTTAACTTCTTCTAATTCATGATTACCAATCTTTATTTTATTCTTCTGAGAAAATGTAATGAACATTACTTTAGTGTTTTTTAGCAATTATTCGTAATTTTATTTTTTTATCTTTTATCTGATAATTTTTACATTTTCTGAAGCATTATTTTCAAAAATAATCATATTATTTGCAAATTCTAGATAACATAAATAATCATTATTTACTTTTATTCCATTGGCTTTCTATTTTAATCCACAAAATATTTTTTGTAAATTATTTTGGAGATATGCAATCATCCTGCCATATCTCAATGTTAATCTCTTATTATCACTGTAATCTAATCATTACTATTGCATCTTGAAAAATATTTTTCATAATATGGTAGTATCCTGTATTTGTATCTTGACAGTTTAATCCTTTAATCACTGTAGAAACTTGAATAATCAGAATGTTTTTTTCATAATCTACAAATCCAAATCATAATGCCAATTTGTATTCATTGGTTTTTCCTATAACTTGTCTCAATATTTGAATGTGATCTACTGCTGTAAAACCACTTTTAAGTCCAGCTTGTTCTTTTGGTTGTTTATAGTCCAAAGTTTGCTATAGATGAATTTTTCACAGAACTAAAAAAAAATATATTAGTTTTATCATTTGGGAGTTCATAAGAAGTTCATGCACCAAATCTGCAAGTACCAGAATCGATCCTAGGACCTCTTAATCCCAAGTCAGAAACTGCCAATTATGCCAAACTGCACAGATTAAAATAGGCATATGACTTTTTTGCTCAGGAGTTCATAAGAAGTTTCAGTGCCAAAATCAATCCTGGTATCTACCAATTCCAAAGTGAATGCTCTACCAACTGCACGGGACTGCATAGAACTGATAGAAGGCTAATAGGTGTGTAATTTCTAATATCTTTTTAATCACCTTTTTTAAATATCAGTATTACTATTACTTTCTTTTTATTATCTGATCATCTTTATCATTTTATACATTTGGTATATAGTTTTGATAACAATTTTTCTATTTCTTCAACAACTTCTATTAAAGTGTCAATAATAATTCTTTCATTTCCTCACCTCTTTATTTAAAATATTAAACAATTTAGAAGATGCAATTATAGAGGATACTTTGTTTTCTAGTTCATTATTATATAATTCTTTATATAACACATATTTCATGATGACATTTTTTTTAGTAACAGTCTCATTTTCTTATTGCTGAACTAACTTTCCTTTCAATTCCAATTTGGTGTTTTACAGTTTTTAGACTTTTATTTTTTTCTATTGTTTTTTTTTTTTTTTTTTGCCAATTCATAATTATATTTTCTTACATCATTATTAATTCTATTTTGTATCATTTTTACAAACTCTATATATTCAGTTCTTTTTAATGAATCTTTTTTTTTTTTGTTAAATTTTCATATTCCTTTTTTTTTTTTTTCATGCCCTGACTTACCTTAGAAGAAAATTTACTTTTAAATTAATACTTTTTTATACCAGCTATGTTTTTCAAAGTTCTTAATAGAATATCAATTATTTTCGGTCAAGTCTGAACCATTTTCAAGATCTGTTAATTCTTTAAAATGATTTCCAACAGTAATTTATCACTGGAGTGCTTTAGAAGATTAGAAACATCAACTATTGTTGCTGTTTTTCTTAATAGTTTCTCTCTCACTAGTTTGTTTTAACATATATCTTATATCACACTAATTGATTATCACTTCTTGTGACAAATCTATTAAGAATATAACTATCTTGAAATATATATTTTCTATTTGTCAAAATATAATCAAGTTTCCCTATACCTTTATTTAAATGCTTCCATGTCCATTTCAGTTTAGCCCTTTTTTTCAGAGAGCTTTCTTAATGTAGTTTTTCTTTTACTGAAAACTCCACAAGTTTCTGTCCTCTCGCATTTCTATCACCATAACTAAATTTACAGCAAAGTCTCCTATGACAATTTTAAAATGTTATTTGGTTCAGTCAAAAGTATTTTGTTCATTCATATAAAAATCCTCTCCTTCTTCATCACAATAAGAACATGTCAGGGCATAAACCTAAATTATTCCCATTTGGCATCTTCAATTAATTTGAATAACTAATCTTGTCATTCTGACTCTTATACAATCAATATTCACAGTTAAAACAAGCAAAACTCTCTGCCAACCAGAATAATCAATGAATGCCAGAAGGCTGGTGCATAAAATCCCTATTTAGTGCCTACTCATCCAATATCCCCAGATCTAGGTGCAGTGCTCTCAGATTCAAAGCTCCTCACTGACGAAGACCACAAGCCAGAAACTAGTATGAGGATATTGGATGAGTAGGCACTAGATAGGGATTTTATACACAAGCCTTCTGGCATCCATTGATTACTCTGGTTGGCACTGAGTGGCACTACTGTATGGAGAGTTTTGCCTGTTTTAATAACAATAATGTGCTAGCATAAGAAATAGTGATCATGTAATATTCACAATGTTATTATTCTACTTATTTATGGATCCCACTCCATTTGTGCTTCCAATATTTGTGCCTTTATAGTAAAATACCTTCCACTTTCTAAATCAATTAATTCTTCATCTTTTTTTCTAGCTTTGTAAAATCCAACAATGTCCCATTTAATATTACACAGTTATTCTTCCAATTTGTGCAATATTCTTTCATCTGAACATGATCTGCAATTATAGGTTTCTAAAGAAAAGACCATTTAATAATCATCTGGTCCTTAATCAGATTTTTTTTAAACACCCGCTACCTTTAGTTGCCAATTGTTGTCTTGTCTTGTAATTTTACAGACTTCTGGGATAAGGGCCATAATTTAATTTTGTCTGATATTATTGTGAACATGTAAACTTTAAATATTATATATTTATCCTGCTTCCAATGATACTCTGCTGATATTTCAGTTAAGAATTATCAGGCAAGGCAACTGAGAAGAATGATCATAAAAGAATCTTAAATTCAAGAGAAAAAAAGCCAATAAACTCACCACACTGGCTGATTCATGTTGGATATGAATAGACATATAGTAATGGCAGCTGCAAGAACATATGTACTCCAAAAACTTGAGCTAAGTCAAGTCATTATAAAAAGTTATTTTAAAACCATATATATATGTATTCTAACTTAATAGCACTGAATTAACTTTTGGCAAGTGCAAAATTAATTAACTAACAATGCCAGGATTAGGCTAAATATATAGATTACAAAATGTGCAAATTATTGCAATGATAAATGTAAATTATAAAAGTCAGATGTTCCATTTTTTTTGATAAAGGGATGCAGGACTATTGATTATATTTAGGTCTCTTGCAATAATCTATACCTCATTGAACTTTCTCTTATTATCATTTCTTTATGTGCAGATGGTCTTAATAATAGAAGAGGGAAGTGTGTCCTGTAGCAAGCTCATGCTTCAGACAAATTGACTTATGTTGCCAGTCTGGTTTGGCCTTTTTATAAAGGTAGGAGTGCTGGGCAACTCTTATAGGTCTATTAGCTCAAGACTCCCCATAATATACCACTCTACATGCTGGATATTGGCATGAAATATTATAAACTATTCAAGATGTTAGAAATTTGTCCTGCTCAGTTCCTTTAAGGCCTCAAATAGGACTCGAGAGTCTCCTTTCAATTAAAAGAAAACTCCTATACACAGCCAATTACACAATGTATTGGCTAGCATATTTAAATAAAAGAAAAATAACTTATTTTATATATATATATATTGTAACGGTAAGAATTGTCCCTCCATGCAACAAAATCTAGAACACAGGCAAAATACACTAAAGCTGACCGAATACGGATACTGGGATCCAGAATCCGACCAACATTCAATCTTTTCACTCTGCTCAATGATCTAATACCCTATGGATGACATTTCTCAATGTACACAGACACTCAATTTACCCTCGGTCCGGCAGTCACCCCCAGTGGAACAAGAGACTCATAAATTAGCTAGTTTATCACTGATTTGATCAGATATATACACAAATGGCTAAGCAATTAATTATAGAAATTAACAGACTGATCTACATATATATGAAATGGTGTATGTGCAATTAAATCTAGAGTTGGATAAAATGAACTCACGGACAATAAAAATATCGAAACGAGTTATAATTTTAAATATTATTAATTTAATAAAACAATAACAAATAAGAATCAAAACATACAAAATTATATGATGGGAACATGAGATATAACACTCGCGGGCATTAGATAACTAATGAGATTAATGTTTCATATCTCATTATAAGTGTTTAATAAAGTGTAGTGCGGTATTGGAGTTTATGCCTATTAAATTAATATGCCAAATTTCTAGCTCTTTTGTAATCTGCTAGATCATACAGAACTTTACAGCCAAAGTTATATAACTAACTATAATAGTGCTCCTATGGCATCTATCGATACAAAGTTAATTTGAGCATGTAATTAAGCTCAGAGATACGCAGATTGGCATGTTAACCTAGATTAGGGTATACTCTAATGCTAGATAAGCATTTAATATAAAAGGAGAGAAAACTGGTTTATGATAGGTTTACCTATATCCTCTATGGCACATATTAAAATATTAATTAAGAAAAAAGGTGCAAAGGGGTCATTATTCATGGGCTTCAGTCTCAAAGACTCAGTTTGCCCTAAAATCACTCAACTTGCTACGAATAGGAACATAAGAGTTCACGGAAGTCAGATAAGCATTATGAATAATCTAGGTCCTTGTGCCCTAGTTCTAAAAGTGTGCTTGAACTCGAACTAAAGTGGATGAGAGTGACCTCCACCAGCACGTCATCAAGAATCATGCAGCAAGCAGATAAGTGTACATTGCGTACTTTGTAAGGACACATCCGCAACTTATACATATATATAACCCAAATGCGTAAACTTATATTACCGTGACTTAAAATTAGATAGCATCTATTTGCATATCTATACAATCCAGTTCTCAAATTTAGTATTTTAAATATACTATTTAGGGACTAAATTAATTAGTAATCTAATTTAATATTATCACCTGCATCTCAACATATATAAATCTAAGGGGGATAAAGCATATTTGCGGGGTAATTACGAATAAAACATTAAAATATGCTTTGAGAATATCTCTATGGCTAGTTCCTATGATGTGCGAGTTACATATATAAATAATTATAATTCATAACTAGAATTAAGCAAACTACATAAAATAACTAGATAACTGATTATTGTAATATTAATACCCAAAACTTAATCAGTAAAATAATAGCATGATCTCGAAACAGCGAGTGATAAAGAATAATAATAATTCAATTATTTAATATTAAATTATAATGAAGATTTGAAATTATCTTCGCAGATTGATAAGCTAAAATTATATTTATAAATACTTGCAGTTTCGAGTCTTTTGGCATATTAAATACATATAAATATTAAAATGATAAAATCATAGAATAAATAGAATAGATTATAAATAGGCATAAAGAACTGCAGGAAATTATACATTTAAAAGAGATTATTAGAATTTTACATTTTAAAAGAGAATTCAAGTTTTACATTTTAAAAGAGAATTCAAGTTTTACAATTAGGCAAGATTTAGCATTTTACAATCAGGCAAGACTTAGCATTTAACAATCTTCTTTGTAGATTTTAGTAAAGGTGTTTGGGAAAGGCAAATTTAATAAATAGCTAGCTTTTAAAAGAAAGAATTGAAAGTCACAGTTTATAAACAGAGCTCTGAGAGAAAATTTACTGTTCGGTTGTTTTCATTGCAGTTTGTTTTGAAGCACTTGGCATGATAATAAGTTGACATCTTTGATGATGATTTAAAGTTAATAGAGATTTTCCACGGGCTACTTTTGCTTTGCTGGTATTCGGCATTAGGTTTTATCGGATCACAGAGTTCTTCCCCATTCACTGCGAGGAGAGAGGTGGTGAGCTACAGCCATCCTACTCGATCATTTTAAGGTGAAACAAACATAGATTCTTGTTACAGTTCACTTAATATATATATATGATCGAAAACTTGGCAACAAAACTTTTAGTATTTATATTTTTCAAACTCTGGCCACCTGTTAATTTTTATGAGTCTGAATGTAGCTGAAGAGTCCATTTATTTATTTTAGCAACACATATTTAATGGTTACAACCAGTAGAAAAACTCATTTATTTATTTTAGAAACACATTTTTAATTATAACAAGTAATTTAGATTTTGTTTTTCTGCATTATTTTATTAACATTTTATATTTACAAATAAAGTCCACACTATTTTAGGACCAAAGCGTGACCTACTTTAAAATCTGTTTACAAGATCAAATGTTATTTTGACAAAGTTACTTTTGTAATTAGTAGAAGACTAATTTTATAACCATATATGCAGAACAACAGGAAATATACATATGTGATTCTAATAATACAACAATAAAGTTGCTAAATAATTTAACTAAAATATTTCTTAAACTAGAAATATTTATAAAATGAATTTCTTAAACTATCTGTAATATATACCATTAACATAACAATAATTTAAACTAAAATATTTCCTAAATTAGAAATATTTACAAAATGAATACATATCTGTAATCTATATGTATACTATTAAATTACAGACATATCACTCGCATATATATGTGATTCTGCATCTATAATAATTTAATGTTATTTACATGGATACTCTGAGAGGTTTTAAACCTGGCATATGGATAGATGTGTGGGTAAAATAAGTGAAACAGACAGATGGATGAAACTGACTGTTTCAATATATATATATATTATAAATAGTAAATATAATTTATCCATCAAGATTTAAACACATTACAAAAACTAATAATAAATTTGATAATAGTATAAATATTGAAAATACTTTAAATTTTATATTTAATGTTTTCAATATTTTCCCAATTTAAACTTTTAAAGCAAATTTTTAATAATATCAAATAAATAACATTATTCATCATCATCATTTTGATTTATTACTGATTCACTGCAAGATGAAAGTCTTGCCCAAGTTCGATTCATCTCCAATTTCTGGCCTCTTCTCCACATCATTTCAGCTCACTTTCTTATTTCATCTATCCACCTCACAGGCGGTCTCTTTCTAGGACTTTTATAATCTCTTGAAACCCAGTGTAAGATTTCAACTGTCCATTTATTATCATCTCTTCTAACAATATATCTAGTCCAATTTCACTTTAGTCTATTAACTCTTTCAATGACATCAGTAATTCCTTTTTGTTCTCTCACCCATGTATTTCGTTTTTGATCTCTTTTTGTTACTACTAACAATTATCTCTCCATTCTTTGTTGAGAGGTCTAAAGTCTTTGGATTGTTCTTCTGTTAAGTACTTAACTCTCAGAGACATAAGTAAGAACTAGTAAAACATATTAAAAATCTCTCTTTTCAACCACATAGGCATATTTCTTTTTAGTATCCAGTTATTTCTACCAAAAGTACTCCAACCAAGTTTAATTCTATGATTAATTTTGTCCATTATGTTTCCATCTGAGTAATAATCTAAGATATTTGTAGTTGTTAACTTCTTCTAACTCATCAGTATCAATCTTTACTATCTTCTTGTGAGAAAATCCATTGAACTTTACTTTAGTCTTTTTAACATTTACCTTTAGTCTTATTTTCTTGCTTTTATCTGATAATTCTTTCAACATTTCCCAAAGCTTCAAAGCATTATTTGCGAAAATAATTATATCATATACAAAATTTAGATGACTTAAATAATCTCCATTTACTTTTACTCCCTTAGCTTCCCATTTCAATCCACAAAATCCTTCTTGCAAAATTGCTGTAAAAACTTTGGAGATATTGAGTCATCCTATGATACACCCTTTTTAATATTAATCTTTCTAATATATATGTAACCTAATTGTTGTTATCATCATTATCAACCATTATCAATCCACTGCAGGATGAAGGTCTGTCTCTCCAAGTTCAATCTATCTCTGATCTCTAGCATCTCTTCTCCACATCACCCATGCACACTTTCTTATTTCATCGATCTCATATGTGGTCTTTTTCTGGGTTTTTTACAATCTATTGAAATTCAGTTTAAGATTTCAAATGTCCATCTATTATCATCTCTTCTAGCAATATGTCCAGCCCAACTCCACTTTAGTCTTTTAATTTTTTCAATGAGGTTATTAACACCTGTTTGTTCTCTTATCTATTTATTGTGTTTATAATTTTTCATTGTTACTCCCAACATGCATCTCTCTATACTTCTTTAAGTGGTCTGAAGTCTTTGTATTGTTCTTCTATTCATTGTCCAAGTCCGATATCCATAAGTAAGAACTGTTGTTAAATTAAAACAGGCAAAACACTATATATTGCCACACACAGCAAGCTAGAGCAGTGATCTTCAACCCTTGATCCGCGGACTGGTGCTGGGTCACGGAAGTTTTCTGCCAGGCCACAGGAAAGTTTGTAATAACAAAATAATAAGAGTTTAAACTTTTAATTAATATAAACAATTTTTATTTATTTTTTCATCTCATTTTCACCCAATTAAAAAAAAAAGAAGCAGAACGAAAACAAAATCTAATCAATAATGCATAAATTAATTTGTTTTGTTTTTTAGTTATCACAGATGTTTATAGGGGGTAGAATTAAATTTTTTATTACTTTTCTAAAAAAATTCAAAATTAAAAAAAAAAGTTTTTTATTATACAAACTCCATATATATATAATTTCATCTTGTATATTGAACGTTGTTATTTTGAGCAGTTATAACAATTATCCTCATCTAAAGCTAAGCAGTTTACATTTTTAAGAAAATTTATCTATAGACTTCTGCTGGCCTGCGAAACCTTATTCTTATTTTTGCTGGGCCGCGAAACCTTATCCTTATTTTTACCGGTTCGCAGGTGTGAAAAGGTTGAAGACCACTGAGCTAGAGTAATCAATGTATGCCAAAAGGCTAGTGCATAAAATCCCCATCTAATGCCTACTCATTCAATATCCCCACACTAGTTTTTGGCTTATGGCCTTCATCAGTGAGAAGCCTTGGATCTGAGAGCACTGCATCTAGATCTTAGGATCTAATGCAACCCTCCAGCAACCATCTTTTGTCTCCATTTAATTACAAAACCATGAGTCTCAAATTGAAAACAACTTAATGTTTTCAATCCAAGTTCATTAGCTTGTATAGTCATATGGGTCTAAACCCAGTTCAGTACCCATACATTTTGGCATCTTTGGTTCTTTAATAACCATAGCCACCACTATCCTATTAGGCAGGATTGGTTTCAAGCCAATAAACATCATATGACCACTTCCTCTTATGCTTATGTATAAGTGTTGTTAAAACAGGCAAAACTTACTACACACAGCAAGCTAGAGTAATCAATGAATGCCAGAAGGCTAGTGCATAAAATCCCCATCTAGTGCCTACTCATTCAATATCCCCAGACTAGTTTCTGGCTTATGGCCTACGTCAATGAGGAGCCTTGGATCTGAGAGCACTGCCTCTAGATCTTAGGATCTAATGCAACCCTGCAGCAACCACCTTTTATCTCCATTTAACTACAAAACCATGAGTCTCAAATTGAAAACTTCTTAATGTTTTCAATCCAAGCCCATTAGCTTGTATAGTCATATGGGTCTAAACCTAGTTCAGTACCCATACATTTTGGTGTCTTTGGTTCTTTAATAACCATAGCCACCACTTTCCTATTAGGCAGGATTGATTTCAAGCCAATAAACATCACATGCTTGTGTAACTGTTGTTAAAACAGGCCAGACTCACTATATATATTGCCACACACAGCAAGCTTAAGTAATCAATGAATGCCAGAAGGCTAGTGCATAAAATCCTCATCTAGTTCCTACTCATCCAATATCCCCAGATATTGGATGAGTGGCTACTAGCTTGCTATGTGTGGCAATATATATAGTGAATTTTGCCTGTTTTAACAACAGTTATACACAAGCATAAGAGGGGATGGTCATATGATGTTTATTGGCTTGAAACCAATGCTGCCTAATAGGATAGTGGTGGCTATGGTTATTAAAGACCCAAAGACACCAAAATTTATGGGTTCAGAACCATATGGCTATACAAACTAATGGGCTTGGATTGAAAACATTGAGCAGTTTTTAATTTAAGACTCATGGTTTTGTAGTTAAATGGAGATAAAAGGCAGTTGCTGGAGGGTTGTATTAGATCCTAAGATCTAGGTGCACTGCTCTCAGCTTCAAGGCTCCTCACTGATGAAGGCCATAAGCCAGAAACTAGTCTGGGGATATTGGATGAGTAGGCACAAGATGGAGATTTTATGCACTAGCCTTCTGGCATCCATTGATTACTCTAGCTTGCTGTGTGTGGCAATATATATAGTGAGTTTTGCCAGTTTTAATAACAGTCACACACAAGCATAAGAAGAGGTGGTCATGTGATGTTATTGGTTTAAATAAGAACTGCTAAAACACATTTATTAGAAACTTTTCTTTTCAAACACATAGCCATATTTCCTTTTAGTATCAAGTTATTTCCACTGAAAGCACTCCAACCAAGTTTAATTCCATGATTAATTTCATCCATTATGTTTCCATCTGTATTAATAATCTGACCAAGGTATTTGTAACTGTTAACTTTTTCTAATTCATCATAATCAATCTTAATTTTCATATTTTGAGAAAATCCATTAAACATTACTTTAGTCTTTTTAACATTTATCTTTAATTCTACTTTTCTACATTTATCTGATAACTCCTGCAACATTTCCTGCAGGTCTAAAGCATTATTTGCAAAAACAACTACATCATCTGCAAAATCTAAATGACTTAAATCTCCATTTACTTTCACTCCTTTGGCTTCCCATTTTAATTCACAAAATACTTATTACAACACTTCTGTAAAAAGTTTTGGAGATATGGAGTCACCCTGTCTTACACTCTTCTCAATGTTGACTTTCCAAGTATCATTATATAATCTAATTGATGCTATTGCATTTTTATAAATATTCTTTAAAAATGACAATATCCTGGATCTAATCTTGATAATCCAATGCTTTAATCAGTAAAGAAATGTTTATACAATCAAATGCTTTTTCATAATCTTCAAATCCAAAACAAAATTTCTCTCAATACCTGGATACGATCTACTGAGCTAAAACCACTTTTAAATCCAGCTTGTACTCTTGGTTGGTGGAAATCCAATGTTCTGTGTAGACGAGTAGTAATTATGTTGGTAAAAATTTTGCATAAAACTGATAAACGGCTGATAGGTCTGTAATTTCTAATATCTTCTTTATCACCTTTTTAAAATATTAATATTAATACTGCATTCTTCCAATCATCTGGTACAACTTTATCATTTAGATCTTACTTTGCTAAAAAAGTTATATTTCTTCAACTGCTTCTTTTAATATGTCAATTATAATTTAATCATTACCTGGAGCCTTTCCTTTCTTCATAAATTTAATTGCATGTCTCAATTCTGGGCAATTTAGAAGATATAATATACAGGTGGTACTTGTTCTTTAATACTATATAATTCTTGATGTAAATCTTCTACCCATTTCATGATATCATCTCTCTTCTTAGTAATAATTTCATCTTTTTTATTTATTGCAGTTATATATTTTCTACCATTACCAAAGTGTTGTTTTACACTCTTGAGACTTTTATTCTCTTCTACAGCTTTCCTTACTAGTTGACAGTTATACTTTCTTATATCGTTTTCAATTCTTTTCCACACCATTTTACAAAATTCAAGATATTCAATCCTTTTTAATGCATCATTTTTGTATATCTTCATATTCCTTCTTTTCTTCATAAATTTTCTAGTCTCAGTAGAACTTTTCTTGGACAATTGCTGCTTTTTTCTACCAGCTATCTTTGATGCAGTTTTTAAAAGTATATCAGTTATTTTCATATTAATTTCATTCAAATCTGAATCATGTTTAAAATCTACTAAAACCTGAAACCGATTTGTAAGTTCTAATTTGCATTCATTAGAATGTTTCTGAAGATTAGGAATATCAATTGTAAATATAATTTTTGTCTCTCTAGTTTTTCATTAACACATATCTTACATCTTACTAATCGATGATCACTTCCTGTGTTAAATTTACTAAGAACATTACAATCTTGAAATATGTATTTTTTGTTAGTCGAAATATAATCTAATTCTGCTGTACTTTCATTTGTATGCTTCCATGTCCATTTTCTTTTAACATCTTTAACATTTAAATATCTTTATAAATATTCTTCAGAATATGACAATATCCTGGATCTATATCTTGATGATCCAATATTTTAATCACTGAAGAAATGATTATAGAATCAAATGCCATTTCATAATCTACAAACCCAAAGCATAATGGCAACTTATATTCATTTGTCCTTTCTATAACTTCTCTCAAAACTTGGATATGATTCACTGGATATGATTCACTGTACTAAAACTATTTTTAAATACAAAGTTCATTCTAGATGAATTGTAATTATCTTGATAAAATTTTTGTAAAGAATTGATAAAAGACCGATTCATAATTTTTAATACCTTCTTTGTCACCTTTTTTAAATATTAATATTGCCTTCTTTGTCACCTTTTTTAAATATTAATATTGCATTCTTCCAATTATCTGGTTCATTTTTATTATTTAGAAAGCTGATTATCATTCGTTATTATTCGGAGAATTACCCTTTTTCATATATTTAATTGCAATCCTGGGTTTTTCAGAATATATAGTAGTTGTAGGAAATATTTTTCCTTGTTTTTTATTTAATATCTAACATACAGGCTATCTATACACCTGTACAAACAATGTATTTTATAGGATATTTTGAACTCAGACTTTCACATGACTCTCCAACTCTCCACATTATCTCAATACACTTAGCCATATATATGCCTAAAAGATAAATAATCACCGATATCCATATTTCATGCTAAACCAGTACTTGTCAGTTGGTCCAGGTTATCATCTCTACACATATAAAGTGCTCAGATTTATATTAAGATCACCAATCTTCATATTTTAATGGACAGGCTTCAATCCACTCCATCCTCCAACTCTTCAGGCATCCATCCTGTTGACAATTTGATGATGGAGTACTAAAAGCCCACACTGATGCTGACATTTCTTGTTACACCCAGGTTGACCATAAGTCACTCTGACTCCTCATGTACAGGACATAATTCATTTAAGTACATATATGAGGACTGGGCAGATATTCAAATTACTATTTACACATTTCATGATATGGCCTCTCCTTTTAATAATGGTTCCATCTCTTTTTCTTATTGCAGAAATGTTTTCTATCAATACCAAGATGTTTTCATACACTCTTGAGACTTTTATTCTCTTCTTTTCTATATCTTTCTTTATTAATTCACAATTATAATGTTTTATATCATTAGCAACTCTTTGTCCCACCATTTTACAAAATTCTAGATATTCAATTCTTGATCCAACATTTTTATACAGTCTCATATTTCTTCTTTCCTTCATAAATTGTTTTATCTCAGAAGAAATTTTAATGGTCAATTGATACTGTCTTGTACCAGCTATCTTTATTCCAGTTTTTAAAAGTGTATCAGTTATCTTTATATTGATTTCATTCAAATCTGAATCATGTTTAAAATCTGTTAATATTTGAAAATGATTTGCAAGTTCTAATTCAAATTCAAGATTATGAATATCAACTGTGAATATTATTTTTTTAAATAATTTTTTGTCTCATGTATCTTATATCTCACTAATCAATGATCACTTACTGTGTTAAATTTATTAAGAACATTGCAATCTTGAAATACATATTATTTGTTAGTCAAAATATAATCCAATTCTGCTTTACCTTTATGTAGATGTTTCCATTTCCATTTTTCTTATAAAAAAGAATTTATAATATAAAGTTTTTCTTTTTCTGCAAACTCTTATATATTCTCATTTCTATCATCATATCCAAATTTACTACAGCACTTTCATCTTTCAATTGTTTACCAATTCTAACATTAAAGTCTTTCACACAATAAACAAAAATGTTATTTGGTCTGATAGTTCATATAAAAATCCTCTACTTCATCAGAATGAGAACTTGTTGGAGCATAAACCTGAATTATATTGCACTTGGTATCTACTATTTAGTTGAATTTCTAATTTTGCCACTATCTGATACACCATCAATCTCCACAATATTGTTCTTCCACTTTTTATTAATAATAAATCCTACTCCACTTGTACTTCCAATGTTTATACCTTTGTAATACAGTATATGTCCACTTTTTAAAACAATTGTTACTTCATCTTCTCTTCTAACTTCAAAATACATTATTAAGTAATTGTTACTATACATATTATATATGACTAATAAAATTGTTTTACATATATTATTTATAATGTATTTGATTAAGATGCAGGATCAAATATATATGTGCGTGTGTGTTATGTGTTATTGCATTTAAACAATAAAGAAAAGAAGATATTAGATTTCTCCGGTCATAAACGATCACGGCTTCAAGTCGCTCGAATTTCGTCATTTTTAACGCTACCGTAAAGAATTTACGGTCATTTTAAAGCTTATGTGATGTGATGTACTGTGGCTTCTCCTTAAACAAAGTCAAGAATCTCTCAACAAATGGGAAATGTGATGTGATGTGATGTATTATGGCTTCTCCTTAAACGAAGTCAAGAATATCTCAGCAATTAAGCCCAGATAAACCTGTTAGCCACTTTCTTTTACATTCCCCACTCTAAATTTACCCATAATCTGCTCTATCCCATTTCCACAACATAATTTTTGTCAACTCTATAACCTTTATATCTAAATCCCCCTTATCTTTTCCCAAACCTAGCATAAAAACCAATAATTCACTTTCTGTATAATCACTCTTTTCATATTTATTTTTCCACAACTTCATTATATGTACCCTTTCTGTTTTCAAACATTTACATTCAATTAACAAATGCCTAATATTTTCAATTCCTTCCTTACATAATTTACAAAATAAATCACACATATTTTTCCATTTACATGTATATTCTTTTGTAGCTAAAGATCCCGTTCGAGCCTTAAACAATAAACTACTTTCCTTACTATTATCATATATTAACTCACACCTAATATTCTGTTTATTTCTATATATATTTAAACTCTTTTTACTCTCCATACTATTTCTCCATCTCTCTAACTCCCTAGTCTTTATTAATAAATCTATTCTTTTATCCCATTCCTTACTACTATAACACTCAATAATCCTCTTAACACAATCATCCCATCTTTTGTACAAATATACTGATATAAATTCTTTATCCAAATCTTTTGCATAGCGCATTACCTTTCTCACCCATCTTGTTACCTGCCCTTTACTCATAACTCAATTAAATACTATTTTAGCTATTCTTTTATTATCCATAAACTGCAATCTACCAAACATTTTCATTTTACTTTTTGCATCTCTCATATGAAAACTTGACCATCCCATTTCTCCTTGAATTGCCTCCCTTGCTGTCCATACTTACCATATGTTAACCCTGCTACTGCAACTCCTTTCCATATAATTCTAGCTACATCATATTTATTATATGAAAATACTGTTAATTTCTTTATCAATCCCTTTCTTTTCTTTGCTTCATTTATCAATTTTTTCTCCCATTCATCCAAATAATTTTTCTGATTACTTAAAATAATTCCCAAATAACTATATCTATTCACCACACTTAACTTAATATCTCCCAATAAAAATTCTACATCTTCTCTTTCCTCAGTATTAACCATCATTATATTTGATTTTTCTTCACTAAATTTAATCCCCATCTCTTTACCCACTCTTGCACATGTCCTCAACATAACTTCCATATCTTCTCTTCTTTCTGCACACAAAAATATATTATCTGCAAAAAAAAGACCTGACAAAATATATACTCCCTTACTACCTATTAACGGTATCTCTATCCCTCTTCCTAATCTTTCTATTGCTCTTTCCATTTCACTCAAATACAACACAAACAAAATAGGTGACATAGGGCATCCTTGCCTTAGTCCCACACCATTTTTAACTTTAATTGATTCTATATTCTCTAATTGATATATATAATAATTATTTTCATATAATTTCTTAATAATATCTATTAAAGCTTCATCCATTCCCAAATTTGCTAAACTTATCCATAATCTATTTCTATTTACTCTATCATATGCCTTCTCTATATCTATAAAACTCATATATAACTGTTTATCTGCATTCCTACTCATATCCATAAGTTGTGTAACTACAAATAAACTATCTCCTATACGCCTATCTAATCTAAAACCTCCTTGCATTTCACCCACTACATTATTCCCTTCCATCCATTTTACAACTTTACTAGCCACCATATACGAGAAAACTTTATATAAAACTGATGTTACCACTATCGGTCTATAATTATTCAACTTTGTATGATCCTTACCCTCTCCTTTAAATAATAACCTTACTCTTGTATTACTCCAACTACTTGGGAAAACTCTATTCTGTGCCATTTTATTAAAACAGGATAATAACTTTACTTTTGCTCTATATCCTAAATTCATTACCATCTCTGCTGCCCATCCATCTAAACCTCTTGCCTTCCCACTTTTCAATTTCTTCTCTACCTCATTTAGTTCATTTTCTGAAAAACTAATATTCCCATTACTATATTCTTTCATATTTTCTAATATTCTATCATTCACATTTAACATCTTTTCTATATTCATTACATAACTATTTAAGATTCTCTCTAAATCTTCTCTAGAACTACACTCAGTTCCCTCATCATCTAGTAATACTAACTCTCTCTCCCCTACATTTCTCCTTTTAATATAATTCCAAAATTTTTTACTTCCATCTCTTCCACTTTTATTAATATCCTCCAACAATTTACTATTCAATTTCATTCTCTCTCTATAAATATCTATTTTACTAAGTACTTTTCCCATTTAGCATTAATATCTTTTTCACTTTCCTTATTCTTAATAGCACACTTATATTCTCTACATGCTTCTTTCCTTTCTTTTACACTTTTACTAATTTTAATTTTTTTATTACTTTTATTCTTTTCAATATTCTCACCTAAAACCCTATTTGCAACTTTTTCTACTTCCTTACACCAATCCTTATACTCATCCCCAACCCACTCTTCCATTATTTCTTCAACTTGTATTTTAAACTCTTCCAACTTATTCTTATCATTTACTCTCCATCCACATCTTTCACTATTATTTCTACTTTTATTTCTATTCTCCATCACATTACTAACCATTTCAATTACAATGAAATTATGATCACTAGTGCATACTTTTTCTTCATTATCAAATACCTTAATTTTCCGTATTTTATTTATTCCCTCTTTCTCTACCAATACATAATCTATTGTGTGAAATATATTATTTCTGGACCATGTGTATTGTCCCTCATAAATATTTAATAAATTTCCAATACTCAAATTCACTTTCTGACAAAAATTCTTCAAAAGCTGTCCATTTTTATTATCTACATCATCAATTTCTTCAATAAGTCCATTCATATCCCCTATAACCATTATTCTCTTCCCCTTTTCTTTAAAACTTTGTATATCCTTAACTAAACATTCGTATATGTTACTATTCCACTCCAATATAATTTGACTATCTCCAGTAGCTATATAAACTATAGCCACCATCCATTCTTGTCTACCCAACCTTATTTCAAACCACAAGTGTTCTTGACATTTAACAATATTTAAATATTTTTTTGATATAACACCTATACCACCACCCCTTTTTTCTTTTTCTTTTCTATTAATACCCTGCCATACCAACTGTTCCAAAATAGGTTCTTCTTCTTCTCTTAAATGTGTTTCCACTACTGCTAATACCTCAAGCTCTTCATTTTCAATTGTTTTATTTAATTCCATCCACTTTTCTGGTTTCCTACCACCTTGCATATTCAAAAACCCAATTTTAACAATTTCTTCTTTCCTAACTACTCTTTTATAAATTCTTTTAATTCTTTCTTCTCCATTACATTTATAAATTACTTTCTTACCATTAATTTTACAAACCCATTCCTTCTCCATATCTATATTTATATCAAAATCAAATTCCTTTTGCTTACTTCTTATATTCCATCCATTCTTTTTAATAATATTACAATTTAAAAACCCACCCCCCTTTATAAGTTTCCCGAAAAAAATTCTTTATAAATCAAACTCCCTAAAACTTCACTTCCTTGTTTTCCTAAATGCAACCCATCTTTACTATATAACTCTCTCTTTCCAATAAAACAATCCCACACATCCACAAACATAACATTATTTCTCTCACACAATTTTTTCAATCTCTCATTTATAGAACATGCCCTATCTAACAAATAACTCTTGTCAAACCTTGAATTATTTTGAATTATTTTACAAGTAAAAAATCAATAATATTCAAATTTAAGCTTTAACAATGGAAAAAGGCGGTCTTTTCTTGTCGTTGATTGGTTGTTGATCAATGTGGTCAAAAGAGACCGCTTGTCAATAAATTTCATCACTCCAACTTTTTTGTTTTGATTTTGAAAACGAAAATTAACGTTTTAGAGCATTTTTAAAGTATTTTTTGACATATTATAAATTATTTAGATAAAATGTGTTGAAAATATAGTTATTTTATAAAAATAGTAAGATTTTAGTAAAAAAAATCTTTACTTTTACAGAACGTAAATAGAGAAAGTTTCTCCGCTATGGAATATTTTTATAATTATAAATAGATATAATATTAAAAGATGAATATATTTTTATTGCTGATTCTGTAATTGACCCTCAAAAGTTTAGAGTTTTACCTCACTCGGCCATCAGGAATTTTTGTCACGGAAAGCTTAAATAAAAGACTAAAAGTTTGTTGGATTGTATGAATAGAAAAAAAAATCTGGTCACATCTTTTGTTATTTATGTAATTACAATAAAAAAAAGGGGGACATTTTTGAATCTATTCAATGAAGTTACAGTGTCAAGAACTTTTACTAAAAGTACACAAATATTGTCAGGACTGTATATCATCATCATTAATAACCATTATCAATCCACTGCAGGATGAAGGTCTCTCCAAGTTCAATCCATCTCCGATCTCTAGCGTCTCTTCACATCACCCCATGCACACTTTTTTAATGGCAGATCCCCTGCCTTACTGGAAACATGCGGATCTGGTGTGCAAACCCCAGTGAAGGATTTAATCCCTTTGGATAGCAACTGGGTGTGAGCCAATCAGGTAAGGAATCTAAAATAGTCCACTTCTAAAGGCAAGGTCATATATGACACTTGTCAATGTGATATAAACAATTTTAAAGCTTCAATTTACATTGCAAACATAGTGCCATTATCTTTCTTACATATAGAATTAATTAGAACCAATAATAATAAAATAATCCAATTACTAATAAATGTAGCATACAAAAAAAAATTATTCTTTTTCTCTATCTACCTCTCCCCTCTTCAGTCCTTTATCCCGACTTTTTCCAATTAAACAACTTATTATTAGAAATACCCCCCCCCCTGCAATTTCTTCAGATTGGTATCTTTTTATACTTTGAATAAAGATATGCAAGAAATCTGTAATTATTTTTCCAATAACTTATATACACATGAGTATAATTGAGAAATAGTATTTCATATCTTCCTCACATTTGTAGAACATTCATCAGCAATCATCATCCATCATCAATATATTACATAGAGTGTACATTCTACATAACATTCTAATGGTAAGATTTTATATATATTTAAGAGGAGAAAAACAGGCTCCCTCAGACTACAAATAAATAGCACACTAAATATTAAACTAAAGATAAAAGGATAGAATGAATCCATCTTTTGTTGGAGCTTTTGATATATATAAAGTTATCTTTGTCAATATTGATGAAAATTCAGAGTGAAATTAATTTATCAGCCAGCTTAAATATGGCATTTAATAATTATTAGGTTAATAATCAACTAAACAAAGATGGAGATAGAATTTTTTTTAAATCTTGCGTTTTTATAATTAAATAGAATTTTGTTCAACATTTAAAGTACTATTTATTTATAACCCGAGGTAGACTCCTTTTCTCCTCTTAATTATATATACATTAGGCTATGCTAATTTCATATTTACATTTATTAAATTCTATTTAATTATTAAAAACAGGATTATTGATTGGTTGTTTATTAATCTATTAATTATTAAATACCATATTCCAGATGGCTTGTAAATTAATTTCACTGAATTTTCACCATTGTAAACTTATATACATCAAAAATTCCAAAAAATAACTGGATTCATTCTATTACTGATACTTTAGTCATTTATTCATAAGAGGTTTTCTCTTCTTACTTACATATATATTGTACCAAACACTCCATTTCTTTTTAACACCAAAGGTGCCACTAGGCCACTGTCAATCTCGAAAATTTGATTTATAGTGATCAAAAGTTGATGATGTAAAATGCTGTCAGCTAGACTCAGGGAGATAAAGAAATCTTAAACATTGTTCAGACAATTGAGAGACAGGACCCATCGACAAATGTTAGCCAAAACAATTGTAATTATTAATAATTTTAAAGTTTATTAAATTAAAAAAAAAAAAAAAAAGTTAGCCAAACAAAATATAAAAGTTTGACCTAAATTCCCCAACTTTCTCTGTCAGAGGGTGCATGTCAATATTGCGTTAAACACTTTGGCAGATAATTATGTTCTCTCACCTAAGAATGAAAGAGAATTATCATTTCTTCTTGCCAGAAATTTATCTAAATAAATTCCTGACTTTCCTTTATTTAGAGATATAAAAAAATAAAGTACCTACAGAAGTCAATGAGCAGTGCAGAGTGAGTTTTCCTTAAAACCTGTAAAAGATCAGGACAAACAAGGATGCCATATGCCTGCAATACTTATCAGATCATTACAAATATGACTCTTAAGGTTAACTCCCTACAAGCAAAGAGAAAAGACTACAATTTTACAAAATCTTAAAGAGAAGAAAACAAAATGTGGTTTAAAAAAACAGAACTATATAATCAATAAATCGCTAGCCAAAAGATTTACGGTCTGCAGGAAACACAAACACAGTTAAATTATAATGAAAAATAAGGAACAGGTGAGTTAAAAAGAAAACTACTAGTATCTTTTAAAGCTTTTAACATCAATTCATAATAATAATAAAGAAATAAACAGTATAAAATATAAACACACAATACACTCTCTAACTAAGAAATTTAAAATAGAAAATCTTAATCTAATTCTCTAGTACATATTATTAAAAAAAATGTTTATAAAGTAATTAATAAGGTCCACATTTCTTTTTAAATTAAGCAGAGACTTAAACTAAGAGATTTAAGCCTGATTATGATATAAAAATGTTTATTTACCTTTGAGGCGTAATGTTCTGACTGATTTCTTCCAGTGGTGTACACACACAGTTTAGGTCCATCTAGAGTTTATTATGAAGATTTTTGATTTCCATTTATATGGTTGGAAGTAGGAAAGCAATATTCAGGATTAGTTCTGGACTAGATGTTTAGGACATGTTCATGCAGGTGTGATTTTGAGCTCTGTGGTCCATCCTGTAAAATTTTTAACCAGCATATTTTTAATCTGATTCTTCAGGGTAGGTAGATTCTGCATTTTGAATAAATAGTTGGTTTTCTTTAACAGTTGCCAAGCAGAAAAATATAAAAATCTTTATCAGCAGTCTGCATTTCCAAATATAAAAATTATATATCATATGAGCAGTCTGCCATTAGTGAATATAAAACTTATAATCCTCCAACAAAAATACAGAGCTTTTATATGAAATTGTTATGCCATGCCTAATCTTGATACAAATTTAACCAGGGCTATCTTTATCTCCTGCACAATTTGATTAAAAACATCAGGGCTTTTATCTTTTTTCAAACATTAATTAAATGAGAAAATAAGTCCCAGCTTTTAAAATAGATTGAAACCAAAATGCAAAAAAAAAAAATTACCTTAATTAAAAGTCTTTTCAAATTACAATTATATAATTTGAAAAATATGATTGAGTATGTAAACTATAGCATGTACGTTTAATAAAATAAAATAAAAAAATTTTAATACCATTTTATTTTAAATTCTTTAAAAATATTCATTTTAGTTTTGATTTTCTGATGGTTGCTTTTGAAGTAGATAATGTAACCAGTTCAATATATATTAATGGAATGTAAAAAGGGGGTAATATGTTTTGGGAACAAAATGGGATGATATACTATGATGGCAATCATCATTACTACTGAATATCATCAACAAATAGCACCATGAGTATGAGAGACACAGCATTTAATAAAAATAAGTAGTTATACTAATAATAAGTTGCATCACCAACATTAAATGTAAATAATCAATAACCATCCCTTGAGACTGGATCTACAAGAGATACATTATAAAACAAGACAATTATCTTTTAATCAATGCCAAATTTAGTGCATAATATAAAACGATCATCTGCATCTACATACTTTACTAAAGTAGCCTAATAAAAAGGTATCCTGATACCTGCTGACCATCATTAGTGCTTTGGCATGTAGTACCATGATGTACAGGCCAAGTATAAACTACTTTCTAATCTGTATAAATAAAGTGCAGTGAATGGACTTTATAATTGATCTTGACCTTCATACTATCTGGAAAACCATCTGGATGTTCAAACAAACATATCCATTCCTCTATATAGATATTAACCATTGTTGCTTTAAAAATATGTCAGAATGACATGGCCCTAAGGACTGTGACTGTCAACAAAAGAAAACAAATATATTTTTAATCTACCTTTATTTAAGCAGTCTTACTGGGTTTACAAATCTCTTAAAGCATCATGCTATGATAAAATCAAATCACCCACAAGACCAATCCCTAGAACAGATAGCTGGAGAAATAAAGTCTTTAACACTATTATTTTTAAAACAATTATTTAATGAAATGAATTAATAAATTAATAATAAAATTCAGGAAGTTATGACAATATGATAATTCCAAATCTAACAAATTTTTATTAAAATATAATTTTATACAGCTAGTAAGATTAACCAATTGATTTTTATTCCTAAATTAATTACCATTTACTCTCTGGTTTATTTCCCCTTTTTAATAATTAAATCTGAAAACAACATTTCACAATAAGAAATATAAATTGAAGATTAACTAAAATCTTCATCTTTTCTTATAAAAATGGGAATATTCCATAATTTAACATTTTGGAGGGGAAAATAAAATAAATAAAAAACCAAATATCAACAACAAAAAAACTTAAATCAAAATTATTCACTACTGTTGTTTATTATTTACATTAAAAATTATCTTAAGTGTAGATGTTCTCACTACAATACCTTATTATAGATTTCATTATTTTTGCTCTTTCATAGTCATAATTTTCAATTCTTTTCATGTCAGTATTTCCTTTTTATTTCTTCAAATATTCAGTATAAAATTTTATTCCAGTGTAGGTTAACACAAGTTGAATTTATTCTTTATTTTTCTTAAATAATTATTTTATTAACTTCTTTTTGTAGCTTCTACTTTTCAGTGATAAATATTAATTTCTACATTATCACAGATTCCCATGATATATTAACACAAATTATACTTATCCATTTTTACAATACAATAATTTTCAGGTCATATTAACATAAGCTGAGACAGTCATGCTTTTAGATGGATGCACAAACTTGTTGCAAATTTCTCTCAGGGGTATTTTCTTTTAGTGAACAGGCTACATGTTAGTTGGTAATCCTTAGCTTTTAGTTAAAGCTTAGAAAACTTTTCTTAAAATCCATGTCAAAAATATTTTCAAACTAGTTGTGAGGTTAATCCTATTTCCAATTACATAATGACTGTTATTGATTAGACACTGAAGTCTAATGCTTTCACACACTCTTCTATTTTAATCTTTTGGAACAATTTTGTTTTCTATCCAATTACAATATCTCCAAAGTGACAGCATTAACTCCTGACTAATTGATTCTATTTTTACAAAAAGGTTATTCCACTCATTAATCCAATAAGTACCTTAATCATTAAAAAATTCCTCAGTAATTATTTTTTGCTTCTTAATTACCAAAAGCAATATTATTCTTTAATTATATAAAAAAATATGAAAAAAAAAAATTCTTTAATTATACTTTAATTTTACAAGCATTACATTTTGTTTTAGAAAGAAAAAAAAATCAGCTTCAGTTAATTAAAAACAACATTTTTTAACAAAAATGTTAAAACTTTATTTTTTTCCTTTAAAACTGATAAACATTAATTAAAATTGTATCTATTTATCTTTTTTATTATTTTTTAAAAGATTAAAAACTAATAGATATATAAAATGACTGAAGAGAGATAAGAAAAAAAAATATTTTTTTTTGCTTTTTCCACTATCCCTAACAAATTAAAAATATTTATATTCTTACTATTTAAAATGATGTGAACTTATTATATTATCATTTAATGAATGTAACTTTAATAAGATTAATAATGACTATTCTGAGAAAAAAACATGAGAAGAAATAATTCTTATCAATATATATGATAATTATTAATATATTTACATAAAGTTATTTGTGTTAATGTTGTAAGTGCAGAAAATTCAATTCCTGTAATCAAACTATCATAATTTTCTATCTACTTAATATTAAATCAATTATGAAGATATATATATAGTTTATGATCTGTCAGAATTGATGAGTGCTGATTCAGCATGAAATGTTGGGAATCATTTATTTTTTTACATAACTTTGGTCATATGATTCAGAAATGTGTGATTGAAAAAAAGTTTAAAATATATCAAAATATATATTGTAATGGGATGGGGTGGTAGGAAGAGGTTGCAAAAAGGAAGGTTGGTCATAGTCATACCTGGGATGATGGCAAATCATCATCACTTCCTGTCAATTTAAAATGAAATATTTCAAATAATGTTAAAGTAATGTTTAACATTATAAAAAGATATAAGCATTTTTATATATTAAAAAAAAAAAGAGCATGAGATCATAAAATCTCTGAAAATTCAGCCAGCATTATCAAAAAGTAAATAATAAGTCAAAGTAAGTATGAGTAATACTCAAAATAAACCATTCATCATCATGAATGATCAACAATTAAAATAAATCAGTACAGTAAATCAACAGTCAATTGTCATTATTTTTACCTGTGAAGTTAACGATATGGTTCTTTCTGTTGTCAATGAGATAATGTTTATAAGGTAAATCGAATCTGTTTCTCTTCACTTTCAGATGCATTTTAAAAAGTCTTACCATTTTTTTCATTTCACATGCCCAATTAGAAAAAATGTATCTTACAAGTGTACATTCTATATTATCATATCCATCAAGCCGAAGAATAAAATTATTGTTTTTCTAATATTATCATCATAACTTTAACTTTTTGCAGAACATCTTTAAATAAAATATTTCTAGTGTCTTTATGATAGAAATCCAAGATTCACTATAATACAATAAATTTGGCAAAATAATAGCTCAAATAATTTTTTAATTTAAAGATTTCACTAATTATATAATAATTTACTGTACAGCTTGGAAATATTTTTGCTTCATTTTGTCTTAAAATCTGAAAAAAAAAAAAATTATATATTAGTTGTAATATTGCTTAGATTCGAGACTTATTTTAAAAAAAAAATCACATACAATGTTATTCAAAATTATATGTATGTATATATGTTATTGATATGAATATTTTTAAGCCCTCACTATTATCCTGAAAAAATAACGGAGATCCTATTGAAACCTTATCAAGCAATTATAGATATCATATGATATATAATAATGATTAGGCTATCTATTTACTGGACACTTCTCTGGATGGTTGGTCTTTTGCATGTCCATAAAAAAAATCTAAAGGTAAAAATATATATTAGTAATTTTTAATGCTTGCTATAGAAAATATGAGGCAAATGTTTCAATATTGTAAATGAAGAAATTAATTCATTTAACAAAACATCAAATTAAATTTATATTTAAATGAAGTGCAGTAAATACTTTTAAATTAAATATATGCGTGTGGGTGTACATATATGTTTTATAAATAGTTCATGTTTATCAACGATTATTGTCAATGGCATTTCTAGAAATAATTATATAAGTTGTTCCTTTTCCCGCCATTAAGAAGTGAAAATAAAATTACAGTACATAATTTAAATTTGTTTATTATTTTTGTCCAAAGACATAACAATTACAGTTCTCAAAAAAAAAAAAAGTATTAGTACATCTTTACTTTCCTAAAGGAAGTTATACCTTAGACTGTTAGACTTTATAGAGCATCTCATTTTGGGTAATAATATTAATATCTCATAACTTAAGAGTTTAAGATAATGCAAAAAGCAAACACTGAACTTCCAAATTAAAAGAATTATAAATTGAAAAATAAATTATTTGCTGTGTTATAAATTAATGCAAATGTTATTAATTCTGAAATATATAGCAAAGATTTGAATAGCAAATAATTCCTTGTTTTTGACAGAACACCCAGTTGCAAAAATTATATATAATATAAAGTATTCTCTTAAAAGCACTAATAAATGATCACGTTATTAAATGAAATAGCTTCTGATTTCATTTATGAACTTATTATTCTAGCATTTTTACAAACTCTATGCAAAACAAAACTTTCAGAGAACATCACATGATCACCATTTTCTATACTTATACAAGCTGTTAAAATAGGAGCAATTTCCATATACTAGTGTTACCCTGTGCAAGCCTTAGTAATCAATGGCTACAAGAAGGTACATAGGTTGCATTAGCTCCTAAGATCTAGGTGCAGTGTTGTCAAATCAAAGGATCCTCACTGATGAAAGTCACAAGTTAAAATTGGATGAGTAGATACTAGATAGGGATTTTATGCATAAACTTTGCATCCCTTAATTACTAAGACTTGCACTGGGTGGCATGAATATAGAGAATTTGTTACTGATCAATAATAGCATTAAAAGTTAACATTGATGACATAAAGCAAATTTTATAGACTTGAAAAATATAAATAAATAAATATATTCTAAAATATAACGTTAATGAGAATTAAGGAGAAAACACAAATAGATAAACTTACACAGAATTTTATAAAAAATAAATAGAAAAGGCATATAAAAAAACTGAATTGACTTTAATAGCATACATTAAAAGAACATGGAATAGGTATGTTCATAAAAATAATTAAATTGAATTTGCATTTGCCAGATATATTCATTTCAGAGCAATCTCTTAATCTAGGAAACATACTTCAATTTAACATTGAGACTATATCAAAATTAAGATCTTTTACATTCAATTGTTCAGCCTAATTGATCTAATTATAGTTCAGACAGACATCATTTTAATTATTCAAATCTTAAAATTTTTGAATTTACACTTATTCTTGACAGAATGCGTTGAAAATATGGTATGGCTATCTTGTTTCAAATCTTCTTGTAAGATAAATAATTTATTTGGATAATTTTTATATATGTAGTATTTTTAAATGTCCTATATTAACTGATCCTATTTTTTTCACATCTGCCTACATCTGTAAATAATAGAAAATTAAATTCTCATAACAGCTTTCAAAATTATGCACATGAGGATTAAGCAAATTGTAAACTCTTAGAATAAATGGATAAACAATATACCCTTAATTTGCAATGGCAAGTAAATTGTAATATTTCATTTAGGTAGACAACAACAGCCATTTGTAAATGATTACAGCCATTTCAACTCCAAGATAATGAGTTTTGTGATAATTACACAAACCGATTTGTGAATCAAAAATATGGCCATAAATGGAACATACTAGTCAATTTTCATATCAGCCAGGAGGTGAACCCGCAACAACTGTCTGTAAACAACTGCTTGCTTGCAAGGCAGCTGTGCTGACCTCTCGGCTAATATTTTGTAATGTGTCTTTTAAATTTGCAGAAAATTTTTGTCTCTGAAATACTTCAACCCTATGCTTTAATTATATTTCTCCAATCTATTATATTTTTTCTCAAATCTTTCCAATGGAAACAATCAATATTTCATTTTTTTAGAATGTCATAATCCTTATAATATAAACAAGATCTTTTTATATAATGAAAACCATGCTTACAACACTTTTTCAGGAAGTCTTGCATTATTCATTCATTTTACATGTCCAATCAACAAAGATGTATCATTCATTTTTTCCAAATGTCCAATTCAACAAAATTATGAACTTCATAGTGTGATATCCAGAAAACTGAAAAACACATTAATTGGTCTTATAATTTAATCATTGTATTTTTAAAACTTTATAGAACATCCATCCTTAAATGAAACTTTTCTATTGCTTTAACAGACTATCCAATCTCACTCCATATAATAAATTAAATTAAAGATCAAATCTACATATAGCTAATTTAATTGCAGAAACTATTTCATGGAGTGTTGAAACCCTCTATTTTTAACTTGTTAAAGTTGCAGCATAGTCTGTGCTACAATGCAACATCTAAGTTGATCTTTTTACTTATAAAACTACCAAAATATTTAAATTTTAAGCCAATAAACATCACATGATCACCATTTCTTATGCTTGCTCTTAACTGTTATTATAACAAGCAAAACTCTCTATATGTATTGCCACTCAGTGCAATCCAGAGTAATCAATGGATGCCATAAGGCTTGTGTATAAAATCCCCATCTAATCCTACTCATCCAATATCCCCAGACTAGTTTCTGGCTTGTGGCCTTCGTCAGTGAGGAGCCTTGGATCTGAGAGCACTGCACCTAGATCTTAGGAGTGGTGTCTATGGTTATTAAAGAACCAAAGACACCAAAATGTATAGGTACTGAACTGAATTCAGACCTATATGACTATATAAGCTGATGAGCTTGGATTGAAAATATTATAGTGATTTCAATTTAAGTCTCATAGTTTTGTAGTTAAGTAGAGATAAAAGATGGCTGTTGGAGAGTTGCATTAGATCCTAAGATCTACGTGCAGTGCTCCCAAATCCAAGACTCCTCACTGACAAAGGCCACAAGCCAGAAACTAGTCTGGGGATATTGAATGAATATGCACATCTAAATGGGAATTTTATGCACAAGCATTCTGGCATCCATTGATCACTCTGCCTTGCACTAAGTGGCAGTACATATAGAGTTTTGCCTGTTTTAATATTTAAATTTCATTTACATTCTCAAAGCGTTAACCAGTCAAAGCTAAAAGTTGATGAGAAATTTTCTTCCACCACTGGCTGATAAGCCATTTAATTTTGGAATATTATTAAACCAAAATCTGTATGTGTTGCATTCATTTTCTGAGCTAATTGTTACTACACTGCAAATATAGAATCCAAGAAATTGAAGATCTTTTTTTTAATCACCCAGATTTGTAGGTTTTGTTAGCTTAATTTTTGTTTTTGCATTCTTTACTGTGACAGGGTCATGCTAAATATTCTTTTTTCACGCAAATAGTAAATGTTTTAATTCTATATTTGCAGTTTTTTCTTATATGGTCAGGTTTACTACAGCATAGAATGTTACAGTGTATTTTACTCTATTGGCATCTGATCTATTTATATTTGTTTTCTATACTGAAAGAGAGATATTATCCTGTTGTGATACTGAAAATTCTGAAGCATTGTCCAGCATGATTTCCTGTGGGTGCCACGTTTATTTATAGTACATTTGTAATTGAGGTCAAGTTCACTCAATATTATTTTTTCTGAAATTTGAATCCAATGTGCCATAGAGAAGTTTGTCTAACAACCTATTATTAATTTCTGGGTCAAAATCACAGTCCAGCAAATTCCTTAATGCTAAATCATAATTTATACATTTCTCATGAGATAATTGTTTTCTGTTTCTTAGCCTCAGCTGTGTTACCCATTTTTGGAATGAAATATCCACTTAATTTTTCAATCACTTCATAGTTATAAAGTTCCTCAGGTCTTTTAAGATCACACAATTCAATTTCAAGTTGCACAATATCTTGCCCTGCAAATCATAAAAGTGTAGACACTTTTAAACATTTCACATCTATTTTTTATAAACATGTAACACTCCATATGTTAAATATAATTTTTTCATGCAGCATTATTTATGTCAAATTCCCAATTGCTGCTATTTATTGATGGCATTATCCTACAAAGGCTTTAACAATCGTTGAACTATGCCATTGTGTTATTTATTGCAAATGTTTTCAACTGTGATCTGCACTCTTCTGATATGTAGAATGAAACATCTAATACATTACAAATAATTAATATGAATACCAATATTCTAATTACATGTCTATTAAATAAAAAATATATATTAACATAATATAAATTATTTGCAGAATTTTGAGTAGGAGTTTTATAATGTTTCATAATTGTTGCTGCCCATGAAGGAAAATGTTTTTTACAATCCTCTGTCACAGATCACACATAACTTTAGTTTGCATGATTCCTCTTTGATGTTTCAGAAATTGTAAAGTTCATCGGCAATCAATGTTTAATTTCAATTGAAAATCAAAGTATTTGGGCTCTAAAACCAATTTTTTTAATTTACACAAACTCTTTTAGGTAAATTGAAATCCAATTGGATTGAGGCTTATTATGGTACATACACTTATTAATTGACTAATTTGGTTTTTAGAGCTGAAACATTTAGATTTTTCTATTGAAATTAAAAGTGGATTACTCATCAATTTTGTAATTTTTAAAAGTGTAGGCTATTTTTTTTCTTCCTCATAACAGTTTTCTACAAAATATATTGATTCATAATTTGAACACTTTTGACAAATCGTTTCTAGGCATAAAGTGGGTAATTTCTGTTTGAACAGCCCATTGAATTGAATCATTTTATGATAAAATAATAGACATCCATTAGAAGAAGAAATAATTATTTTTTCACATGCATTGAATAATTGCATTTCAGTCCATGTTTCACATTATGATTGGCCAGAAAATTTTGATATGTCTGGACATTCTAAATATGCTAAGCAGGGGCTATATTTTTCTGGGTTAATTGATAATACAGGGGAGATTACAAATTTATCAATAGTATGATATAGTATTGCTGACAATTTTAATTTAAGCAGTGCAAAAACAAAATTTTCTGTAATTTGCTCACCCATCACTTTTAATAGATAACTTAGAAAGTACAAAAAAAAAAAAATGCACTCAATAGAAAACAAAGGGAAAACGATATGTCCATTTAGGAAGATAGTATCTGCCTCTTTAAAAATAGGTTAACTAAAAGATTGAGAGAAGTTCAAAAAAGTCCATCGTCTTTCAGTTTAAATATAAGATTTGGGAGGGACATAGAATCAAATGCTGCCTATAATATGGGATACAATCTCAAATTGTTTTGGTACAATTGTAAAGTTTTTGCATATTGAAATTGAGGCAGTAATTGATATATATGTTGTGGGTTTTTTTTTTAATATTTGCTTCAAGAATTTTAATTGCTAACGATACATAAAAATGTAGCTCAAATTGTTAAGAGAACTATTTATTTGGTTTTTAATATATTTACACATTTAAACATTGCTATTCACCACGTATATTTAACTAAAGAAAAAAAGTGAGATATATATAGTTAACGGCTAAGATTTAATATTAAAAATAGAAATGAAAAAGAATTTATTAAAAAGGGATATAGTAAATAGAAAATAAGTGTATATATGTAAATTAATGGGTTTGAATATTGTTAAATGGGTAATATATATAATAATTGATTTTAAATAAATATTTATTGAATATATATATCATAAAGAAGAGTCAAAAATTCAACTTCCCTTCATTCCTTTATTTGCTTTTCTTTTTAATAAATCATGATAGTAATCCCACCTCTCCTATCTGTCTTTTTTTTTTTTTTTGCAATCACATAATAATTTCTCCAGACTACCTATTGTTTCTTCAGTATAATGCCAACTTCATTAGTCCAAACAATATTATTATCTTTTTTTTTTTTTTGTAATACCCTAACAGTATTCAAAATCTTTAATCACGGCAGACACAACCTTGCATTATTTTCTCTATTCTTCTTCTCTGAATCCTAAAAAGGTAATTTCCGGTAAATCACAACCCTAGATTTATTACCGAAATTAAATTCATTAAAAATAAGTTTGTTTTAATTATTGAATTTGAAAAGATTAAGTTTTTAATTAATTTTCTTTTAATATAATCATTATATTTAACTACATACCTATTTATAATTATCTAGGTATTCGTAATCAGTCCCTTTAACAATTATTTAGTTGTTACATCGTTTATTTATCTGCTTGACATCTATCGAAAGTTATATTTGATCCCTATTACAAAACAGTTGCCAATTATTTTCCACGCTACGATAGATTTTATTATCCTCATAATTTCGTTTGTAATTGTTTTACTAGCAGCTGCAATGTACTTATATCCTGTAAGTTATTACTTTATATCTCTATTATCGATTTTTGTATGGTTTTGTAAATTTATTAATATATTAGACAAATTTACTTTACATATTTTTTTAGCGTAAGTTCATCTCTTGAAACATGTTTATAAACAAATCCACTATTGATTACGCAGTTCAAATTACTACTAATTAATATAAGTAATAGTTTAGAGATAACAAACAAATCATCTGACTTCAGTATCTTCAATCATTTTAATAATTAAAACCAGAAAATGACCAATGTTTCATTTTTCATAAATTTTTATTTTTGGATATTTCGGGAAAGATAAGATGTGATATGTTGGACTATTTCCATCATTTATGAGTGAATGTTGAATGTACAGAAAATTTTAAACTTTATTTAAACTTTTCAAATACAAACAACTTGTTAGTAATAATACACAAATAGACAATACAGGTTAGTAATTACACAACGTTTCGAATAGTATTATTCTCCACTCTTCTTCATGTGTTGCTAGCCTATATGCACAGTGACAATATTCACTTAGAAGTTGAACTCGCACCTTTAGATTCTTGTATATTGAATTTAAGGCAAACGCTCTACCAACTGAGCTATTCTGTCAAAGGCAACATATAGTAAAAATAATTATACTTGTTAAAAAAAAAAAAAATTGAAGGACTCAGGAGGATTTAAACCAACCCTCATATAAAAATATATCAAATTTCTACTATATGTTACCTTTGACAGAATAGCTCAGTTGGTAGAGCGTTTGCCTTAAATTCAATATACAAGAATCTAAAGGTGGAAGTTCAACTTCTAAGTGAATATTGTCACTGTGCATATAGGCCAGCAACACCTGAAGAAGAGTGGAGAATAATACTACTTGAAACGTTGTGTAATTACTAACCTGTATTGTCTATTTGTGTTTTATTACTAACAAGTTGTTTGTATTTGAAAAGTTTAAATAAAGTTTAAAATTTTCTGTACATTCAACATTCACTCATAAATGATGTAATTACTAACCTGTATTGTCTATTTGTGTGTTATTACTAACAAGTTGTTTGTATTTGAAAAGTTTAAATAAAGTTTAAAATTTTCTGTACATTCAACATTCACTCATAAATGATGGAAATAGTCCAACATATCGCATCTTATAATATACCATCATTACAAACCTTCAGACAAATTCGGGAAGGATATCTTGAGTTGGAATTAACAGATTTCCAAAATAAGAAGAATGAAGTAAATGAAAGCATACATGATTATAGAAATGAAATGAATTTTACTTTCACTAAAACTATAGAATTTGACGACTATTTATGCAGATTTTATTTTTGTTTAGAAATATTTTTGTAATGTTTTAATAAAATATTATTTTCTAATTTATTTAGATGATATTATTTTTAATTTAATTTCTTATAACAAGGGTCTTAGTTCTTGATAGGATCTTTGATTTCTGTCTGCTGTACACTTTGCCTCTCCTCCCGACTAAAAGTTACTGATATAGTGCATTTTTTATTTAAATTATGATGTTTTGCATTATCTTAGCTTCTTTGCGGTTTAACAAATATCAATTGTTATGAACACCGTTGCATTGAGTCACTTACATAAAATGCCCTTTACAGCATTGAAAGATTACTTGAAGTGAATATATAGTTTTTTGAAACCTTTGATTAAAATGTATTTCTCTTATTATAGATATGTAATATTATTTACCCACTGTGCACTAAATTTACTGACTTGATGTTTTTCCCAATATTCACTTTAAAACATTGAAAGATATGTTTTAATCTTCTGTTGTTGTCGTTGTCTTCATTGTTGCTGTTTTAAATTTGGTATAAAACTTTTGGTAATTGTATTATATTTTTTATATACTGTATTATAATTACTTTACACAATTCAATATTTTATTTAATAAAAAGAATTGTTTTGTTTAAATTAGTTCAGGAGTGATCATGTTTTTTTAAATCACAATAAATTTTTTGATTCAAAACTTGGTTAAGTTTTTTTATATAATTATATGTTTGTATTGCTATATATATCTATTGTTGTATTTCATCAGAATTTTTAAAAAATTAATGTAAGAATCAAGTCAAAGACAGCGTTTTATGCACTACACAGGTTCATTAAAACATTAATAGCCGGTGAATTAATATTTCATCATTATAAAACTTTATTTTATTACATATCAAATATTTAATTAATTGAATAATGATATAAATTTCCAGATTCCCATGGGGTAAATATTTCCTGGGGCTATAATTTATCTCTAATAGTCTTGAATGTATATCTTACAGTCATTATGTACATTCTGCATAAAAATTTGATAAGTTAGTAATGAGCTTAATTGGAAAATAAATTGGTATCTAATTATCCAGATAAGTTGCAAAAAAGGAAAGCAGTTGTTATGTATATTTTTTATGAAAAAAAATTTTTTTTAATGATTTTTCTATTTGATTAAATTTTTATTTTGAAGAAATTAACATGTTTCTTAAATTGTTAAAAAGGAAATAAGAATTCATTGATTTGCATGTTCTATCTCATGACTAAAACTTTAATCATTAGCCCTAGTTTAGTAAATGATTTATCTGAGGTGGATGATGTCAAAGTTGTAAGTGGAGTGAGGTTGACAATTGTTAATAAAAATGTAACAATAAAATAAATTTATTAAATAAAAAGGTTATAAAAACCTGTACTTCACCATACTTATAAAGATTTTAAACATTTTAAGCTCCACATTTTTATTATATATCAAATGTTAATAGAATAAGTATATTATCATAAACCATTTGGATTATAAAAGAGAAATTAATGTGAGTTTAAGCTATTCCTGGTTGTTTTGGTGATATGAACAATATTTAAGTTAAAGATGCTCTGTGTCTAAGCATTAAATTGAGGATCTTAGTGTATTTTTTGCATTGATGTATTATGGTCTCCCCCATCCAAACTATAGCTTGTGAGACACATATGGTTCTTAGATGATTCAATGTGACTTTCATGAAAGTTTTAAAATAAAATCATGATATAATTTCTACTGGCATAATTTATTTACATTTTATTTTGAAATCATACATATTTTATTATTTTGTGGTGGCAATTTGTTTACATTGTTAATTTCGATGGTTTTATCTTTATCAATTCCTAAAAATGTAATGCCTTATTCGAACTTATCTTAGCTTTCATTTGCACTTCATTAAATGATGTTGTTTATTTTTGTACAGTTTTGATTTAAATATCATTGAGTGTGTATTTCTAATTTGACTTTTGGACATCAACTTTCGCTATTTTAATCGAGCAATTATTGCTATAAGTATTCTCATTTAAAAGAAGCCTTATAAGTAGTTGTCCCGGGTTAGCAAGTTCACTTCCCGGCCAATGATATGACACATGAAAGAAAAAAAACCATATTTTTGTGAATTATTATACTCAGCAATTAAGTCTGTAAAATCAAATCATTGGACACACCTGATAAATAAAACCCTTTCAGAATTAACAAATTATAGGCAAATTTAATGTTCTTGTTAATCACATACAATTATGTGGATACTAAATATTTTTTATTGATTTTGTTCTCTTGATTTTTTGTACAATTAAGAAATTATATTTATTAATATTTGAATATTTCAAAAATTTTATTGAAGCTCTTGAATATATTTCAATTTTAACATGTGGCTTTTACAGACACGAAGTTTGGCCACTCTTGTATTATGCAAAAGATGTTGAGAACCATCATTCAGTCTAGTTAATAGGTTTTCTCAGGATTCTAAAGATGGAAAGATTGGTATTCTATCCAGAAATAAACTGATATTTTTATTTATCTTTGTAATTACATGAGTTGTAATTGTGTAGTATGGAGAATGAAATGCTAACACAAAATTCTGTTTTTATATTAAATGAAATTGAATGAGAATTGAATGATTTTAATGATAATATGCTTTTATGCTTTTTAATATCACTTGCCATAGAATTTACTTTGTAAAGGAAATACATATTGGAATACCTAGAAATTTTGCAGATAAATCAGAAAATACAGAGGAAAATATTTTATGAATAAGTGACAAAATGAAAATGTGTTAAGAAAAATAAGTTAGCCAATAGTTGTGGAAAATTTCTTGATGATTGTTTTTATCAGAGATAAAGTGATGCAGACATGTTTTTATATAATTAATGTGTGAATGCTAAGTTAGGCCCATCATCTACAGGTCTGGGATTTAGTTGAGCATATAGTTGAAAGTTTACATTATCTAATACAAATTAGAAATCTAACTAATAGCAATTAAATTTAATAATTTTATGTTTTTGATGTCAAATCTCTTATGCAATGTAAGTGTGATATAGTATATTATTTAATCCAGAAAAGCAAAATAGACTGGCATAAATGTGTTTATAAGAATTGAATGCATCTTTTGTATAATGTGTATTAAGAACTTCATACAGTTATCTATTGGTACAGGTCTGAGTTTAGAGACATGAGGATGGTGGTTATCATTACCAAAATGATTGATTTTCTTAAATTTGGTATGTTGAAATTGGGTTATCAGATTGTTATATTGAATAGGTACTAAAATAGTAATTAAGTTTACTTAATGGATTTGAATCTCAAAATCTTAAGTAAAAATAAAATTAAGAGGAAATTGAGAGTTGATTAACTAATGCCAAGAACAGTTATAAAGTTAAGTAAATTTATTTGTAAAATAAGACATAATTGGTAAATCAGTCTAATTTTTCAATAATATATTTGAATGATCTGTAATTAGAGAATAATTTCCTTAATGACTGTAATAACTTTTTAGCAACATTCATTGTAATTACACATATCTTAATGATCTAATTATACTTTTTAATTGCAGAGTGTGTATATTCTCTTACAAAAAAGAAAATAGTTATCCATATTGTCCATTTGTCAAGAAAATAATAGATTTGTTTTATTATTAGCAATTAAACCATTTAGTCCATTGTAATTTTTTCATCATTTTTTAAACAAGAATATATGACAATTATTTACAGAATCTGTGGTATAAAATGATGCTAGATTGCATCAGCATGAAAATCCATACTTGTAATGGAGAATATCATGGGAAAATGTCATTGTTAAATCAAGAACTAAAATTATTGTACATAAATTGTGGATAATTGTAAATATGTTGATTTTTTGTTGTTTTCATAAAATAGTAATTAAAATGAGCAAAATGTATTTTTGATTCAACTTGAATCATGTTATGACCTGAGAAGTGAACTGAATTACTTAATACCTTAAGTGATAATTGGTTAAGTGAAAAAAATAAAAGATGTTCTGTTAGAAATTGGGTATGCATCCAAGGGGAAAAAAATTAAGTTGATTATAGATTAATTTGTGTGCAAAATCTGAATAAATAGTTTGAAAAAATTGTTTACAATAAAATTGAAATTATGCATTATTGAGTAAATGGTTGGCAATATTGAAAATGTTCTCTTGGAACCATCTTCAACTTGGTAGAGATTAATTAATTTTGACAATAGGTCCATGAATGATGTGAAAATTATGAAAAGAGCAATGCCTTTTATTGGAATATTATTTAAATCAAAAATGCATTTTTACTATTTAGATAAACATTTTAGTATGTTTGGATAGGTGATGCTATATAAATATTATTGCAATCAGATTGGAAATAGAATATAAGTTCTTTGATCAGAAATTCATTTCTTTATATATCTTTTCCCAATTGATGAGTCTTTTAACATTAATAATTGCTAGCCTTTATCAGTCTGTTATTTATTTGGATTTGCTTTGTGATATCAATTTTTTTTTGAATTGTGTGTATTTCTGTTACATTTATCACACGTTATTTTCATTTTCAAAAAAATTTGCTTGAGATTTATATTTTTCACTTTTTGAATTTATAGTTGAAACAAGATTTTTTTTTTATCTTAAGATGAATTAGCTGTTCAAATATTATTCTTTTCCTCTTATTACAAGTAAATTCCTTCTGTCATCTTAAAGGTAGAAATAGTAGATTCCAAAGAAAAATGAATGCAAGATAAAAAAATCTCATCTTCAACAGGTATATTATCAATATTCGGAGTTTCATCAGATTCAAGAATTAATTTTTCATCCAGATACTCAATCTCTCTTTGATATGTAATTTAGATAAAAGTTTATCCAATAAGATATAAAAAATGTGATTTAAAGATTTGCTTGATGTTAGAATTAAAATCACTGGATAGAATTTATTATAAATTATTGATCTTTATAATTCTAGAATTGCAAGGAATTTCTTTAGCATTAAAAAACCACTTGGAGATCAAAATTCATAGGCATATGTATAATTCTTTCACTAATAACAAAATTAAGGCTTTTTGTTATCTAATATTTATCACAAAAAAATATTTTTTTTCATATTAGCTTCAGGATAGATTACTTGTTAAACAGGAATTTAATGAGATGATATTTTTTAAAGGTTTACATACATGAAATAATCATGTTACAAATTCTGATCCATAATAATATAAATGCTTAATTTTTATTAAGTATAGCTATAAAAAACAGAATGAAAAAAAAACAGGAATAAGATTATATATTTTTTTTATTTTTGAGAAAACAAAAAAGAATTAGAATCTAAGATGTAAATAGAATGTTTTATTTTTCAGAAAAATAAAAAAACAAGAAGAGATTAATAAATTAAAAATTATTATTCAATTAATATATAAATAAAATATTTTATTTTAAAAAAAAATTGTAAAAAGCAAATCAACTGGTTATGATATAATGCAGTAACTTCTGAGGTAGTTATATGAATGATGAAAAATTGATGTCATGATTGTTTTTTAAAAAAACAAAACAATGTGTAGGCAGTGGAATTCAGTAAGAGTTTAATAGTGGTACAGTCAGTAGTCAAAAACTCAGTTTGTATGTCTGTTGCTACATTGATCTCATTCCTAATTTAAAACATGATTTTTGAAAAGTAGTACATTAGAAAGCTTATAATAGCCATATGCTAAATTCTTTCAAAAATCTGATTATTACTGACCCAACTATTGTAACCAATATCACACACACACAAAAAAAGGAATATAAGAGAAGAAAAATATCCCTGGGAAAAACTTTCAACAAGCCTTATGTATTGATTCATCCAAATTTATGGATGCCTACCTGAAATGAAAATAATTGTTAAACTAGAAACCTCAGACCACAAAAGAAAAAAAGATTTGGATGAAAAAAACTACTGAAAAAGCTAACAAAAAAAAAAAAAACCTGGAGCCAAAAGATTGACTAAACTTCTAGATGCAAGATTTACAAGAAGAGACATTCAACTAATCAACTACAAAAGTAGGAGTAAACAAAAATCCCATGATATTATAAGGTATTGTTAGTATGTACACATCTTCATTTATAAATATTATTTTATAGGAAATTGAATCGTTAAGAATATTGAATTTTTTAAAAATAGTTTGTTGAAAAGAATTTTGGATTTCTTGGTTAAAATGTTATGGGGCATTCTCATTTTCTAAAGAAAAGGGGGAGGAAGGTTCAAGTTAACGTTAGTTTTCTTTCTTGCTTTTAACATTTTTTTAGGGTTTGATTATTGTAAGGAAATGTAGATTAAATACTAGTTAATTAATCATATGTGATACATGAAATTATATGTGTATTGCATGGATAAGATTGATTAATATGCATTAAAAATGGGCTTGTCACATCATTTCTAATTTTTTATTTATTGATTAATTTTATTAAATAATTGTTTAGAAAAATAGTAATCTCTGAAATTAGTTTTTGATATCTTTATTCTTCTAGCTATCTGTTCTGTGAATTATCAATGTGTATGACTGTTTTCATCATAGAGTTGTGCTTTAAGAGATTTATAGGATATCCCAGTGAAATTATTCAGTAAGAGGATGAATAAGTATGCATATTTATCCTGTTCTCAGCCTCTATGATTCTTATGACCCCAAAGTTAGGTCAGGCATAAAGTTATTTATATATGTGCATGTGGGTGGGTGCATATGTGTGAATATTCAGATGGCCCTTTGTCAAATTATTTAGATGATTTATGTGTGGACATCCAGATAGTCCTTTGTAGAATTATTTAGATAATGCAAAAGTAATAAACATCACCTAGAAATTTCACATATTTCACTTTACTTTATAGATTTAATACATATAATTGCAATATATATATATAATTTTTTTTCTGTTGAAACTAGGTTTTTACACTCAGCTTCATTTATATACACTCTTACAAAATAATGCTCAAAATTTTTTGATGGAAAATAATGAAATAAAATTAATAATCATTAATATTAATTTTAGCCATAATCTCTAAGTAAATAATATAAGGCAAATTAGTAAATAATATAAGGTAAACTTATAAAATGAAATTTGATAGTTTTAACATCAACAAAGTAAATAATAAAAATATAGATGTTTAGGACAAGGAGATTGGGGGGAAAGGGGATACATAGACAAACGTCTTCATCGAATATGAATTTAATTAGTCAAAGATAGTTAAGGTGACTTCTAATTTGATTTTTTTTTGCAGAAGAAATATTAAAAAAATTTGTGAAACATTATTAACAGCAACTTCTGGATTTTGTAATGTAAATTTTCAATTAATTAATATAAGTCTATAAATGTGAATTAATATCACCACTAAATAATTCTTTATCTTTTACAAATGTTAAATTGGTAGTAGCTAAATTTAAAAAGACAATTATTATTTTTTTATATTTACTTCAAAAAAATAATTTCTTTAAACTACAAGTTCCCATTTTTCGTCCAATACTTCTCTATTTCCATAGAGACAGTGTACAACCTGCCTATTTATGATAAATGATGATAATCGTACATATTTTTTTACTACACTAACAATAAGCTATGCCTAAATAAATTGGATAGATTCAATCAATTTCATGTCTATATATTGTTCTTGTATAAAATATTATAATAAGCCATCATCAATGTGTTAGAAGGGTTCAGAAGCTTATTACGATTCATTTCTTGTAAGAAACTCGTTGTTTTAACATAGTTATATAAAAATCGCTTTATCAGTTTAATTAATTTGAAATTTTCTTGTGAACTTTTACATTCATATACTTCTGTTTTTTTATTTTGTTATGATCTACAGTTTTCTTATTTTCTTGCACTGGAAATACTTTCTAGTCGGATATTTATTATACTTTTATTAGTAACTTGTGCTACAGTATATTTAGAAAGACTTAAAAGATTTTGGAGCAAATAATATTTTTGCCTAGTTTGGAAAGATTTCCAATTTATAGACTTTGCTCCAATTTTCTGTTTTGAATTTCAGTTGAGATGTTTCAACATATTAAAATTATGATTACTGTATAAGAACCTATATATGGTAAGATTATCTAAGTAGTAGAATATTAAGATAAGGCAATAATGTTTAATACACAGAAGTACCTTGTTGTGGTATTAGCAGTATTTTTTTTATCCTCTCAATTTTAGAGCTACATCATAACTTTTAATGAGTCTTTATATCATTGAAGCACATGTGACTTGTCTTTATAAATCTTTATTAAACCAAAAATAAAAATATGTAAATAAACAACAACACATAAACAAATTCAAAGCAAAAAAAATTATATAATAAATAATATTAAAAATATATAAGTAATATAAATTGATTGGTATTTATATATTTAATTTGATAAAAATCATGTTTTACATTTTCTTAAGATTCTTTTATTTATTTCACAAACAAGTTAATGAATTTATTGTCATTCACTGCATCATTCACTAATATCTTTTTGTTCATAAATCACACATGAGAACAACCAAACATTCTAAATGAGTAAAATCTCATCAATTTCTATTCCACAAAGATTCACTCATTTCTTGGTGTACTCTTTTATCTTTTAAATGTTTTAAATCTAAATATTTTTAAGTAAAGCTTGTTTGGTGTTACTGCTTGCTCAAGTTATTATGTTATTATAATTCATAGGAAGTTAGTTTAAAATTTATTATAATAAATAAAAAATTTGTATTTCTGGTTAAAATGTTTCATTTTAGAGCTAATGTTATAAGTATTTTTGTACATTAATTCTACTTTTAATCTTGACTTTTGTAATGGAAATGAATTTTATGATATATATATATATCAAATCATTCTCCAAATGTTAAGAAATTTTAGCTACACCCACTGTGAATAAATATATAAAAGTCCAACTCTCAAACAACCAGTTCAAAAAAGGCATCCCTTTGAACTGTAAGCCATAATAATGTTAAATATTGAAATACTTTTAAACAAATAATGTGAACTTTAAATAAACAATAATCTTAAATTACTCATAAACAAACATGTTTAATATACTCATTAAAAACCAGTCAATACTTAGACAATTCCAATATCAATAACAATTAACAATCTTCAATTGTTGTCAAGGCAACATCCTTTCAACAATAAAGATGAAATCACCCTCATTTATGGTCAAATGTATTTATATAGACACTAAAAATTGCAACTTTACCACAGATATTGAAATTATTGATAGAAAGAAGTTTAAATAAATCTCCTTAAACAGGTAAATATAACCTGTTCTGAATGCAGACTAATAAATGGTCAATTATATCATTACAAACTACAATTATAATTTTCAAATTGCACCCAAAGTATTAAATAATAAGTGTAATAATGTTCAAGGCTAAATGGGTATATAAATAATCATTAAAAACCATTCAACCCTTAGACAATCCCAATATCAAGAAAAAGCAACAATCTGAACATTAGTCACTTTAATCTTTGCAAACTCCCAACACAAATATATAATAATCCCCGAGCATAACACTAAATGAAATTAAATATCAAATCACTCTCCAAACAACCATAGACAATATGTAAAAAAATATATATATTATCAGAGTATGTAGACATTTATCAAACATTATGATAATAAATCTTGAATATAAATCAATATTTGTTACTTTGCTGCCCTACACTTTTGATACAGCATATTTTTGTCAAAGTATGACTACAGTGACTATTAGCAAATACATTAACGTGTCCTCATGCATTTAAATATATATCAAACTATTCACTAATTATCATGGATATTAACATATTTATGTGTGTAAATTGACCTAGGGTTTGGCTATGTTATTAAATGATTAGTGTTTATTGAGAGGAATGTTAATGCATCTTATATTTATGGAGTTCTTGGAATTAATTATGTGTCAAGATTTTTTTATTTTGCATTTTTTGTTATTATTTTCTATGTGCATAATTTTAGTATTGGCATGTTTAAAAGAATGACCAGATTGTTTTCTCTTGGACTACAAACACCAAGCTGTAAGTATTGTTGCATTTAGCTCTGTTGTACACATGAGCAGGCTGTGTAATTCTAGATTTTAAGTTTTCACATGTCTGTCCATAATATTTGACATTGCAAAATTAATTTTGTTAATAAAATTAAGAATATAAATATCCATGAAAAGTTTAAAACAGATTCTTTCAACGTGACTAAATTCTACGGACCTGTTATTAGAATTTGATTTTTACATATTATAAGGATATTTTGAAGTATAGTTTGGTTAGTGGTAAAAAGGCTAAATTTATTATGGACGTTTTATGCTGGATCAATGATAATTTTGGACACTATTACATTTAGGGGTGATACTTTTGTTATGACCATGAATGGGCCCATAAGCTTGTCTATTAGTGACATAATATTTAGCTTAACAGTAGCTTTCATTAAAAGGAAGATTTTTCAACTCCTTTTAGATACCAATAAAAAAGTTATATGCCCTAGATATGTGATGACATCTTGTTTGTGTTCCCCCCTAAACTCATGAAATGTTCAACAAATAAAAGAAATTTCCTGATATTAAATGAATAGTGAAAAAGGAGAACAATAACCTATCTATTAAATATCTATTTGAAACTCATATGGCAGAATTATACTACTGATTAGTTAATGATTTTAAAACATCTTAGTGTTAGGGGTTATTTGCATACATCTCAACAATTCCATTTCAATGTAAAGTGGTAGGTTTTAAAGTTTTCTTGGTTAGGAATTCAAAACTTTGTGAGTTTAAAAATAATATAAAAAATAATTTAGGTTGTTATAAAAAAGATTTAATTAAACTCAGTTATTCCAGAATCATTATCAACAAACAAATCAAGAAAATTTAATGCTAGACATAAATTTGATAGAACATTTAGCTCTAAACCATGGATTGATATGCTTACATCCCTAATATACATACAAAATTAATATTAATTATGTACAAGGGATTTAATATTGGTTTTAGATACCACTTTTTGCTAAATAGACTTATTAATAATTGTAAAGATAGGATTAAAGCTGATAATGAAGCTCAATTGGTATCCCTCATTATGCTCATCCATATAACAGAGCTAAATGCAGTAGTACTTATAGCTCATGTTGATAGTCCATGAGAAAAAATCCGGTCATTCCTATAAATCTGTCAGTGCTGAACTGACTTGTTTAGAAAGTAATAATAAAAAAATACAAAACAAAAGAAGCTTAGCACATAATTAGCTCTAAAAACTTAATAAATGTAAGAGCCCATAGCATTATTCTCAACAGACACTAATTGTTTAATGACATAGCCAATTGCTAGATCAATTTACACATGCAAATAAGTTAATATCTATAGTAATGAGTGTCTACTTTGGTATATGTTCTTATGCATGCAGATATGCTAATGTATTTGTTAATGCTAGTTGTAATTGTGTTTTGACAAGATATGCTATATCAAAAGCCTAGCTCAGAAAAGTAACAAATATTGTTTTGCATCTAAGATTTATTATTGTAATAGTTGATAATTGTGTATATGTATATATACATATATTGAAACAGATGTTTTGCTATGTCTCATATATATATAAATAATATAAAAAAACTCTGTCAGATAATGAAAATTATTCTACACGAATAAAGCATGATGAACCATTCAGTTTCAATAGGTCGCCATGATTCTGGTATACAGTACCGAAAGCACTTGGCAAATTGTTGTTAATAATTAATGTTTTTTGCATTTTGGTTGCTCTATTCATCACACTTTATTTGTGTAGAATAATATATATGTGTAAACAAATAGGTGGATTCAGCTAATATTCTACTTTTAAATTAATTTAGAAAATTTTGTTTTCTTAAACGTGTTATAAAAGTGTGATTGTATGTATATAAATGCACACACATAAATATGAAAAATATTTCTTTTATTTACTAAAGAAATGTAATATTTTTTTATAAGAAAAATGAATTTTCTAGTAAGTTTTTTTTATCTTATGTATAAGATTATTTTTAATATCATACAATAATGGCTTAATCTTCAAAATGTTTTAATCTGTTGTGATAAGAAGAAAATCTAAAGTTAAAAATTGTCTAGATAAGTCATGTACTCAAATTAATTAGTTTAGAATACAAAAATTTCTTAATTAAAAATCTGGGTTATTTGAAATATGTATAAGAATTTTATATTTAAAAACATGGCTTATCTAAAAATGTAAATCTAGAAAATTCTAATGTGTGTGGTAGAGCAATCAAATGCAAATCTTATAAAAGCTCACCAAAATTTATTGTGTCATTAGATTCTTATTCCACCTTTGGAGATTCTATTAGATACTATTCTATGCTTCTTTCACACATTGGTTCAATTAATCATGCTAATATTCAACACTCTGTGACTTTTTATTCTCCTCCTCAAGCTCTACTCATTGCCAGTAATCCTTCAAAATTAGGAGACTATTTATTAAGACTACAATTAATTTGTGGCAAGTGGTTTGCAGTTTTATAAAAATGAACCTACAACTCATTCTCTACTCTCCAACATATGAGAGGCTATGCATCTTATCAAGATGAACTCCATACTCTGAACCTAACTTCATCCTCCAGAATATCCTAAATTTAATGCCAACCTACATTGAAGCCTCTGTCTTTCAACTAACACATATCAAGAAACACCTACCAAAATCGATAAAGTACATACTTATCATTCAATGAATTCTCAAAAATCAAAGTGACACACTGATGGACTATAATGATGATATAATCTATTTATATATTCATTAAGCTAAGTGTGATTAGATTTGTTTTCATTACATATATGTGCATTTTTACAGTAATATTATTTTATGACGTATTATTAAGTCATTTACAATGTTTTAATTTTTATTTGAGTACGATTAAATTAGTCTATTTATTACATTTAAAAGTAATTATTGAAGAAGTTCTTCATTCTTTAAGAGTATTGACAGCTACTAACAAAGGTCTTAATTTTAGAATAAGTTTATTATCATTGTAGAATTATCCAATTCATGTCAACGGCTTTATGTCGCTCAAAATCGGCTACTTTTTGAACTATGGTACTGTTTTTATGCTTGTGTGATGTTGGGATTCAGCAATTATGCCCAGATAAACCTGTTAGCCACTTTATTTTCCATTCGCCACTCTAAATTTTCCCATATTCTGCTCCATCCCATTTCCTCAACATAATCTTTGTCAATTCTGTAGCCTTTATATTTAAATCCCCTTATCTTTTCACAAACCCAGCATAAAAACTAATAATTCCCTTTCTGTATAATCACTTTTTTCATATTTATTCTTCCATAACTTCATTATATGTATCCGTTCTGTTTTCAAGCATTTACATTCAATTAACAAATGCCTAATATTTTCTATTCCTTCCTTACATAATTTACAAAATAAATCACCCATATTTTTCCATTTACATGTATATATTCTCTTGTAGTGTATCTAAAGATCCCGTTCGAGCCTTAAACAATAAACTACTTTCCTTATTATTATCATATATTAACTCAAACATAAAAAAAGTCCCGTAGATGCTGACCTCTTTAGAATTATTTTACAAGTAAATAATCAATAAATTTGACATTTGAACTTTAACAATGGTGGAAGACAAGCTTTTCTAGATGCTGATTGGTTGCTTCTCATTTCAACAAAAGAAGAGGCCTGTCAATAATTTTTCATCGTTTCAACTTCTTAGTTTTGCATTTCAAAATGAAAACGAATGTTTTAGAGTGGTTTTTTTTTAAGTATTTTTTTTATATAATATAAATTATTTTCATAAAATATACTGAAAACATAATTATTTTAGAAAAACAGTACAATTTTAGTAAAAAATTGTATACTTATACAGGAACGTAAATTGAAAACGATACCAGTGCTAACAACAATTTTGATACCTGTCAACAGTTTACATTGACCCAAGCTCTTTATTTGATTTTCAAACAGAAATGAATAATTTAGAGTATTTTGCTGGCATTTATTTACATATTATAATGTATTTTGATAAAATATGCTAAAAATAAAATTATTTTGAAAAGTAGTTACGATTTTAGTAAAAATAACGTAAAATTGAGAAAGAAATCACTGACGTCAGCAAAACTTTTTAGTTGGCTAGGAATTTTCGTTTTAGATTCACCGACAACGAATATTTTTATAATTATAAGTAAAAATTTATTTTTGAAAAAACTTTCGTTCACTTTCATAACCTGACAAATTATTAATATGCTTTTTACAAAACGAATATAATATTAAAAGATTAATATATTTTTATACAGCTGAGTTTGTTAAATGATCGATCAAAAGTTGTAAAACTTTAATTCACTTGGCCAATGAAAATTAAAAAAAAATCTTTTCCAAGAAAAGAATTTTAAGTGTAATGTGCTATTATATTTAGAAATAAGAGTGTTGGTCTACTTGTGTATGTGTGGAAATAAAATAAATCCATTAAAAATCCAGTTAATTTAGTGCTTTCCTTTTATTGTGCCTGTGTTAGCTATATATCTACCGGGCTGACTTTATTTTATATTATCTCTGGTCCACTACATTCATTCTCTTTTAACCCAGGTTACCAGTCACTCGAATTGTCAAAAGCATGGCCAACCTCAGAAATAGTTTCTCATGCCTCTCTCATGTGTAATGGGCCTTATTATTTTCCGTCCAATTATCCAGTAATAAACAAGGCAAAACTCTCTCCATACAGTAGTGCCACCCTGTGCCAACCAGAGTAATTATGTGCTAGTATAAGAGCTGGTGATCATGTGATGTTTAGTGGTTTATCCAGTAATAGGGATCTTACCACACCCATGAGTCTTAGTAGTAGTTATATATAGATAAGCATATGGTTAGATAAATTGAAAACTTTTATATATTTGAAGAACTGTTTCTAAAAGATTATTTTAGTACTATAGAATTGATTAAAAAGGGGAAGGACAAATTAATTGTCAAGACTTTTTAGTAAATAAATTACACTATCAAAACATCTACAAATGTTTTTATTTTTTGATTTTCTACTTTCTTTTATTCATTTACTAATAAACTGTTATTATTAATTTAATTTGTCTGTCATTTGTTTTGCTCTTATCTGTCTATCAATTGTTTAATAGTCAGTAGTCTCATACTCTAAACTGAGCTGGCTTCATGAGCAATTATTATATTAAAATATGTTCATATTATCATATATTCAGTCACAATATACATTTTCCAAACTGGTATGCTGGTTTTGTAATACCTCAAGTGATGGGTATATGGTGCCTGGTACAATATATATATATATACACAGGGATTCATGATGTAGTGGTCAACATATTTACTTCTATGTCCATGTCTTAAGGATTGAATTTAGGTAAGCAAACCAGGAAATGTATACATTTTAATCCAGGTATGTGATTTTTTATGTATTCATTTATAGCCATACCAACTATTCATCCAATTAATGGTAACTAATTGGATGTCTTTCTAACTAAAATAAAAACAGGACACTAAACATCCTCAATATAAAATCAATTTAAAAATCTCTCAACATTCAGAATTGTAATAGTCTGATCTTTTTTTTTCACTGTTTCTCAGTAAAGGAATGTTGGAGAGACATTTGCTTTAAAGTAAGGTAGTTTTACCTTATTCTCTCTTAGATATATGTATTATTATTTTTTAGGGAAACCTAGGGGTATTCCAGGTCTTGGACCTTCAGATGTTCAGTGAGTTTGTTTACAAAATTATTTGTTTTTCAATGTTATTATTATTTTCAGAATATTAATATTTCTAATTTTTGATTATTTTTTTTAGAGAAGGCAATCTCCATGATATAGTTACTGCAGGTAGTTTTCATTATTTCTTGGTTAACCTTCATCAAAAATATGGACCAATTGCTTCCTTTTGGATGGGACCTCTATTTACTGTTAGTCTAGCTTCACCAGAACTTTTCCAAGAGCATTCAAGTTTGTTTGATAGACCAAGTAATTTTTTTAAAATTTTTTAATGATTTATTTAAAAATAAAATGATGTTTATTGCAGCCATTTTTAACAAAAGAGAAGAACCTGTCTGGTTAACCAAATAAAATCAGTGTGTGTGTGTAGTCACTGACTCTGAGCTTTTGAACATATTTCCATAATTATATAGTATTATGGCTTTTAATATCTCATTAACAGAGTTAATACTTGATTATAACTCAAATAACATTATAATTAGTAAATTTGATTTGCTATTTGTAAGTCTGCAGAATTATAGTTAATAACTTTTATAGGTAACAAATTAAAAAAACAATTGCAATTTTTAAAAACACTAATGAAATACCAGATTTGATTTCTTATCTTGGAATTCCAATAGAAAAACCTCAATTATTTGATGATTTCACATTTGAAACAAATGTTATTCTTTATTGGATGTTATTTGTATAAATAATAATTTTCACAAAGAAGTAACAAAAATACATTATGAAAAACCATCTTGTATTTATGAAAGATGATTTGAAAATGAAAGTAAATGCAATTTAATCACTCTACTTTGAACACTTTTTCGAAAAAACCTTTTATTGTATATATATGCATACACAATCTAATGTTTTGACTGTCCTGCAGTCTTCTTTACAGCTATTTTTTAATTAAAATAAAAGTGGCTCTGAAGAATACTGCAGGCAGTTGAAATGTAAAATTGTGTATGCATATATGTACAATAAAAAGTTTTTTGCTAAAAAATGTTCAAAGTAGAGTGGGTAAATTGCATTTATATAAGATATTACAGCAAAATAAAGGAAGTGATGAATTTGGTAATATTTCTGAAGAAAATGAAAGTAGTTATTTATTAAAATTAAATGGGAAATTAATCATTTTAGCAATGTCTTTTGCAGTGTTTTCTTTTAGTAAATGTTCCCATTTAGATATGTCTAAAATCTTTACCTTGAATGTTTTTATCCTTTCATTATTAGTCATCCAATTAATTAACACTAACCATTAAAACAATTTTTAATTAAATATCTGACAGAATAGACAATTGGTTAGAATATCATCTTAAATTTATGTATTCATGAATTGTACTAATTATCACAAGGCAGACCAGTAACACTTGGAAAAGAGAGAAGAATGAAGCTCATATTGGTAGGTTTTATACTAACCTGTAATATTATTAACAGTTAAATGTATTTAGAAAAGTATAAATAAAGTTTAAATTTTTCTAAAAAATATTTAACAATTCAAATAGTGATGGAGTCCAATATATAATTGTAATTAAAAAAAGTTTAATATATATATATTAAATTTACAGCGTAAATGTTGTATCCTGAAATGTTAATAGAATGTAGCACTAGTAGATCTTTTAGCTCTTCATCATCAATCTCCTTTTTTTAAAGCACTCAAACTCTTCCAAAAATGTAAATAATTGTTAATTTTACTGTCTGTAATTTTATATATTGAGATAGTAACTCATCTATTTCAATATCTAATTTATTTTAAATTTTCATGGTTGGCAAAGTATAAGTTAAATTTCATCTCATATTTTTTTATGTAGATTTATGTTATATACACACACAGTTATAAAGATTTGCACTTATAATTAAGTTTGGTGAATTTTATTTTAGTTTGAAAAAAATAAAGAAACTCTTCTATTGTAAGTAAAACTATTTCACATAAATCTATTGAAAATGTATATTAAATAGACTCACTATACGTATTGCCATGTGATCACATGGTGATCATGTGATGTTTATTGGCTTAAAATGTATATTACAGTAACAATATTTAATAATAATCTATAAAAAAAAATATTAATTATTTTATATTATTTTGTATCAAATAAAATTTTTAAAAAAATCTTTTTTTATTATTATTAAGCCTTCTCCCTAGTATTGAAAATGTTGGATTTCAATTAATATTTTAAGTAAACTGAATGAATGAAAATAATTACTAGCTAAATCAATTAAAGAATTTTTGGTAAATTGAATGAATGAAAATAAGTACTGACTTATCTAATTTTAAACAAAATGTAAGCAGGTAATTACTGGCTCTGTTAAATAAGAAATTTGTTACATGAATGGGTTTGTTAATTTAAAAATTTTTGGTAATGAGTAGGCTTGTTAATCAAAAAAAAGTGAATGATATAAAAAGACCAGCTCAGACTTATGTTCATTCTGCTTCTCATTGGCAATGACTCTGCTTCTTATTGTGATTGTTGCCTTTGATAGCTTAGAATAATGTATCTTGGACATTTACCAATTGTCAAGTTAATAACCATGAGCAGCTAAAGTACTGGGAAATGAGCACTTCTTCAGTACATAGTTTGTAGCCATTGAATGTCCAACTTTACTTGCTGAGTTTAAGTTAACAACATGCCATCTACTATATTCACATATGCTGTTCAGCAGACATGCTTCTCAATATTAAATAAAACATTTCATTGTGACTACCTACAAAATTGAAAAACGGGAAATAAAGAGACTTTATGTGGAAATTACTAAAGAGCTCCATTTGTGCACATATGTATATATATATAAATGCAACTTTTCTGGAAAATAACTCCTTCACTAATTTTTTTTCTGGGATTTAGAATAAACATTTAGTTATGAACTATTTTATCAAACATTACCAACAAGCCAGTTATAGTTAAAATTTGAATGATGTAATTTTGTTTTTATGTATTTATCCATTATAAAACTATTTTTTTAATGTTTATATAAAATATATAACTTAGGGTATCTAATACAGCATGGTAGCTTTAGTCTAAATAGAAGAAACATTTTTTTAATTTTAAGTTTAATTTTTTCCTCCTCATGAAGAGTTTTAATTAAAAAAAGAAGAGAAAAAATTACTTCCAAGATTTTATTGTTTACAGTAAAGTTTCCAACAGAAAAAAAAATGTTTTAAAAAGTGATAGATTTTTTTATTATTATTGTTTTATAATTTATATTTAATAATTAATAGAGTACCTATAAAGATTTTCAAAATTATTAATATATATGTGTGTTTGATTTGATGTGCACATAATTATATAAATTGTTAATACTCTGATTAAATTTGTTAGTAGTTTTGCTTGTTTACTCTGTTTGCATCACACATGTCTGAAATTAAAAGAATTGATATATGTATATGTGTGCATTGTATATAGAAATCTTGGATATTTATTCACCATGTGAATTTGTTATATATTTTGTTCATTTGTGGTTTATACTATTATTTTTGTAGTGAGAAGCTCATAAATGATTATATTTTGAGTAGAGACATTTCTCCCCATAAATTATATTTTTTGCTGTATAATACAGATGATTTAGAATTCTATTTATTTTCATTCTAATTTTAATGGTCTTGGGTGAAATGCACAGTGTATGGGCTTAATTTTTGTAAAGACCTGCATGTGTGAACATTTATAGTGGATTAAGGCTACTTAATTATTGTTTGCTTAATGCAAAAGTGAAATATATATATTCACTCATCTTAATAAATCAATCTTAATGTAATTATCAAACTTCAGAGATGATCCAATATTATAAGTAAATTTTTGGGGGAATGTAATATTTTACACTACCAATGCTAACATAAGAAGATGTCATTACCATTCAAATGCATTTATTTAAACTATTGTATTCAAATCTGAATATATTTGAATTTATGCTTTGAACTCAGATACATTTAAACTATGTGGTATTTGAACCCTACAATTGAACTGTATATTAGCCTGTATTAGATTGTTAATAAACATTGTTTTGTTGATTGGTAGATTTATTCAATGTTTTATTTACTGTTGTCTGCTCTTTCAATTGATATTTTCCAAAGATTTCTACTCTCTGCAATCTAGAGATGACTTTAAATGTCTGAATGATGGTATATCTGTGGTATGAATTTATACTTAGTATCCTCACCAGTAAATTATAATTTTCTAGACTATAGGTCTAGTGGCACTCTTTGGTGATGGATAGTGGGGTACCTGCTATCCATTACAATATATGCATAAATTTGTTTTCATATTCTGTATAAATTTATTTCATTAATAATTAAAAAAATTTTAAAATATTATTAAGAAGATTGCCTTGACTCAGGTTGAGATTATTGATAGTTTAAAGGTTGCTTGTTTTTTTTTCTTCATATGTCATAGCATCGGCCAGGAAGCGAACCTGCTAACCCGGGACAACTGCTTGTAAGGCAGCTGTGCTGACCTCTCGACCACCAATGCTTTACAAAGGTTGATTGTTATCATCTACATTTATTAAATCCTTAAGTAATTGGCTTTATTGTTTTTTAAAAACACTGTATATACATAATTTTATTATGTAGAAATTTTTATACAGCAGTGAAAATCAGAACAATAAATTTCTTGATTAGAAATTTGTCAGTTTATTCGGTCACTCATTTTTTCTTTACCTGTAAAAATTTTAAGTTTGATTTCTTTCCATCTTTCATTTAGCAGTTGAATTAATTACATAAATTAATTAGAGCTACTAGATTAAGGTTGAAAAATTAAATAGAAAGCTTATTGAAATTAAGCTTACTAATTTGTGGGTATTAAACTTTGAAAAACTCCATTATTGAAGTGTAATCTTTTACATATATTAAGGTTATATTTAAGATTCTTTATTTTTTCTCCATGTAAGAAACAGTAATATAGTTCTTCATAAATAATTTATAAGCAGTTATTGAATTTGTTTTTAATTTTTAATTTTATTTTTAAATGTGTATAGCCTTTATTTATTTATTAATAAAATTGTGTTATATGTGTGTACATTCTGAATAGTCATGTTGAAAACATATGTACTGTATATGTATGTGTTAAAATATTATATATATATATATAATTTACAGCCAACTATGAAGTTTATTTGGGAAAACCTTTGGTATCAAATAAAATAGATACAAAGGATATTATATAAAAACCTCCATTACTGTAAATATAGTGTGTTTACCCATTAAAAATAACTGAATAGTTCATAAGAAGTTTGATCACTGTAAGTATCAAGGTTGGGCTACAATTTATGGATTTTGAGATCCAGAGTCTACTGCTCTCCCATTATACAAACCACACAGGATATTTTACCAATAATTCCAATATAGAAAACATCATCTGACATTGCAAATGCTCTATCATTTTATATTGTCATATATCTTTTCATTTATGTCTAGTTTTTTTTTTTTTGTGAATTTAAAATTTTGCTTTACCAACTTCAATCAAACACATTTTTAAATTTATTTAACTTTTGTTTTCACACTGTATATTCAAATATCAACTCATTACTTATAAATGGTACTTTAGTATTAAAGCTGCAACATGGAGCATGTATTACACCTACTGCACCTGTTCACATTTGTATCAATCCACTGATAACTTTGTAATCTTGTGATCTGACCAAAATAACGTGTACATGGATCTTGTACACGATGTTTTTTGGCAAAAAAAGAACATGTACACAGATCAAATACATGCTCCATGTTGCAGAACTAAAAATAAGTAAAAGTAAAAAAATAATAAAACATAATAAATATATAAATCATTTTCAATAACAAATTCATTCAAATATCTATGACTTTCAACATTAACAAGTTTCCAAAAAAATGCAACTTTCTCAAATATGAAGACATCCTCAGTTTTGTGTATTCTTCTCTGCATGAATCCCACTAGGTAGGAGTCTAAATGCTGTCTTTCTCTCCCTCATTAATACTTATTTCACCCTTTAAAGGAACCCCACAGTCTTTCAATATTTTGGGTGTACACTCCTGTTTCTGGGTTCACAAAATTATGCATGGGGTTGACTTGGAAATGGTCATAACTGGCTTCACTTAATTCATCAGACAATAACTGAAAATGTCAAAGTATCACAAAAAAAAATGACACATTGATTAAAAAAAAACATGTTTTCACATGTAATCACAGGGATTATTTTTTTTCAATTTGAAGTCATCACCCTATTACACATTTATTGTGAGTGTGAAAAGGCCTATCTTCTCTACATTGCAGCTTTAATACTAAAGTACCTTATAAAATCATCCTTAAAAATACTATACATTAAATGTACAGAGTTTGATGCCATCTCAGTCTAAGCACTAATTTGATAAGTATTTGTTTTAACATAATCTCTGTTTTATTTTTTAAAAATGTGTTAAAGAAATTGTCTCAAGTCAGGGTTACAAACTCAAACTTTTATTTCAATACCCAAACTCATTTTACTTTAAATGTATCTTCAATTCTGCAAGATATCTTCATCCTCCAAAATAAAGCAACTGAAATAATATTACATTGGGGGAAAGTCAATATCAGTTGGATAGATTTTCATGAGCTTTGAAATGCAAACTTTTAACAAAAATAGGATTATAACATCTAGAGAGAAAATAAATTAATTAAATGGTTTCTAATATTGATGAAAAAAAATGGCAATGATTTTTATTTAGTTTCTGGTGATGATAATCAATCTTCAGAAAGATGAAAATAAATATGTTTTCATAAGTTTGAAATGTAAAGTATGTTTGATATATAAAGTACTAGCTTACAGATAATTTGCTTTAAATAGTAGTGAAAATCAGACAAAGTTTAATCTATATCTCCACATGCTTTTAATAAGATAGAATTTATTGTCTTATTTTTAAAATTAAAAGATAACTAAATTTAATTAATTACATATATTGTGCTTCTCTTCCCTCTTTTTGCATTTTTTTAAGCAATTTTATTTTCATTCTTTCTAAGGGTTTTGATAGTTCTCTAAATATTTAATAATATCACATTGCATTATAAAGTATTAAATATCAAGTTCAGATGCAGTTTACTTTTGAATTTCAAATGATTATAACTGTACATAAACCTATTCTATGACAATTAAAACAAATTTAAAACCTTATATATATAAAATAATTATTAATCTATATCTTATATATATCTCATATACTTTCATGTTCTTATTGTTATAATTATTTTAGGCTTATAACACTATTATATAATCTTATAATTTAATATATTTTTATTATATAATCACATGCCTATATAATATATTTTTAACATTTTCATAGCAATTTTAATTCGATTATAAATAAAATTATATTTTAAAAACATTATTATAAAGTTTTTCCCTGTTTAATATTATATATGGATCTTAGAGTAATCAAAATTATCTTTTTATCTTAACTCTTACTTTTGGTTTTTTAAGTTATATTTATATAGTTAAATAGTAATTCTATGGAGTTGTATAATACATGCACATAAATTAATAGATAAGTATTAGTGAGTCATTAGGCAGTCTAAATGTGGCAAAATAAGATAGTTTTGTTTTCATAGATAAATATTTAACTTATTAAGTAAATATATTTGGGTTGGGATTAAATATCAATTAACTGTAAAAAAGGTACCAATGTACACAGACATCTAACACATATGTTAATTGGTGGTGTGTGAAAAAATGTATATGTTAAAATTTATATTTTGTTTCATATAAAAAAAATTTAAATAAATTTACATTTCCTTCTATAATTAAGAAAGATAATTTTAATTTCAATTTTAATAAAATGTTGTTTTATGATAATAGATCAAATTACAAATTTAACAAATGTATAGAATAAGCCTTACCTAAGATTATTAAAAATTAAAAAACCAGAACTAAATCTAACAAACAAAGGTATTCTAGTTTTATTTCTCAGAAAAAACATTTTAATCCTATTTGGTAAAAGTATTTATACTTAAAAATAAGTATTTTTAAAATGTTAATTGTGTAGAAAATTCTAGATGTTTTATTATTTATAAGACTAAAAATGTCCACATATCAAATAAAGAAATAGTTATATAAAAATAATATTTTTATATTAAGTTAATTGGTAACTACTATTGTGAGAATTAAAAAAATAAATTACCATTGTATACTAGATCAGTACAAAGTAAGTGGTAGTTATATACAAATGTTAGAGATCTATTTTAAATTTCAGTGCCATGCCAAAAAGAAGGTCTATGCTCATAACACTTATCAAGTCTGAGTAATTCAACAAGTAAAAATCTCTCATTCTTTGTACTAATCCTCTGAAAATATTTCTAAATAGATACCCTTACCTGAACTACAACTAGATTTCATAAATGAATTTAAACACCATTCAGAAGTAATTTAAACTATCTTATATACCAAATGAATGACTGAATAAAGGAGCTATGTAATTCTGAAAATTACAAATTCTTCTGATAATAAGTAATTTCCAAGCTATTGATATCTTTCTAGAATCCCTCAAATAAGGTATTTCTAAAAACTATCAGAAATATGTTACAAAAAATCTATATTATACTATGATATAAGTTGTACAATATTCCTGAAAATAATTCATAAAAACGGTGTCTCGAGAAGCCAAAGGTAAGTATTTAATTGTGCTAAAAGTATTTTCCTGAAGCCAGCAATATGAGAGTTGGAGTTGCCATATTCTGAATGGATCATTGATCAAAAGTCATACAAGGTTAAAGGATCCAAAAGATTTGAACTGAATACTTAGTGTCTTCATTATGTTTGTGCCTTAATTTGCATAGCTTTATCTGAAAAGGGTAAATTGAAATTCCAATAGCCAAAAATATGAACTATCATTTACTTACAATGGAACATTATTGAATTCAAGCCATATAACTGAATCACATTAAAATTAAATGTTAAAATTCTACAGCACCAGAAAACAAACATTTATTTGGATTTCATAAATTAAAAACTACATTGTTTAATTTATTCAGATAAATCTGCCATGAAAATATTTTATTAGATTAATTTTTTTTTTTTCTAATTATATCAAAATTTTAATATATTTTGTTAATATTTTTCTATACCAACATGCATGAAATATATATAATACATTTATAAAATTAATAATAAGTTTTGAGAATTTCAAGATTATTTTATCAATTTTAATTTAAAAGTCTATTTTAGGCAGAAGTGTATGTAAGTAAACAATAAAAGATTCCACTTGTGTAAACATTAAAAAAGAGTTTGAAAAGAATGCAAAGGCTGTCAAAAATACAAAATTGCAGCAGAAATTATAGAAAACTCTCAATTTGATTTAACAATGGTTAAACATCCTGACTTATTGCAAAGATTGGAGAAGAGATTAAAATAAATGGAAAGATCAAATTAAAGTCTAAAATATATATAAACATTAAAAGCCTAAAGCTAAACTAGTCAATAAATAATCAAAATTATTCCAAATTCACAACTCAAACAGACTAGCTCAAAAAATAAACTCTAAAATACAACCAATGATTTTACTGCTACAAATAGGCTTCTCAACGGTAAAGAACTATAAAAATAACATATTTAAAGTAAACATTACCCACCATCTCACATTCCATACACCTTTAATATTAAAAGAACTTTTAATATTAAGTTCTTTTAATATTAAAGGTGTTTGGTATGTAAGTAGAATTGTGGGTAATGTTTACTTTAAATATGTTGTTATTTTGTAGTTCTTTACACTTGAAAAGCCTGTTTGTAATAGTGAAACCATTGGTTGTATTTTAGAGTTTATTTTTTGTCTACACTGGTTGAGTTGTGAATTTAGGATAAATTTGAAAATAGATATAGTATTAATGAATGATTATATAGTTGATAAAAAAATATTAAAGAATTGAAAACAATATAGAGATGGTAAAAGATTTAAAATGAAAACAGAAATAGAGTACAAGCTAAATGTAATCAACTAAGAGAATGCTGAAATTGATTTTTAAAAACTAATTTATCATAAACTACAAAAGTTTGTGTGACATCCAGAACAATTGTCATTTGATTAAATAAAAAAAAATTTGGTAAAAGATCATATAACTCCACAATATCTATAATTTGATTAAATATGAGAGAGACACTTTTGAAATCCTAAAGATTATATAATGATATGAATATGTGCCATAAAAATAGGCATAATAAATATGCTAAAGTCTATTCAATATCCATTTTGCTATTCAAAATGTTTTGGAAATGCACTAGAATCTATACAATGCTTTCAATATTTGCTGTAGAATTAAGTGCAAGAAATATTTCCAAGTTTCACATAATACTCAAAGAATTTGTGTTTTAATTAAAAACATTTTTTATGGGAAATAATAAAATATATACTTATGTCTTGTATGGGATGTATTTAAAAAGAAAATAAAGAGTTTAAAAAATACCTTATTAAGATTTTTGCAAAATCAAAAAAATAAAAATTATACATGCTTATATTAAATTTTTTATTAAATATTTTGTTTATATATCCATTTAATTATCAGACTATATAGTGATTTTGCAAAATAAATCAACAAAATAAAGATCTTTGTGAAAAATATGTATGTTTGGCAGATTGAATGAGCTTTTTTTTTCCTTGAAAGAAAATTCATAAAAGACAAGAAATTTAATTCATTTAATAATAAGTCGAAGTGAAAGATGGAATTGTATAAAAGAGCATCCAAGAGCCTATCAGTCATGTAAAATTAGAGAAACAAAGATTTAGTCTAACTCTTCAATGCCTAGATATCCCACTGATGCTTTTGCCTAGGAATAATCTGTCTTCATTGGAGAAAGGATCATTGATGTGTTGTTAATTAAAGCCATAGAATGTCATATACTTGAAGTTGACTGTTACTGAATTCATGCTATCAAATAAGTGAAATTAACATCTAATGTTAAAATTGTATACTTCAGAAAATAAGCAAATATCTATTCTAACTTTGTGAAAAGAACATTTTCGAAATTGTTTGAATAAATTTATTATCAATATTAAATCTGCCATTATAATATTTAAATAAAAGAATATTTAATATCTGATTATTATTAAAAAAAATTTAATATTTTTATTGTATACCTTTGCATGCTGAATATATGCATGCAATTAACATATATATATATTCAATCTCTATGGTCAAATTGCAATCCTTAGTGTCCATAAATATATGAGATCATAAATAAAGGTGGGATTCCACCTTTGTTGTTAAAAGGAGGTTGTCTTGACAACAGTTTGAGATTGTTGATTGTTATTTATATTGGGATTGTCTAAGTGTCGACTAGTTTCTAGTGATTACTTATAAACCCATTTAGCATTGAGCATTATTACACTTATTATTTAACTAATACTTTGGATGCAATTTAAAAATTATAATTTCAATTTGTAATGTTATAATTGACTATTTATTAATGTGCATTCCGAACAGGTTATATTTACCTGTTTAAGGAGGTTAATTTAAACTTCTTTATATCAGTATTTGATCAAGTTGCAATCTTTAGTGTCTATATAAATATATGGAGTTATAAATAAAGATGGGATTGCACATTTATTGTTAACAGAAGGTTTCCCTGACAATAGTTTGAGATTGTTGATTGTTATCTATATTGGGATTATCTCAGTGTTGACTGGTTTCTAATGGTTATATTGAATGGTATAATAGAATGTTTACTTTTATATACCACATGAATTGGATAAATCAAAATCTATAGCAGTATAAATTGTACAAGTCTACTTATATACACCCCAAATCTTTTGAATACACTAAATCTATAATGATATAAATGGGCTAGCTAAAATTGTTAGAGCTACAGAAATTGAACAAGCCAAATCAGTAATGGAATAAATTTGGATAATAATTTTATTTAAACTCTAGTAATAAAGAAATCCAAAAATCTATACTAGAATAAAGTTAAAATTTATTAATAATATTTATTAAATAAACAAATATCATACATAAAACAAAATAATGAATCTAATAAAATATTTAACAGATATATTAATTAATAATTTATATGGGATTAATTCATGAAATAACCCTTTTATTATTATACTTCAAAATTTATAATAGTGTTAAAAGATGAATAAAATTATTTAAGCTTGATGATTATATATAAAGTTTGTATCAATAATTTATTGACTAACTCTTTATGTTTGAATAATATCAATCCATATCTATGAAAACATTAATTTCACTTTTAATAATTACTGAATTTTAATTAATTGTAAAATCTATATTATTCAACTGATTAAACTTTAAATGTCTGTAATTATATAAAGACCATTAATTATTATTGTCATATCATGTATCTACTAACTCAAATAAGGCTATGGACTCACATTTAATAAATAAAACAATTTTTATTTATAAAACAAGATATTGGTTAAAATATTTAATAGCTCAAATCAGTTTACTATAAAATGTTTTTCTTGTTTTAACTGTAAGGTGATGTTAAGACATTGTGCATTTTAATCACACAAAAAATATTGATTGGTTATTTTTAATAAATATTATATTTATGTTAAATATACAAATCAAAGTGCTAATATGTTTTAGTATGCTTATTTGACCATTTATACCACAAATAAGATAATCAATTTATCATAATTGTTATTTTACACACAACTTATTACCATAATCGCTTATAAATGAAGAAAAACCAGTTACTGGATAAACTCTATTATAATTATTTAAATTTTAATTTAGAATTATTACACTTTCTTTCTGGTATTACACACACACACACATATATATAATATACAAATCAATATATATTGTGCCCTTGTCTGTAGGTCATAGGTAGGGTAGAAAGGTCAATTATTAAAAAAATTTTAAATTTTAAGTTATATTTGTAAGATATATAAATAATAATAAGAGAATGAGATTTTATAGTACAATTTAAAGCTAAAAATACCTGGTAGGTAACAGTGTAATAAATTATTTTAAAAGAAAACAATTAAATAAAGCTTAATCATATCATTGCTTATGGTTGTGAAAGCTGGCCATATAAAATAATACAGCTATAGACAGTTAAAAGTATATCAATTATTTAGTATAATATTTAAAAAACTAATAAATTAAATAAATGAAATGTAATGTTATAATTGTATTTAATCATCAAATTTAATAGAGTATAATTTATTAATAAACTTTGGGATGGTGAGAGTTATATTTAGTTTAACATTTAAAATTATTTTCTAAATTTTTTATAAAATATATCAGTTTTGGTAATTTAAACCAAGACGTAAATAAAAATCATTTGATAAAAGTTAGTAAACACATGACCGTATATTAAATACCTTCACGCACACTCTTGGTAAAATAATAATAAACTGTGTGAATTTAAAACTAGATATAATTGCCATCGATCATTAAAATGAAAGTTAAAAATATTAAATATTGTTTTAATAATTATTTTAAAACTTAGATGATTTTTTTTTATATAAAACTATAATTGAATTTAAAAATATTGGTATAAATATTCCAGACATTACGTCATCAATTCTTAACTTTGAACATCTATTCTGTTATCAAAATAAAATGAATAAATTGTTCGCGCTAAAATAAATATTAACCAATCAAAGGATGTAAAATTAACAGACAAAAAGCTAAGAATTATACAGAGCGGGAGAAGTAATGGGAAAGTAAAAGGGAAAGTAACACATTTTGATGGCTGGTAACATCGTAGCTGAACAGTAATATAAATTTATAATTTCGGATTTATTCTCAAAGTTATTCTGTATCATATAATATATTTTGACTACAGAGATATGCATTGCTAATTTTAAGTTTATCTTACCAGGAAATTTTATTCAAATTTAACCAGAAATCCTACAGTAACATGGAAGTACAAGAAAAAATATTTAAAGTGATTGCTGAAAGAAAAATAATGGAAAAGTATCTTAATAAGACCTTAATTGTGCTCAACATGAAACTTAGTCTTATAACTGAAAGGAATACAATTGGGACGATATGTGAAAATCTGAAAAAGAAGCTGCTGTTCGTCAAGAACAATTTATGACGATAAATTTACAGAGCTATCTTAAAACTAAGTTATACTTCTCTATGAACAAAATTTTAATATGCGTTCTAGTACCAAGAAAAATAATAATGAAGAAAAGTGTTTAATTTTAAAGGGAAACATTATCTAAAACTATAGTTCCAGAATGTTAAAATAAAGAAAAAAGTTAAAGACTAATATGAAAGTGCTATCTATATTATGGAAAGGAACGGAAAACTTTAGACAGTCAGAGAAAAATATTCTAACATACTAAATGGAGAAAATACTTGATGGAAACAAATATAAGATTAAATGACTAAATAAAAATGGATCCATGGAAACCAGAAATTTATTGAAGATTTAAAATAAAATATCTACAAGATGCATCGGGGGAAACCAAGCGCGCGGGAAAAAAGCTAGCAGACTATGTTGAAGGAGATATCAAGAATTAATAAGTGTATAAAATATTGAGAAAACTAAGGATCATCGTCGATGAAGATTATTAAACAGAGTTATTTTTTTTATAGAACATTAAGTGACTGAAGAAAAAAATAAAGTATATATTTTTTTTTAGCTTTACGATGAACAATGTTCAAGCAAGTTCGACAAAGCAGTATCGTAAATATAGTTTAATATTTTTATTTGATTGTATTTAAAATATAAAAATTCTATATTAGCTTAGGGAAACATATAAACATGAATTTAAGAATAATTAGATTTTAGATATAATAGCTTAATAGAATGATAGAAATATTATTATAAAAATAAATGTATGTATGGAAGTTTTAAGTATCTACAAGAAGTAATGGAATGGTGAAGCCTTCAGAATACGATCAAGAAGATAGAGATCGTATTGGTAATTGTGATATTATTGATAATGCATAATGTATTTTTTTTTAGGTCATCTATTAATGAAGAATGATGTATGAAAGTTTTTTAAATTATAAGTACACATTTTATCCAACATTAAAACAGATATTTGAGATAGTAGTAATTTTAAATGTGCATGCAATAAGTTGTTGTAAAAATATAATTAATGATATAAGTATCATAATAATTATGTGATTCTTTTGAACTTTTATGTTGCATAATATTTAGATAATTTTAAAATAGTTGGTATATTATAAATATACGAGATAAGTAGTAAAAGATTTTCTTAAGAATAGCTGTATAGTTTGAACTAAAAATGAATTTTATTATTGTTAGAAATGTAGACAGAAATTTGTCGATGTAATGCATAGATAAATCTAGAGAAATAAAATCGGATAGTGACTTGGTAGTACTGGTGTAGAGGAAACCAAGATGATGTTTTTGCCAATAAATAAAAAAGGAAAATCAAATATTTGGATCATAGTATTTTGTGTGATTTCAGTATAGCTAACTAAGTCCTATCACTGAACACATATATTTTGGACAGTGTTTTTTACGTATCTTTGAAACTTTTTGATGTTTTATAAAGCTGAAGAAATAGCTTTAGCATCACTCCTATAGTAGAGGTGGATAGACAGATAAAGGTCACTCCTCTATGGTGTTCTTTAAATTCACTGTGCCATCATTGTAAAGTTTTATGACGGATAATATTCTAGTTGTTTTGATCCTGCGCATCTATTTTCGCTATCCTTGTTTCATGAATATACATCGTCAGAAAGATATTTTTATAGAAATTATACATAAAATAGAAATGAGGCTAGGTTGTCGTTATGTAAGAATAGTTTATTTACTAGAATGAGTTAGGATTGTTATTTTAAAAGTAAAAGTATAAATGTCATAAAGAGATGAAGAATCATATGATATAGTTTTAAAAAGTAATTCTGAAATGAATATAAGATTTTAAAGGAAAAATCTAAACAAAGTTTTTAAAGTAATAATAAATTTTAATATTTTATATGATATCTAAAAATAGAGATTGCATGTTGGCTGAGAAATGATTCAATAATGTGTAACAGATATATGTATTTGTGCATGGTGTGTTAATGATTATAATTACCATACGAAGCAAAGGCTTGGATAAGTATTTGATTAATAATTATTGTATAGTCAATAATAAAACAGAAACATCAAAATGTCAAGAAGGGTTTGAATCTTTGGGATTCCATACGAATAATAATATAAAAATAGAATTTTATGATTTTGTATAATTTTTACTACGAAGGTAAAATTTTTTGTAAAAATATAATTTTAAAATTAATAGAGATATAAAGTATTAATGATAATTGTTGATAGATACATTTTTGTAACGAGCTAAACTAAAATCAGATAGCTAATAATAATAATACTGTATAAGAGTTAAAATAAAATAAATAGAAATTTAATGTTAAGAGATAAACTAGTAAAGTAATTTTGTAACAGGAAAGTAGGGATATCCGATGTACATAATGTAAATATTTTTATTTGTATAATTATTAATAAACTATGTTGTAAAATTATTTGTAAGCTTCGTGTCTTAGTTATATTTCTCCACATAGAATGCATGATATCGCAATACACATTTATAATTGCAACAAACATATAATTTTGCACAAAGTAGATAAACATAAAAGTGTTATAATAATTCTTGAAGATTTATTTGTATGATAAAATTAGAGGATTATAATTATATCGTTTATTGGTCATAAGTTGGTTGCCACAATATTAAAATAAATTATATGCCAATATTACAACACGTATTTTGATTGTTAGATTATTAAATACTACCATGAACGTAATATTTATTTATTTATTTCATTTTAAGAAGAAATAGGATTACATTATACTATTATTATCATTATTCTTATTTATTATTGTTAGTTATTGCGTAGTGAATTTATGACATAAAATTCCCTTCTCATAGTTTACTACCGTAATTAAATCAGTTTAAATGCAATTTATGAACCTGAGATTTATTTGATTTGATTTTATTTCATTTATTTACTTAAATTATTTAATTGAGCTAGGTTATTATTACAAAGAATAATAAGATATGATTATTATCTTAATCGGAATGAAAAGAGCTTGGAAAGTCATAAGAATACCATAAGTTGATTATTTAGTATAGTGTTCTTATGCCATTGGGATAGTATCATGTGGATATATCTCAATGTAGTCTGTCTCGCTCCCCGTGTCGTCGCTCCATGTCTCATGAAAATAATAAATTTTTAATAATATAACTGTATTTATATTTTAAAGTTTAGAGCTAGTAGTAATCATTTTAATAAATAGAATTTCATTCATTTTGTTAAGACTGAGCTAGAGAGAACCCGAGAATATATTTTAAACATTGTTATAGATTGTTTTCTATGGAGAGGAGGCGACGGGGGAGGAGGGTACAATATATATATCAAAATACAGTACAATTTACATAAATTATATTATTTTTAGAAGTACTTTCGACTATACATTTTGTAGTCTTTATGAACTATATAACACTGAATAATCGAAACAAGACAACCTTTAACAATACCCATAATTCAATTCAGATTTCCCACAATTCTGTTATCTTAACATTTGATGACTGGCGATTCATTAACATTTGACGATTTTTTGAAATCAACATAGCCTCTTTTATTTTACATTTATTATGACAACGTTCAATTTGAATAATTTTCATATTTTTATAATCAAATTTAAATCCATATTGATAAGATTTATTATGATCAAATAATATAATTTATGTAAATTGTACTGTATTTTGATATATATGTATTGATTTGTATATTACATATATTGTGAAACGAATACAGATATCAAACTTTATTACATATATATATACCTACACACATATATACATTAAATGATTAAAAACAATATACAAATAATTATAGAATAAATAAGATATAGTATTGGTCACCTGGATAATAAATATCAGACAAAGTTCTAACACATAAAGTTTATTTATCTTAGAGCTCCTTATTAAATTCACATGGAGAAAATCCATTAAATGATATTTTTCAAAGACACAATAATCCCCAAAAGTTTTGTTTCCTTTTAAAATATTCAAAGTTTATTAAAACAAATAATCAATAGTAAGTTAAAACAAGATTTAATATTTTAATCAATACAAAAATAAGTGTTGCTTTATCCTTTTAAGAATGATTAAATTGATATTTTAATAAAGCCAAACAATAATTCATTTGACAATAATCCTTGGTAAATTATTTATTACTTGGCTCACAAATAGATGCATGTACATGTATGTGCTAACACTTTATAAGTATTTTATAATTTTCTTCTAGAATGCAGATAAATAAATTCACTTGTTAGTTGTTAAAATAGATCATATCTAAAAAACTGTTCTTTGGAGCAAATATTAATTTCCTATTTAGCTTTTCATTGTACAATTTACATTAAACATTTTTTTATAATATATTACATTTTAAAATTTATATTACTGCAAAATGCAGTATGATGATTAAAGTAATAGAAATATATAAAGAGAGTGTCTTTCAAGTTAAATCATTTAGGCATTTATATCATTTACTTATTGGCATAATATTTAAGGCACTGACCTAGATACAGTAGCTAATTCATCATTTCAAATTTATCTCTTTTAATCTATTTAGTGATTATTACACTTTAATTAGAATTTTATTTTTATTTTTACAAACACAGCATTCCTGACAAAATGTTTTCCTTTAAAAAATGTTTAAAAAGCAGAATATTTTAAAATAAGATAATAAATAGCAAATGATTTTCAATCTCTTCTTATTAAATACAAATCAGAGAATAAAAATAAATACATTTGTTTGTTTAACAAACATTATTATATTTTAATAACTATATTAAATATATAATTTTAAAAATGTACACAATAATTTAAATATGCATGCACATATATTCACACAACAATGTAAATATAACTGGTTATCCATTTATCTAAATCTATTTTTGTTAAAATATATGATAAAATAAAATATTAATGCAAAACCCTATTAAAATGTATGTTTATTTTGTAATATTTTATAGAAACATATAAAATTTAATGCAGTATATTACTTATTGTATTAATTTAAAAATAAAATAAAAAAATAAATCATGAATATTACTTTGCATTCAGGTATATTTACAGTAACTCTAAAATTAGGATAAACATCACTTGAAGATCTTAAACAGTTAATAAGCACACAAAAATCATGACAATTTTTTTTTAAAAAATAAGATAATATTCATTTCAGATCTAATCAAAGATGGTAAATATATGTATATTTAAATACATGTATATTATCTATAGTAAACTTAATATAATTATAAAGAAGTTGAACTCATACTTTCAAACTCCCTATAGCTTTCTAATCTATTCTATATAACCAATACATATTATCACATATATGTGGAAAGGATAAATGTTCTCCAACATATGTATTTTGTGCTGAACTAGAATTCATCAAATCAGTGCTCAGTTTATATTAAGAAAGCAAATCTTCAAACTTTAATGGGCAAGCTTCAATCTTCTCCACTCTCCAACTCTTCAGCCATCCATATCATTGAATATCTGACTATGGAATGCTCAAAGCCCTTGTTGATGCCAGTATTATTGTTATACCCATATTAACTTTAAGTCAATCTGACCCCTCACATATATGATCTTAATATGACCATTTAATTATAAACTGAGTACTGATCGTATATATGTGTGGGAAATGATGATCTGAACTAACAGATGAGTGCTGATTCAGCACAAAGTATGTATATTGGAGATCATTTATTTTTTTCACATGTATGTCATCATGTGTATCAGTTGTATAGAATGGATTGGATAGCTGTGGGAATTTGAAAGTGAGTTCAAGTCACATATAATTACATTAAGTTTAATATATATATTTAAATATTACATATTCAACCTGTATTATGCCCATCACTTTCCTATATAATTAAATAAACATATTAAGATTCTATGTGTATGTGGTCAGATTGACTTAAGGCCAACATGGGTATGTCAATAATATCAACATCAACAAGGGCTTTGAGCATTCCATCCTCAGATTTTCAATGATATGGATGACTGAAGAATTGGAGAGTGGAGAAGATTGAAGCAGGTCCATTTAAGTTTGAAGATTTGCTATCTTAATATAAACTGAGCACTAATTGTATATATGTATGGGAGATAGTGATCCAGATCAATTGATGAGTGCTGGTGCAGCATGAAATATATATATATATATTGGAGATCATTTATCTTTTTCACATGTATATAGTCATATGTATTGGTTGTATGGGTTGGATTGGATAACTATAGGGAGTTTGAAAATCTGAGTTTAAGTCCCTTATAATATAGTAAGTGGGCGTGATGGTGCACACAGTGGTATATACTAAAATTTCATGTAAATTTGATTTTGCTTATATAACACAATCAAATATTATTTTATTAGATTTATTAAATATTATATGATTTTTTTCTTGTTGTTTTCGAGATTACTTCTGGACATATGAACAAAAAGAAAAATAATGCCTCCTTTAGATTAATCAAATATGAATGGATATTCTTCTGAAGACCTGAGTAAGACTGCTGCTTTTAAAGTGTTATTTGATTAAGAATGTCATAAGTATTTCATACAAAGCAAGCATATGTCATATAAATATAATATATGTTATTTTTATGTAAATATATGAACAATATTGATATTTAAAAATTGAGTGATAATTATTATCACCATTGGCACAATTACCTGAATGTTATTTAACCATATTTACCATCTATTTTAATTAATATTCTAATATGTATAAATGGCTTCCAACTATGAGGCCTATCCTCTAATTTTCCCCACATATTGTATTTGAATAAAACATTTAAATGATGATTGATAAATCATCCCTATAATGTAGTTGGTGACCTCAAGATTTAAAAATATATTCTTGTAATTATAATGTAGTAGTTTTCTCACAGCTTTCAGTATCACAATAGAATCACTAATAGACATTTTAGTTATGTTTGTTTTTGGCTTTAACCTTCCTGTATCATTCACTAATGAGTTTATCCTATTAATGATTGTCTGAAGAGTTGTAAAGATGTCACTTGTAGTTCATATGTGGATTACTTCCATCATCTAAATGAATTGCTAAATGTTTTAAGAAAACTTCAAGTTTTACTTTTATGTATTTAAATACATTTATCTTAATATAAATCGAACACACATTAGGGTGGAAACATCATTTCAAATGATCACATCATCACAATTTCTTATGCTAGCCCATAACTGTTATTAAACAGGCAAAACTCTCCATACAGTAGTGCCAACCAGAGTAATCAATGGATTCCAGAAGCTTGTGCATATAATCCCCATCTAGTGCCTACTCATCCAATATCCCCAGACTAGTTTCTGGCTTGTGGCCTTTGTCAGTAAGAAGCCTTGGATCTAGGTGCAGTGCTCTCAGATCCAAGGCTCCTCACTGATGAAGGCCACGAGTCAGGAACTAGTCTGGGGATATTGGATGAGTAGGTATTAGATGGGGATTTTATGCACAAGCCTTCTGGCATCCATTGATTACTATGGTTGGCACAGGGTGGCACTACTGTATGGAGAGTTTTGCCTATTTAATTTCAAATGATATTAATCAGGTGTTGTTTGCCCGATTTGTGATAGGCTATTTTGTGAAAGGCAACAATTTGTAGAAATTTTATATATTTATCTATGAGTCTCTTTCTAATTTCTCCATTTTTTTCTTTTAAGAACAAAGTTAATGATTTGTTTTCCAAAGATTATGGATTATCACATTAAATTAGGCTATAATTTTTTTTTTTTTTATATTTGTTAATATTCTTGTTATTTCCTTTGAGCATAAATTCATTGTTACATGCATGGTTTGCCTCTCTTTTTTTAAAATTGTTTTAAATTCTTTTAATCTTTTTTCAACAGGACAACTAGTTTCATTGATATGTTCTTCCACATTCACATGGTATTTCATAGATATAAGTTATTAAGACAGGCAAAACTTACTATATATATATATATTGCCACACACAGCAAGCTAGAGTAAGCATAAGAGTAAGCATAAGAGATGGTTGTCATGTGATGTTTATTAGATATGTTATGTTGTCAACTTAATAGAATATAGGATATTTTGCAGTGGGCTATACCCTTGGAAAGCTATTACCATATTATATTAATTGGAGAAATTTTTAATTTGACTATCTTCTTTAATAAATTAAATACACTACAGTATCTGTCATTGTTTTACCTTTTATATATATATATATATATTTTTTTGTTGTCTAAATTTTTTTAATAATAGCTTATGCATGACCATCCTTCATGAGAGTTTGTTTAATATTCAATTATTTTTTCATGTAACTGCCTTTTGAATAAATATTTATTGTTCTCTGTTACAAAATGATAGTGTAATTTTATTTTTTGTATTTTCTATGTTAAAGATATATTGCTAAATATCTTCCTGTTAATGTAAGTTTTCTGTAAACTATAGTTTTGAATTTGCTTTATGATAATCTTGTCACAAAAATATCTAAGAATGTCAATTTTTGTTGTTGTAATTCTATTGTGAATTTAACTAAATGTGATATGTCATTGGTGTGGGTCTAGTGCTATCCCAATGTGTGCATGTAATGAATGTATTATAGACATGGCAAAGATAAGTTTTTGATAGAGATGGAATAGTATTTATGGTATTTTCATATAAATATTGTTAATCAAAGATAACAGCAGTAAAACCATAGCAATATCTTGATTTTATTTGAAAAATTTGGTATTATATTGAAAATGTATTGTTATTTTATAGAATGTTAACAGTTTCATTATCATCATCATTTAATATTTTTCTTACAATGGACAATGCTTTATCATTGGGTATAATTATGAATAAACTTTATACATCAAAGCTTAGCAATATGTCAGCTATTCATATTAACCAATAAAATATCTTCATTCTCTCATGTGACATTTATTATTTACTAAAGTTTACATTAAATAGCATAGGTGTGGTGAAAGAAAAATGTATTTTCATATTTTTGATTAACTCCACAAAATGCTTAGAATTCCTGACAAAAGACTTTGTTTATCATGCTAAAGAACTACGAATTTTGATATGCTGAAATTCTAGCACTACCAATAGATTTTAAATAAACAAGTTTTTTATTTATAAAAACAAAATTTTACTGAAATATGTTGTTTATTTGCTTTTTTTAAAAGTCAGTAAAGTAGTTGTGATCGTTTCTGAGTAGTGTTTGTAACTAATATTAAACAGGCAAAACTCTCCATACAGTAGTGACATCCTGTGCTAATCAGAGTAATCAATGGATGCCAAAAGGCCTTGTGCATAAAATCCTCATCAGTGCCTATTCATCCAATATCTGCAGACTAGTTTCTGGCTTGTGGCTTTTGTCAGTGAGGAGACTTGGATCTGAGAGCACTGCACCTAGATCTTAGGATCTAATGAAACCCTCCAGCAGCCACCTTTTATCCCTACATAACTACAAAACTATGAGAATGAAATTGAAAACACAATGATATTTTTAATCTAAGCTCAATAGCTTATATAGTCATATGGGTCTGAACTGATTTCAGCACCCATACATTTTGATGTCTCAGATCCAAGGTTCCTCACTGATGAAGACCACAATCTAGAAACTAGTCTGGGAATATTGGATGAGTAGGCACTAAATGGGGATTTTATGCACAAGGTCTTCTGGCATCCATTGATTACTCTGGTTGGCACAGGGTGGCACTACTGTATGGAGAGTTTTGCCTGTTTAATAACAGTTATGTTCTAGCATAAGAGATGTTATCATGTGATGTTTAGTATTTGTAACATTGATTTTGTAGCTAGTAAGGAATTTCTGCTTCTTTTTACTATTCTTTCACTGTGAGGTGTTCCTTTATATCACTGTTGATAGTTTGAAAAATCTAATAGCTTCATTCTTAATATAAATAATGTTTGATTTGGGTTGCTGGTATTCCTCATGTGGTCTATTTATTCCTCAGAATAATTCTGCTACTTCTTCTAGAACCAATTTTTGGATATTTACTCAATTGTTGCTATTATATCTAATAATGGAAGCTGTGTGCATCAATTAGATGTTTGTGACTAAGATTTTTTAACTGATGTAGTTTCCAGAATATTTAATGCAGTATAAAGTTATACACATATAGATTCACATGTTTTTCTTTTGATGATGTTTTATTTTTTTCATGTAATTTATAATATAATTTTTTTTACTGGAAAATTTTTTTTTTACTAAAGTCTTCATCAATAAATTTAGTTTGAGCAAACAGTCTATATTAGTAATTAAATATAAGATTTGACACTTAAAATATCTTTGGACATTGAGAATTTTTTTATTTCTTTGAAAGTGAACTGAAAAATTTAGTTGTAAGTCTTTAAAAGCAATTCCTTCAGATATATATTTGCATAGGAATGTTAATCTATTTTCTTGTTTGGCTAACAATTTTTCATAATTTTCAAATTTAAAATAGCATCATGTCCATTAGACCTACGATAATAACACCATATTTACAAAAACATGTTGAGCTACTCCATCATCCAGTTGAATGATCAAATGCTCCCAGAAAAATTAAACATCAATTTATATTATGATATTTAAGTGTTTTTGTTTTTGTTGTTTTTTATGGCTGAGATTTGGTCAAGATGGAAGATTCTATTAATATTTTGGCTTTTACACTTTTCATGAAAGTTGTTACAGATCATTTCAATTTCAAGTGGTCAGTCTTTGGATGTTATTTTTTATTTTGCTTAACTGGAAAAAAACAATAACATTTAGTCATCAAAAATTGTAATCATATACACACATGCACAAAATTCTTCTATATAACTTTTTTTATTATTAGTAATACATTTTTTAAAATAATAAATTTGATTTTTAATCACTCCCTTTTCCTAATTTTAGATGATGTTGAATTTTATATGAAAAAACCTTTTCTTCATTCAATTGTATTAAATTTTATAAAGAATTAACTGAGGTGAGTTAATAAGCATTTTTAAGACCAGAAAATATGTAAATATGTAAATGTTAAGTCATTATGTTTTTAACAGTATACACTGTGTACAGGAAATAAATTGCAACATGCCTTTCCCACATTATTTTTAACATCTCTATTAAGAACAATAATTCACGCCAACTATTCCACTGTAAACCTGTTGAATGCAAGTTTGATTAATCTATGGACATTAGTTAATTTGAATCTAACATCACTATTGTGCATTGATTATTCAAATTTGCAATAGATGGCTCTATAATAGACTAAATACTGTACAATGAATTATTGTTTTAAGTGTGTATGATTACCTAATTATTATTTTTAAAATTATTATGGTACATTACATCCTGATAATGATATAATTAGTTATAAATTATTATAATTTGTAATTACATGTTTATGAAAAATTCCAAAGTAAAATTAACTCTCATGAATTGCCTCCTTACTAAATCTACTACGATTTTATTTTAGTGTAATAACTTTATTTTTTTTGCTACGTATATGTTAAATTTCTAAAATTTTAATTATGCTATGTTATACATTATTTAAACTATTTGTATTCATCTCCAATTCAAATTGGTATTACTTTGTTAAATATTTTATGCTATTACCTGCCCACATTTTATTCTAGAGTCATCAAAAATGGAAAATAAAAAGGTCCAAAATGCTGTCCTTTCTTATAAATTTCAATAAATAATTAAAAGCCATATTACAGCTAACTTTTATCTAAAAATTCTTAAAATAAAATTTTCATAAATAATGTGAAGTTTCAAAATTAATTGTAAACAAAATCAAATCAAATCATTATGACTAAAATAAGTTTCGTAAAAAAAGAAATAAAGGTTTTAATAAATAATATGTAAGTCAGAATAAGTTTGAGAGAGTTGTTGTTTATAAAAGTTTAGAGGTTTTTTTTTTTTAAAAAAAAAATACAGTTAGCCCGGGGGGGGGGGGATTAAACCCTGCGTCATTCGTAAAGTTTTACGAATTAATTTAAGAGTACTTCGGAGGGAGAGAATTTAAGTTAGAAAAGTTAAAACTTTAAAAGTTTGAAAATAAATCTTTTACATGAAATTAAAATACTCTTTTCATTTAATTTAAAGAAATGAAAATATATACGTGCGTAAACAACTTGATTTTAAAATATACATTAAAATGTGTATATATGTGTACGTATAAAAGGAAGTTGAATTAAAAAAAAGAAAATGAAAAATAAAGTTTGTAATATAAAAAATTAAGTTAAATTTAAAGATGGCTACAAATAAACAATGGGAATAATTAAAAAGTGAGATCTTATCATAAGTAAGCTAATCTAATAAGGAATGTGAACAGATAATGGGGAATTTAATTAATCAAAAAGAATGTTAATCAAGCTGAACAATAAGAATAATAGCATATAAATAGGCCCAGAAAAAAAGGTCATCATCAGAGATCACATAATTTTTCAGCAGTGTTATTCCAGTGAGTACAAATAAATTTATTTTAAGAACGCCAAGAAAAAACATGCAGTGCTAATAAGAAGTATGCCACTGTACTCCAATCTCTGATCGCCCTAGCATATCTGAAAGTCTTCAATTAGCCACCATGAATATCTAACAATCTGAGCCATTTAAACATTTGTCTGCTGGACTAAAATTCAGCAAGGAACCACATTCGTCTTTAAATCTAGAATCCAACTGGTTAGTACCACATGCATCACACAGGAGAAAGGAACAGCCATCTTTCCAGGATCACATATCTGAAAACCTATGGGTAATATTAATTATTGTTTATTCCCATTGTGTCAATAGTATATTGTAGCCATTGCAATCTTTAAAGCCTCCAGAGTCAGTGTAATAAATGTACTCTATAACTAGCATAAAAAGAACTATTTATGTGCAGTTAGTGTAAGCAGCAGACATTGCCAGAACTTTTCCAAATCATACAAACAAACAGCTTACATAATAAAAATATGCGTGTGAAATAAGGTTTAATATTTGGTATTTATTTATGCTTTATGCGTATTGATAATATGTGTGTATATATATATGATGTTATGTATTATTATTTTATTCAGAGAAGAAATGTTCAATGAATTTGTAATTTAGTTATCAGTTAATTTTAAAATATTTAAAATAAATTATTTTGAAAATTAGTATTTGTCGGGCAATTCTTTTACTGCTACCACTAATTAAAGCAATTTATTGAATTACTTTTTTGATTGAGGTAGTCATGGGATATTTTGAGCACTGGATGATGGGCCTACCATCCAGGCATGTTAGTTACTTCTTGTAATTAGCTGGCACCTGAGGTTTACCTCTAAACAAATAAAATGCTTTGGATGGTAGAGATTTGAATCTAGCAGCCAAGGTGGGCCTCAGTCTGGAAATGTGATCAGGTCATGCTTTGCATAGCTCAGTCTGACCATCGATGGTATTCTCCCCTCTGCTTGAAGGGCTGGTCTGTTCACATAATATTTATAATTTAAAATATAAGAATTAAAGTTATGTTAAAAAAAATTAAAAACCAATTAAACATTTTCTATTTGAATAAACCCGGTTCAATATATATATTGTGCCCATGTATTTATCATAGACATTTTAATTTGAACTTAAAATATAGCTATTTTTTTAAAAAATTTAAATTTATAATGGTTTATACTACTTAATATTGATTTTATAAATAGAATAGGTTCAAACTTACTAAATAGAATTTTATAAAGAGATTTTAAATATTTTAAAGTTGTTTTAGTGTAACTTAAATAATAAAAGTAATATATCATTTAAAAGATAAAATTAAGTAATATTTATTATATAGTTAACTGTAAGAATAATAAAACAATAGTCTAATTTTAGTATTAAATATTATATAAATATATTTAATATATTTTAAATAATTTAATTATTTAAATTATTATTCTAAATAATTAGTTATTTATTGTTCTAGAATGTTCTGAAAGTGTCACATGTCTTAAAGATATATGTGTTAGTTTGTGAGCTTTCATATTTTTAGAAATATTGATTGTTTTTTTTTTTGTTAATAAAAATTAGAAATATTACATGTTGCAAATTAATATTTGTAAATTTTGTTTGGAAGTAACAATTGGTTTTTATTTGTATTGTTTAAATAATATTTTTCACTTTAAAATTAATATTTTGAGTTAATAAAAATATTAAACTTGTTTAAATAACAGTATTTAATAATATAGGAATGTTAATTTAATATAATATTTTAAAGGATGAGTCATAATTTAAAAAATTATTTTGTAATGATAAATTTAATTTATATGTAAATTAGTATGTGTTAAGAAATTATATTAACCAATGAGATTATTAGATAAAATTAGTATAAATAGAGCTGCTCGATCAGTCTAGACAGTGTGTGTGAAAATAATTATTAATATTTTTTTGTTTTATTTGTCTAATTGGATCTTGTTTAAAGTTATAATTTTTTATAAAATTATTAGTATTATTAGTTAAAAGTTTAAAGTATACTTTTAAATGACTTTTAAAATAATGTCTGAATAAGCTATTTATTTTCTTTCAGCAAAATTTCATTCGGAACTTGGCAAAAAACAATAATAATTTTATTGAAACTGATAGTAGTTATCAGAGTGTTAGTAAAATATGTATCAAAAGCCATGAGAAGTTAAACATACAATCAGAAGAGGTTTGGAGATGTGTAAGAATTATGAATTTAATATGTTTAGTATGTTTGGAATGAAAGAACATTTATTTCTAATAACTTTGATAAACTCTAATAACTATAATCTGTCAAGAAAATTTAATTTAATAAGTATGAGAAGGATATTTGTTGAGAATTATTCAAACTTGTATGAATTTTAAAAGAAAGAAAAGAAAGGACAAATTATTATTATGCAACTGAATTGAAACTTGTATGAAAGAATATTTTGAAATGCAAGTATAATTTATTATTATGTGAATGCAGATGAAATTCTTTATTACTTGTTGTTCTTAAAAGAGCAATTGAGTAGATTATATATCTGAAAGTGACACATGCCAAAATTAAGAAAAAGTTACTATTAAATTTTATATTTTAGAAAAAGATTTATTTAAAAGAAAAAAACTGAACTACACATTTTAAATGATTCTCTTTGTTTTAAAATAAAATAGATTGTGATATGATTTAAAATATGTCATTATGTTGTATAATATTGTTTGGATAAAGAAGCTGTATAATTTTATAAAATATTATTAAGACATGTGCATTTGGAAAAGAAAAAAAAAATTGAAATTTTTAAAAAAAGTATTTATTGTTAATAAATGTGAACATATACTTTTTGTTAAAAGAAAATATGAATGAAAGTTGTCTGCTGAAAAGAAAGAAAACTAACTGCTAAATAATCTTGTTTTATAAAATATTTTATAAATGCTTGCTAGTGAAAATATTAATATCATGATGTTTTTGCTATAAAAAAAAGTCTGGACTAGCATGATAAAGATCTACATATGTGAAAGATACATTGTTTAATAGGACAATGGATTCTTAAATGTTTTTACACTGAAATATTGCTTATCTTGATAAATATTAAGAAAACGAACTTAATGATATATTTATCTAATATGGATGAACCATATTTTTCCAAGAGTTTTCAAGATTTAACTTTGTAATTTATGCAGTTTATTGAGCATTGACCAGGAGGAGAAAGAAGTTTTCATTCAAATGTTCTTTCTCTAGTATCTTAGCAACAGAGAAAGAAGCAAGATGCTAGATGAATGAAAGTAAATAGAGACTTTAGTAACTTTGAATTTTTTTTATTATCTTAGTTTTTTTTTGTTGTAATATTTTTATTATTATTGTCTTTAAAAATATTTAATTGATATCTTTATTAGAAATATATATTTAGTTTTAAATATTGACATAAGTTATTTCAATAAAGAAAAAAAATAGGTAACACAAATTTAATTTTCTGAAAAGTAGATAAAATACTTATAGCTTATTTGCTGTCAGATGATCAAGAAAAGAAAGGGATTGTTGTATATAATTAGAATAATTGTTAGAATTATAGGTAACATGTTATGCATTGTCAAAATTGGAAAGGAATAAAAATCCTTATGCTGCTCTTCCACAAAATAATAATAAAAATAATAATAATTTTTTACAACAGCTATATAATCAAATAATAGTTTTATACATAAAAAGCTTTTTTCAGCACCTGCTTTAGTGCCCTTTTCAAATGTTACTAATCTATTTAACATTAACAAATCATCTGACATAAAAACATCCAGTGTCCAATAATGGAATTAAAACAAACAATAATAATATAAATAATTAAAACAAATCAAAACCCTCACATATAAATTCAATAATTACAAAACAATTGATTATATCGTGACAATATGTTAAACAATATTACATGCATTTTTTATACAATTATATATAATTTTCCATTCATTTTTAATCAACCAATTATTAACCAAATTTGTAGATATTCATACAATTAGTCAAATTACTTTTAATATATGTTTCATATATTTGTCTTTTTTTTTTTGATCTTTGATGAAATTTAAATATTTAATACTTTTTGTAGCATATATTCTATGGCCATATTTTAAGTAGTGAATATATAATGCAGACTTATCATCTTTTCTTTTAGTAGCATTGTTATGTTCTTTGGCTCTTACCTCTAATTGTTTTCCAGTATGTCCAAAGTAAATCATTTTACAAATTTCGCATGTAATTTTATATACAATTCCTTTTTTGAATTGTAAATCATTCCTTAACCTATAATCACCTATTAATTGATCAAGAATTTTACTATTTGACCAGCCAATATTTATATTCTCATCAATATAATTTTTATTATACCTTAAAGTATTATAAATCCTAGGATAATATGAAATTTTAATCCATTTCTTACTTGATTCATTATTACCATTATCAATACCATCATTATTCTCAAAAATTTTATCATCTACCATAGATTTGTTAGAAGTAAGAAATATATTGCTAATCGTTTTTTATAAAATTTAGTAAACTGATTCTTTTGTAATTGAGCTACACTTTTATCTATATTATATTTATCATTCCTATATTTAAAATTTTTAATTACTGCTAATTTTTGTACCCATGCTTGTTGTGAATCTACATGAATAATTTTTCTTAATTTATATTCTTTAATAAAATGTTTTAAAGTAATTTTATACCATTATCTATATTAATTTCTATATCTAAATATTTAATCTTATCTTCAAATTCTACTTTAGTAAATTTAATTTTATACATATTATTATTAAACTCATTATAAATATTATTCATTACTCTTTATTACCAATAATTAAAATATCATCACTATATCTAGAATAAGGTATTATTTCTTGATTAATTACCCTTTTTTTAAATACAATATTTTCTAATTCATTTATAAATATTGATGATATTAAGCCACTAATTGCACAACCCATAACCCATCCCTCATTTATATTCCAAAATTCATTATTATATTTAAAATATAAACTATTGTGTATTAATTTTAAACCCTCTTCAATAATATTTATTAATGTTTATATCATTTAGATATTTACTTAAATTTTTTTTAATATATCTATACTTTTAAGTCTTGGAATATTTGTATACATTTTTTCAATATCCATTGTAAAAATACTTTGATTCCTATTTAATTTTATACTATTTATTTTATCAATATTACAATCTGCATTCTTTATAGAATATTCACCATATCCTAAAATACTTGTTATCCATTTACTGTAAAACAAAATTGCTAAAGTTAAACAACAACCTCAATGGGTTATTATTTTTATGAGTTTTAACCTTTGTAAAAATATATGGATTTTCATAAGAGGAAGGATACAATAATTTATATTCATTTATATCTATGATTTTATAATCTTTCATTTTATTAAGTATTTTTAAATATTTGTTGTTTATCTCTGTATAGAATCTTTCAATAATTTATTATATCCTTCTTTATTTATTTCATCTTCTATTTTATCAATATAATCTTTATAATACATGATAACAAATCTATTTTCTTTATCTTCTTTATTAATAGTAATCCTTTCATAATCAGAGATCATCTTAATATTATTAACAATACTCCTATACTTATAGTACTTATAAGTAATTTTCTTTTCATATAAGTCTTTATTTAATAAACAATTAATTTTCTTATTATTAACTGATATATTTGCTAATTCAATATCAATAACAATCTTCTTATTAATATCTTTATCTGTTATAGGTATAAAAGATGGTCCTTTGCTCAATAACACAGTTTGTTTTTTTAGAAAATTCAATTGATGTTAGATTTATGAAATTTTTCTGCTGCTCATTATAAGCTATGAAGTTATAAAATTGTTGATCTTTAAAATTGCGATTCAAATTTTTTGTCCAATATTTATTTAATATCCATTTCCATTTTTTATTGCAATAATTACATGATGATTCCATTTGTTCCTGTAATTATATAAAAATATGTTGAGTTCTTGCCATTTATTAATTTTCATTAATAATTTTTTAATATCTTTTTTAAAAAATTTAAATTTACAAATATTTTTATTTAATATATCATATTTTTCATCTATAAAGATTTGAAGAATATAATTTTGTAATTTCATTTTTAATTTCCAATTGCCAGATGTCTTTTTATTATTTTTTATCGTTATTTTACAAGCATGAGAAATTACTTTATATAAATTGCGATTATTTGAATAAGTTAATTGGCCTTTGTTTACTCATTTCATTTTTACATTGTAACAGCCTCCCTTTTAGGCAGTAGTGCTTCCTATCTCTCCATGTGGGGTTATTTCCCATTTTTGTCACAGGCTGGTGATGTAAATACTTCATTATTTTTTGGCAATCACCATCCTTGCTTTGCCATTCTTTTAACCTATGAAGGTCATTTTCTGTCTCATTGCTTTTGTCAATTTCCATCACAATGATATATGCACCATTGCAACTTAAATGATGTTGCTCCTGTACTGCAGGGTATCAGTTTAATGTGTCTGCTATGACATTTTCTTTACCTTGACAGTACCTCACACTACAATTGAATTCCTAAAGAAACAAACTCCACCTTATTAACCAGCTTTTCGTAAGAAATCTATGATTTAAAAATTTCAAGGCTTTTATGGTCAGTAATTACAATTACCTCAGATACTATTAGATACTGATTAAATTTTTCAGAAAAGGTTATGTTGTCATACCCTGTCTTTTGTAAGTCATTTTTTATGCAAACCTACAGCAGTGGGTTTGGATTGGGGGCTATGCTGTCTCAAATACAAGAAAGAGGGTCAGCACAGGGTCCTTTTCTTTATTAGCTGATTATTGAAGGGTCCTAAAATAAACTATACCATAACTGAGGAGGCCTTGGCAATTGTGTGAGCATTTAAAAAATTTAATCAGTATCTGATAGGATCCAAGCTAATTGTAATTACTGACCACAAAAACCTTGACATTTTTAAGTCATAGCTTTCTTACGAACAGCTGGTTAGCTTCAGGAATTCAATTGTAGTGTGAAATACTGCCAAGGTAAAGAAAATGGCATAGCAGGCACATTAAAGTGGCCATTTTGAATTTAAAAAATTAATTACAACAAGTATAATTTAAAACATATATTCTTTTTGAATACAGTAAATATAAAAGTATATACATTTTTAGAAACAGCAAATATGAAAGAATGTAATAAAGCTGATAAAATAATTATTACTTTAAAAAACTAAGAAAAAAAGAGATTTTTAACACTTAAATATCTTTATTTTTACATTGGTTCACAAATTCTAAATTTTGAAAGTTAAATGTTAAAATGACAATTTCATAGACAGCTTCATCACACGCATCTCAAAATGCTGAAAAAAGTGATATATAACATGTCTTACCTGAGATAATATTTCTATGCAAAAATTACATAAACAGTGCAATTAGTAACTTCCATTTTTACTAGCTGACCCAGATGTTCTACTTTTATAAAAGAGTATATGCTATAAATGTTTGGTTGTCCTTGTATGCAGGTATCTGTTAGAAATATGTTTGGTTTTCAGTGGAGAAAAAAATAACAGGAATAATTTACAAGATGTTGAGGACATTAGTAAATTCTAATGTAATGTATAGTATATTATATTATTATTTTATATTACTTTATTATATTATATTAAATGAAAAATGGTGTGTGACCTAAAATGTGTATTCTTTTCAAGAAAATAAAATGTACTCAAAAAATAAATATCAAACAAAAATTTCTCGAAGATAAAATGAACAAAAAAAATCAATAAATATCAAAATAAACAAATTTATTATGAGTGGGGGAGATGAAATATCAGAATGGATGGCTGAGGGTATACGATGAGTCTGTATGTGTATGTTTTTTTTATCATTCAAATGTATTGTCTGAAATTCTATTGTGTATATGTATATTGTTTTCTATATGTATATATCAAATTCTATCGTATATATATTCTTTTCTGCATATGCATATAGAATTCTATTTATATATTGTTTTGTATGTGTGTATATAATAAAGGCTTATAAACTAGGTCAGAAAAATAATTCAAATAAATGTTTTTATATCATTTACATGTATTCTATCACATATATGTATTATTTCTACATTTATATAGTAAAAAGTAATAAAAACTAGGTCACCAAACTAATAAAAATAAAAGTTTTTACATCATTCAAATGTGTTTTATCTAAAAATTCTATGTTTATAAAAAAAAAAAAAGAGTTCTAAAACTAGGTCAGAAAAATAATTCAAATAAACATTTTTATATCATTTACATGTATTCTATCATATATATATATATATTATTTTTATGGTAGTTGAGTATTAACTAAGCTATGACGTTCTACACAAGCCACTGATAGATACGATCGACGATGAACCAAAACAATGTCATGGCAACTGAAACATTGGCATGACTAATCGATAGAAGTGGTCAAGGTGTTTTCAAGATTTTATAATACTGCGGTGAATTGTTGTAAATATCTGTCTTTTACCTGCTGTCTTATTTCAAGAAAGAGGTGTTTTTTTTTTTTTGCTTAATAATTTTTGAATTTATTGCTAATTTTATGCTTTTTGATTTTTTTATATCGTTAATAATTCTAATGATTTTTGATTCTTAAATATTTATATTTTACTACATTTTTATTGAAAATGATTGTTTATACTTTAAATTTTTAGAACAATTTCTTTTTTGATTTTTTTATTAAATACCATCCCAAAAAAAAAAAAAAGAAAATGATTTTACCTTGTTTCGATTATTTATATATGGCTTATAATTATATTCTGAAAACTACGGCTAAAAATTCGTTGTAAAATCTGTCATTTTATCTTGTTGAGTATCGCAGAAATTATGAAAGACCGTTCCTTGTAGTAAATATTTCAGAACAATTTTTCCCACTTTTTTTTTAATGTAATCAATTTGGGTTTGTTAAATAACATCCCCCAAAAAATATTTTTTAACCTATTCCTTGCTTTTGTTTGTTGATTACTTAAATATTGCTTATAATTATTGTTTTGATTAATTATATATGGCTTATAATTATATTCTGAAAACTACGGTTAAAAATTCGTTGTAAAATCCACCATTTTATCTTATTGAGTATCGCAGCAATTATGAAAGACCGTTCCTTGTAGTAAATATTTCAGAACAATTTTTTTCCACTTTTTTTTTTTAATGTAATCAATTTGGGTTTGTTAAATAACATCCCAAAAAAATGTATGATTTTTTACCTATTCCTTGCTTTTGTTTGTTGATTACTTAAATATTGCTTATAATTATTGTCTGAAAACAGTACGGGTAAAAATTGCTTGTCAAATTCGGCCATTTTACCTTTTTTAAAGGCAGTTACTTGTAAATAATGAATTTGGGTTTAACTATTACTTCTTTTGTTTATTAAAATATCATTGAAAAAACTGATTTACGATTATTTTATCTCCTTAATAATTTTAATCATCGTTAATAATTCGAATGCTTTTTGATTCTTGATTATTAATAATTGTAATGTTTTTTGATTCTTAAATATTTACATTTTACTACATTTTCATTGAAAATGATGATTTTGGATTATTAAATATTGTTTATAATTCTAATGATTTTCGATTTCTTTTGGAACAATTTCTCCCATTTTTGTTTGATTATTAGAATATACCAAAATATCATTGAAAATACTGATTTCGGATTATTAAATATTGTTAATAATTTTAATGCTTTTTGATTTTTGTTTGATTATTAAAATATCATTGAAAATACTGATTTTGGATTATTAAATATCATTAATAATTTTAATGCTTTTTGATTATTTTATATCGTTAATAATTTGAATGCTTTTTGATTCTTGATTTTTGATTATTAACTATGATATGATGTACTGCCCTGAAGGCATACTACTCTAATCTTATGATCTTCTCGGTGACTTCTCCACATGATCTGCAGGCAAACTTTATCGATTATATTTGTTCGGAGAGACGTTATCTTGAAAATCATAAGATTTGAGCAGCATGCCTTCGGGTGTAGTACATCATAGCTTAGTTAATACTCAACTACCATTTTTACTTATATTTAATTATAGAAAACAATAATAATAATAAAAAATAAATAATAAAACTAATTCAATACTCACAGAATCCTAGCTAAATGTTAGCATCAGTTTTAAATTTGAATCCAGTTATGAAGACATGAAATGTGATTATTATAGCAAATAAATCAAACAGTAATCCTTTAGTATTTTTGATATAATCCTTTTTTTTATTTTTAAGGTTTTAACTGTTATTTTTTTAAAAATGAGTTTCTAGAAAAAGAGGGTTTAGAAATGCCCTCTATATATAAACATAATTAACAAGTGGTAAAACGAATGCAATTGACCGTGAGACATGATTTACGGTCATTAAATCTAAAAAACAAAAGAAAAATAAAAAAATTAAAAATTGTATTTTACAAAAACTTTCATAAAAAATCCAAATTTTATCATAGAAAAAAAGTAATACCACATTTAAATCAGAATATGGCAGATTGAATGGTCTGAGAACCGTATGTGTACTGCTTACCAATTTCCCCCAAACTCAGTTGAATCAAAATTTTGTTCAGGGGCTCTCAGGGGCGCTTTGGACTCAAAGGGTTGTCCTGCAGTACAGGAGCAACATCATTTAAGTTGCAATGATGCATATATTATTGTGATGGAAATTGACAAAAGCAATGAGGCAGAAAATGACCTTCATAGGTTAAAAGAATGGCAAAGCAAGGATGGTGATTGCCAGAAAATAATGAAATATTTACATCACTGGCCTGTGACTATTGCCTAAAAGGGGGGCTATTACAATGTAAAAATGAAACAAATAAACAAAGGCAGATCGTTATTCTGATCATGATGAGGTAAAATATGATTAAGCATATACACCAAAAATATGAACATAACCTTTTCTAAAAACCCTCCCTGTCTTTATGTTTTGAAAGCTATATTCATGCTGTTCAGTCCATGGCCACTGTCTTTCCTTTTTGAGCAATTGCAGCAATGGCTCCATATCAAGATAAAAAAATTGTAAAAACGGTTATAGAAATTGCATAACCCGAAGAAAGTCTGTACATGTTTTTTGTTTTGAGGGCTAGGAAAATCTTAGATCACCTGAATTTTTTCAGGATTTGGTCAGATCCCCTTTTTTGCCAATTATGTGGCCTAAAAATTTTACTTCAGTAGTCATGAAGTTAATTTTAAGTTAAATTTTTATTCCCTTTTGTTGGCACTCATGCAACAACTGCTCTAAATGCAAGAAGTGCTTCTCTATACTTTCTGATGCCAATACAATATCATCTACATCAGGGATGGGCAATTAAAACACTCAAGGGCCACAGAGATTGGTGGAGGGTCGCATCGGGGGCCACTTTGTAAAAGCGAAGATTAGCGGAGGGCCATACCTTTTTTTCATGATGCAATAAACACACTGCTTTATTCCCTGTATTACCAAAGAAATATTTGTTTGTCCATTCTTCATTAAACACATGACATTCATCACTGATTTTTCGGAGGGTTCATGGTTTCACTAAAGTTGGAAATGTATATATTTGCTAATGCAAAGACAAAATTGAAATTAACTAGATCAACTGGAAAAGCCCTGCACATAGTATCTATACTGTTCATGGTATTGATGTGGCCATCCTAGTGGAAAATATAATAGATGAATCTTCGGTCATGCACAGGAAGGAAATCTCAGTTCAAGATGGCTTTTCCTGATTGTCTTGGAGGGCTGCATAAAAACAGAGGGCTGAATGTGGCCCTTGGGCCACTATTTGCCCACCCCTGATCTACATACATTACTATTAAACTTTTGATACAATCTGATAATACATGACCAAGATAATGTATTAGCCCCATCTCACTATTTTTTAAACCAAAGAGAATCGAATTATATGCCTATCCATTATACTAAAAAGTGGTATATTTCCAATCATTAGGGTGCATTTTGATTTGCCAGTAACTGGAGATCAAATCAAATGTCGAAAATATCCTTTTATCATGGAATTTTGCTAATAACTCATTCATATGTGAAGGAGCATTTGTGTCAGGTATAGTTATTTTATTTAATTGACAAGCATCCAAACACAGCTGAATGGACCCTTTTTTTACTATTACAATAGGGTTGTTGAAAAGGGATGAACCTTTAGAGATGTTTCCCCACTGAAGCATTTTTTCTACCTGTTCCTCCACTTCACCCCAATATTGATGAGGTATAGGGTATGCATGGGCCTGATATGGTTGACCTCTCACAAGTTTTATTCTGGTTCATACCCTTGAATAATTTCTTCAATTGCTCCCTCTGATCTCTGTCTATCAACTTCAATTCCTTCACCCTTTCCTCTATTTCTATTTTTATTCCCGTGCTTTGCACACAATGCTCCCTAGTATATCTATCCGCTTGGTCTGCTGAGAACATAATTCCTTCTTTGTTCAGTTTTATCTGACTTCATTCATAATCTAGCACACAGCCAGTCTTATGTATAAAGTCTGACTCTAGTATAATCTCATGGATCAGACCTTCCAAGATAAGCAATATGTGGCTATATTCTTTCCCTCCTATACACATGTTTCTCCATACTTGTTTTGATGCCAGTCTTGCACTTTTACTATTAGCCATTATGATGTGTACCATCATTAATGGCAAATTTTAGACTTTAGGGTTAATAGTTTATTCTATTAAACACTTCCTGGGACATCATTGACACTTGGCTTTCAGAATCAAGTAAAGCACTGGTTATCACCCCTTTGTTACTACTTTCACGTTTGGACATTTCTTAGATGCCATTACTGGCTTCCTCTACTCCTAGCTACATACCAAATGTTAAACCTTCTATATGGCCATATTCCCTGTCTATATTCTTAATCTGTCAATTGCAGTCTAGTGCTATGTATTTTGGCCATCTGCTCTATCATTTCCTGTTTTGTTCCAATTATTTGATCTATGTCCTTAGGAAGGTTACATTTAACTCCTCATATAATTTGCTGTTCAGATAAATGGAGTGCCATGATCAATCTTAACTTCATCACTTATTGGCAATGAAATGTAATGAATAGTTCCCCAGGCCACCACCTAACACTTTTTCCTGATATAATAGCTGATTATATTTTCCAATTGTTGCTGGTTTTGAGAGTAATGAATCCTACCAGAATTAAGCCTATGACTGTGAGCTATAGCAACCTTGGCTACTTTGTTTAATTTATTTAGCATAAAATAATATTCCAGACTACCAAGTCACTGCCCCCCAAAAATGTCTTTATTTTTAGCAACTGATTTACTGCATTGACTCTATCTTTATGTGTGCATGTTCTTACACTTTCCTGTTCATTTTCTAACATTTCTATTCTCTTTACTAATTTTTCCACATTTCTATTATTATCATGCCTTTCCTTATCCTCTTGTTATACTATCTTGTTTTTGATCTCCCCTGTCTTACTTCTTCTATCAGTGCTTCCATGCTCTCATTTTCAAAGCAAAAAATATCTCTCTACTTTAATATTTTTCTTTAAATGAAACATGCAACTATCTTCAACCCCTTGGTCCTTTCTGTCTTTACTTGTTCTCAATATCCCATTTCTGCCTAAATATCTATCTCTTTAAATTTACTTTTGTCATTGGACTTATTACAATTTGTTTGCTTTGGTTCATTCTCCTTTTTCCACTACACTACTTTCATAATTATAATTATGCAATTTATCGTTTGGTTCATTCTCCTTTTTCCACTATACTACTTTCATAATTATAATTATGCAATTTATCATTTATTCAAAATCTAATTCTCAAACTTCTAATTACACTGTAATTTATAATTGCTTGTCACTGTGATAGTTCTGCACCCATGTTGGAAAAGCTATTTGAACCGGGTGAGAGTGGGTGGTAGTAAAATTACTATAATTATATAATTTAAAATACAAATCAAAATGTAATATTGCAGCACACCGGCCAGATAAATAGAGAAGTCAAATACAGAAGGTGAAGATCACCAATAGCACCTATAACCAAACTGCAGCCATAAGAAATATAACCTGTGGCCATATTTCCAGACTATAGAACTTCTCGGCTGCTCAATTTCAACCCCTTCTGCCATCCAAGGCATTTTGTTTTGAAGACCAACCTCAGCACCAGCCAATTATAAACTATAATTAGCATGCCTGGACATCAGAAAAATACATTTAGCACTTATTTTAATTCTTTGCTAGCTCTTTTGTTTATTTATAAGATGGTAAACTATAAATAATAGACCATTTAATGATTGTACTTAACTAAATGATTTTACAAATGGTATATTGATTAAGAGAAATGATCAAATTATAGCTAGCAAATGAATACTTTTTAAAAAAAACTCTTAATTAATAACACTAAGAAATACTTTATATAATGAAGAAAATTATAAATCATTAAACACACTTTTACTAAATATATTACAATAAATGATAATACAGTTAAATACTATAGACATATTTAAGCACATATATCATGACATTTAAAAGATTTACACATTAATTAAAATATATGATAAAATAAATAAAAAATACATATACACACATACTAGGGGTTACTTTTAGGATAAATATGGAAGGTACTCAAAGATTTCTATGGCTATCAGCAAAGTCATAATTAGTTCATGCATGAAATAAAAGTTCATAATTACCTAGGATTTATACTTTATGCTTCTGAAGATTCTCCTGGTTTCTCGACTGTATTTGATCACCAACCAGTTGGATTTTGGATTTCATTAATGGTTTTAGCTTCTGCTGACTTTCTGGGTTTATTGACATAGACATTCCTTGACTGCACAGACTGTTAAGTGGGCATGACTACTATGTAGAGGACTTCACACATCCTGAAAGACGGAGACTGGAGACAAACTACATACTTCAGTGGCTTTCTCACACTGCATGATTTTAGATTGCTGTTCGATAGCTATGAAGATATCCAATCACAATTTAATGACGCTCATGGTCATGCTCATCTTTCTTCTCTGGAACTCTTCAGTGTTGATACTAGTACAGTTTTAATATTGTTAATTGCTATGATGCTACATACTCGTCGCAACCCAAGAATCACGGATCAAAGAGAAATTTTACTCGGAATGCTATGAATGCATTTTTTAGTCATTTTATATGATTTCCTTCCATTGTCTCTTTTATCACTCCTAATTAATTTGTAAATTGTTTTCTTAATCTGCATATCTGCTTAGATTAATCTAGCTCTTGGATAAGATATCAGTTCAAATTATTTTCCATTATGTTTTCTTTATTGTGATTTTATAGCTATTATTTTCTCCTTTGGTTTATCAACCGAGCAATCTTTAAGAAATTTTAAATTTATGTTATACACTTTCTTTTTACTTATTTTAATTCAACTTTCATTTCTTTACACACACATATTTTATTTTTCTTTAAATAAATATAGTTTTTAAAATCTTTTTAATTTAGTTAAATTTCTTCCCCCTCAAATTGTTTTTTATTATTATTATTTTAAACTAGTAAAACTTATACTAATACATGATGTGTTGATTTGCCCTGTGGTGATCTACGCTTATATATTATATTTAAAAAAAACCCTTTAAACTTTCTAAATTATTCATCTCTTTCTTAAACTTTTATAAATTAATTTTTTCAAACAAGATTTTTACTTTAATCATATCTTGATAAAATAATTTGCAGTATTTTTGTTTTTACTTTAATCATTTCTTGATAAAATAATTCACAGTATTTTTCTTTAAACTTCTTTAGCTAATTATAAATTCTTTTCATATTAAATAATTTTGTAATTTATAAATTTACAAACATGTACCAATGCTTAATAGCTATGCAATATATAGTGTTATTAATTGCTTGCTACTTTTTAATTTGTACTGTCATTAGAATTTTTATTTGAGTTAGCCATTATTTGCTCTTTTTGATTAAATATTTTCTAGATGTTTATTATAACTTCTTATAAATTACTAAATGTACTTATTAGAAAATTATAAATAAAAAAAAAACAATGTTTCCCCAAATATAATGAGCAGGGTGATCATCTTGGAGGATGTTGGCCCTTTTTTGTGTGCCTTATCCATTACTGTATTTAGTGATTACTCAGCACATCCTGATGTTATCTGATATCAATATTAAAATTTTTGGTATCCACAGTAACTCTTTTTACAATAGTGCTACTCAGTGCAAACCAGAGTAATCTATGGATACAAGAAGGTTTGTGCCTAACATTCTTATTTAATGCTATTCATTCAATATCACCAGACTAGTTTCTAGTTTGTGGATTTCATCAGTGAGGAGTCTTGGATCTGAGAGCACTGCATCTAGATCTTAGTCTGGGGATATTGGATGCTGTAGGCACTATATAGGGATTTTATGCACAAACCTTCCTGCATCCATTGATTACTCTGGCTTACATTGAGTGACACTATTGTATGGAGAGTTTTGCCATTGTGAAAAACAGCTTGTGGAAGCATAAAGAATGGTGATCATGTGATGTTTGATGGTTTAATTTTTGGTAATCATATATTGATCTTTTTATATATTATTAGCATATTTTATGCAGTCTGAGCAAAATAATTCTTCTCTTATCTATTGGAATTTGCTTGGAGGAAAGAAATGACTTTTCAAATAAATCTTTATAATGGAACATTATGATAAAGTCATATATTTTTCTTGAATTTTGAATTATTGATATCATGCATATTGAATTATTATTTAGAAAAGAGTTTGTTTTATTTTATTGATCATGGTCTCTTTTTTACAGATTGGTTTAGAGTTTGTTAAAAAACTGGAGAATATTCCTGAAAATCAGCATATACCAATATATCAATATATGAAGTCACTTACTGCCAAATCAATAATAAGATTATGTTTTGGATCTTGTTTTTTGGATGATAAAAAATTACATGACTTAATAAAGAGTTGTGAAATTGTAAGTTGTAATTAAAGATATGGGTTTTTTTTAATGAATAATAGAATTTAATAATTACATTTGAATTGTAATATTAATATTATTTATGTTAAAGATATGGGTTTTTTTAATGAATAATAGAATTTAATAATTACATTTGAATTGTAATATTAATATTATTTATGTTCTTTTTTTTTTTCATTTCATTATTTATGTTCTTTATTACTTTTACAATGCTTTATACAATTACTATCAACTATTGATGGTTTTGATTGCCTCAGCAATCTTCTTCAGAATTGTAACAAACACAATACAAATACATGAATACAAATATACACGAACATATAATTTTACATTATATGTATATATTCTATCTTATAATCATTATTTATATACCCATATATATCTTTATATACCTCTTTATATAATTATTATTTTTTTATGTGTATTATACATTTTAGCTTTTTTTTGTTTGAATTTGCTATGTATCTGCTATCAAAAAACAATGTAACAGATCACAGCAATATATGATAGCTGGGAATTAAATAAATTCAATTTTGTCTTTTATTATAGATTCAAGGATTTTGATTCCAAGGAGTCTCATATATATAGGCCGTATGTTTTTGACAGTCAAGATTTTTTCTGTTTTTTGTGAAAAGGGACTAGTAATATAGAATATAGGCCTTCAGAGAGATATAGTTCTTTTGATAAAAAATTTGCCAGTCTTGACAAGTATTTTGCTGTAAAGTGTCCAAAATGAGTGTACACAAATTTAGGTATGCCATGTTTAAGAGTTAGATATATCTGCCATTTTCTTAATGAATTCTTCTGGGACAAATAAAATGTCATCTTCTAGAATTCCAAAATAATGAGGCTTTGGATGAAATCTTTCACTACCTTGAAAGACAATTTTATAATGTAGATACCATGAGTTAAGAATGTTATTACCAGATACCACCTCATTATGTTGTATATGTAACTTGGTGGGTTTTTTTTCTTCACTACAATCCTGTGATTGAGTCCCTTTTTTGATATTCACTTTTTGTGTGGAGGCCAACCCAGTTTTCTCCTTTCTGTGGTATTGCTTGTACTTATTTGTGATGAGCTTGGAACTATTTCATCCATGATATGCATGAGCTTTTTATTTAACTTTGTACTATTCAATCCATGATATTGGTGGATGTTTTATTTCTTATGACAGATGTAATTATGTAATTATCCATATCGACTTTAGTTGGTTTTTCTGTTTCTAATTTACTTTCAAAGTTAATAAGTAAATCATTTGTTTCTTGCATATCTGTTTCACAGCTTGCATTGTCTTGTGTTTTATTCTCAGAGCATTTCGGTGCATGTGTATTTATCTTACTACACTGTTTGCATCATGTATTAATACAGCTTTTTGCCAAATGACCTCTTTGGCCACATTGGAAGCATTGAGGTTTTAATCCATGTATTATCAGAAGTAGGATTGCTTCATGATTAGTGATTTGCATAGTGGTCCACATTATTATGCAATTTCACTTTGTACTCATAACAGGGATGAGGATATTTTTCAAGTAAATTGGTTGGAAGTGTATAGTCTTTTAAAATCATTGACAGTATAATTTAAAAAAGCATTTTTCAAGATGCCTGAAATTACATTGTCTATTCTGATTTATTATTACAAGCGGTTTTAATTTTTTTAAAAAAAAGATTTCTTTGCTCTGTGTTAAAGAATTCTAGTATGAGGTCCACTATTCACAGAATACTATCCTATAAGTTGTTGCAGCTAAAAGCCTCATATAATAATTCCTTAGGGGACTTAAATAATGAGCAGTTGAGATCAGTAATTGGTATAATGACAGACTGTTCTGTAAAGAATCGTTTAAAGGAAGCAAATAGACCTTTTGGCACAGTTTCATTGAATTTCTCTGAGATGTTCTGCAGTTGATCTTCCATCCACATAATTGGGGAGATTACTTGGTTTTCTTCATTTGAGATGTTCTGCAGTTGATTTTCCATCCACATAATTGGGGAGCTTACTTGGTTTTCTTCATTTGAGGTGGCATTGAAATCTAGTTCTGCTATATCCACTATTGTTGTTTTCCTAAATTTTAGATTTGAATCCAAATTCTTATTAATATAGGTGTTTTTATTTGTAGCTTTATCTTTAGCTAGTAATTTAGTAATGTCAGCATACACGGGTGAAATTTCTCCACATGGCTTTTGACTAGTGGTGGCCATGTTAATATGATTGCTTGCTGTCAACAGCAAATGTGAATTAATTACAGATGTTTAATCAATACCCACACACTATATATATAAGTACTTGCCTTTGTCTTAATCAGAAGTAAATCACAATTTTGAGGGTTTAACTCCAGTAAGAATATGAATAATGAATGATAGAAATTAGACCTTCATTCACGATGATCAGGGCATACTTGCACATGCACACTTTATTATTATTATTATTATTATTATTATTATTATTATTATTATTATTGCTGTTGCTATTGTTATTATTATTAAAAAAATTTAATAATGGTTCAAAAGATAATGTTAGTAATTATAGACCAATTTCTATGCTTCGTACAGTTGCGTGCATATTTGAAAGATTTGTTTATAAGAAAATTATTAATAACATAAATAAGATTTTGATTCCTGTGCAACATGGTTTTTTTACCTGGCAGATCAACTGAAACTAATATTTTAACAATAATTGATCACATTGCTAATGCCTTTGAGAATCAACGTTATTTAGCTGTTATTTATTTTGATTTATCCAAGGCATTTGATAAGGTGGATCATTCCAGTTTGCTTTTTAAAATGTACAAATTAGGTTTTTCCTATAATTTGGTTGTGGCTTATATAAAGTTTAAGAATAATTCTTCTCATCCATGTTATTGTAATATAAGTGTACCTCAGGGCAGTATCCTTGCACCATTATTGTTAAACATTTATATTAATGATTTGGGAGAGAGTTTGGAATTTTCACATATTTTATGCTATGCAGATGATTGTAAATTTTTTAGGAATATCAACTCAATTAATGATTGCATACTTTTACAAAAAGATATTAATAATTTTGTGAAATGGTGTAGAGATAACAAAATGGATAAATGTTCAACAGTTTCTTATTCTAAAAAATCTGAAATGATAATTTGTCCTTATTATATTGAAGATCATAATATAAAATTTGTTGATATTCAGAAAGACCTTGTTATTATTTTTGCAAGCAATGGATCATTTCATCATCATATTGAAACTGTAGTTAATAAGGCTTTTAAAATTATGGGTGCAATTTTAAGGCATGGTAGACAATTTACTAGTTTTACAAAATATAAATTATTCCTCTCTTTGGTTTTGCCTATTTTAGAATATGGATCTGTTGTTTGGAATCCCAGTTCCAAATGAGATATTATTAAGTTAAATGATCATTATCTATCCCTACCCATTAGAAGAAAAATGAGAGATCTTAAAATTTTATATAACCCTGTCAATCAGAAAATTATATTAACTAACAAAATTTCAAATATTACTTTTAATAATTGTTTACATAAAACACATACATTTACTTTAGTTTATATTAAGGTTTGTTGCTCTAACATATTAAAATGTTCACCTTTGTTTCATTTGCCTAATATCTATCATGATTTTACTAATGAAATATTTTTATTTTAGACTTTAAAAAATTTGTTACTTATCTTATAAAAAAAGTATGGCATATAATCATAATAATAATTTGTCATTTATACTCATTTATGTATATTATTTATATATAGTATTGTATAGTTGTTATGATGCAATTCTGTAATTGGATTAATGCTGTAGTTTTGTACATTAAATAAATTGTATTATTATTGTTATTATCATCATCATCATCATCATCATCATGTTTCAAAGGTAAATTTTATTGAAACTCAAAAATTGTTCTATAAGTTACAGAAGAAAAACATGAGGTCTTAAATACAAGTTGATACATGATATTATATATGCAATAAGAATTTACAATCTTGCTTGTGATAGGGAAAAAAACATGACTTACAGTAATTGAAAGAAGAATGATCACTACATAACAGGATACATGTCTCATATTAGGTTTACATAGAATTTTTAAATGGGATCTTGAGAAAAATACATGGAAGCACATGATATCATGAGGGACACCATATATGGGTTGTGGGGTCATATATGATTCTCTATAAATTGAGCCATATTAGCCTATTTGGTGGGAAGGATTATAGTTTTCATGGCTATCTTATTGTTCATGTGTTATATAAGTTGCATGTGAAAAATCATTGGTTTTTTGTGTAATGGGTTGGGACCCCCTACTTCTTTACTGAGTTGAACTTATGCTATCTTTATTAAAATCTGCTTATGTAATGTATTATTAGTAAGTGATATCAGTGATTAATACATAAACTAAACATTCAATTTGCCGAGATCGACTTGTAGCAGCCATAGCCTGGAGACAAGTTATTTAAAATTTAATCTCCCAACAATAAAAAAGGACAAAATAACATATAATTATATAGGTATGGGAGTATTCGGTCTTAGTTTTTATTAATTAATATTTCCCCAAATAATATATTTATGAATGTCAGCATTTTCTGACTCTATGTGGATGTCAGCATTTTCTGACTCCATGTGCCAATCCTATGCTTGCATAAGAATTATATTGAAGGGATTTAATGAGAACAATAATAATATATTACTTAATGCTTGGCCACTAACTATCTCAGTTAGGGTGAGTAGTCCTTAGACTGACAGAGATGGGTTATTTGGGGGCAATAATTATTAACTTGTTTAATAAAGAAAACTTACAAACATTTTAATTAAATGAATAACTAAGAAATAATGAAAATAAAATAAAAATAATAGTGCTCAATTGTTTAATGGAAATTAAGCATAAATATATATATAACATCATGTATACATTTGAAATAAAATATATTGTTACCTTTACATTCTCAGGAAATTTAGATTGTCCATATTCATGAATAAAGTAAGCTTACTTAATAATATGGTGGCCATAAAGATTGTCCATAAAGAAAGTGCTTTTAATTTCTGAAATAATAATAATAAATCCAAATGTTTGACATGTCGAAGGTATATGGATGTGGATTCCTAGAATTTGAACAATTACGAGATCATAAAAGCAACTTTGATTACCTTCATGGAGCAGTGGGAATGAAAAGCCAGCATGTTTACAGTTTCACCCCAACATTATCATGTCTGCCGGCCTATATATATAACTTACTTGCAGTACCATAGATCAGAAAACTTGACAATAATCACAATAGCAGCATAAAATTCAATGCAAAAATATGAATCAGAAGACCATCCTTTATTCTGATTTGGCTATATATATCTTTTTATTTTTCTAGAAGGTTCTATTTGTCCTCAAGCATTATTTCTCATTATCCTTCCAAAAATTCTACATTGGTTCTATTTGTCCTCAAGCATTATTTCTCATTACCCTTCCAAAAATTACAATTTTAGATCAATTTTCCTTTGACTTTCGTTTTTCTAGCAAGTTCTTATTAGATTCAAAGTTTTGTTAAAACATTTTAAAAATAAAGCATTTTAAAAAAAAAAAAATATTTCAATAGGATTTACATTAAAAGTATATCATAGATAAAAACAAAAACTGTTTCATTCTACATATTTTTATCTTATTAAAGCAAAATTAGATACAATAGAAACTTGTATACATTATATATTTTTTCTAGAAAATTCTTTTACAAGCTATATTTTTTTAAATATATATACACGCACACACTCCATCAAATAAAAATCAGCATGAGACACCCCCCCCCCCTTCAGACTGCTTTGGTTAATTCAGTCAATCAAATATGTATATCAAAATATGTCTACATATGTGTGGCTACTTAAACTCCTTTTTGCCTTGGAATAGGGTTTAAACCTGGCCCCTGTTACAATACCCTGTTCAGAAACCTTCAGACCCAAGGCTCAAATTATAAAATGAGCTAAAAAGAGAGAGAGAGAGATGGGGGGGAGAAAAATATTTAAAAAAAATTTCTTCCCTCTCTCTTTAGCCCATTTTATCCTATTTCCTTTTTATTCGTCTGTGTATGGCGGCACAGGTTTCAGTGACCAGGAATTGTAAAATCCTTTGATTTCTTGCCTGATATCTACCCAAAAATTATTTTTCTGATGGCAGATGGTGGAAAAGGGATCTTCATATAAATTGCAAAACTTCCAGCATATAACTTACCCAGATCACTCATATGAGGCATCCTGACCATAACCCAGTCTTCTAATTTGAATTTATAGGGATTTTCTATTGATTTTCTATCTCTTGGTTTTGGGATCAGATTCTTGATCAATAGGAGGTTCATTCATCTCTGGTAGAAGTGTTTTAATTAGTCTATGAAGGTGCCTTCTGAAATGCAAATGCAGTGAGGCAAAACCAGTCAACTCATTTGCTTAACTCAGAACCTGTGATTTGTATTGAGATATGTACAAAATAAATGCCCTAAATTTCACATTACTCTTTCACAAGGGTTTGATTGAGGATTCCAGATTGATGTGAATATACACTTAATTCCTTGTCTCTGGGTCCATCTATGCCACTCCCCTAACATTTAGAAGTACAATGGTTGAAGAGAATGACCTTAGGCTTTCCAACCTCTGCAAATGCCTACTTTCTAACATCTTCATAGCAGCATTTCTTGTGTTAGCCTGAGCAATGGGATATGCAGATATATTTTGAAAATAAATTGTATATGATCACAAGGTATTTTTTTTATTAAATGCCAGTAATGGGCCATAGAAATCCATCACCACCAACTCCTGAGGTTTTGATGGTATCACAGAGATCATAAGAGTTGTGTAATTCCTATTTGCAGGTTTTATTCTTTTACAGGTTTCACATTTGTCCAGCATGGCCATGATTTTTATATGCATATCCAACCAGTAGATTCATTTCTAGAGCAAATGCTCAGTTTTTAGGCTACTGTAATGGCCATATAGTTGATGAACATGCAACAGCTTCTTCCATCTGATGAGGTGTTTCAGACTTCCATTTTTCTCTATCGTCTTGTATTTTGTATTGCAATATGCCATGGCATATCTGGTATCTTGCTTTCTTATTACCTTCCCATGTGACATTTATGGCCTTACCCCTTCTAATCATTCAATCACAAGTTTAATTGCTCATCTTCATGCTGATGATAATCCAGATGGTTCGACTCTTTCTCCACCCTTTCATTCATTCTCATATCATTACTGGCAATGTATAGGTTTTCTGCCCCTAAATGGTAGGGCTAAAAACCAGCAGGATTTCTGCTTAGAATATTGGCAACAATGTTTTCCGACCCTTTACAGTATTGCACCATAGTTATATTCCTGGAGGAACAGATTCACCAAGTAGCTATGATTTAGGAATTCTAAACTTTTGTGGTCAGTCACTATGACCATCTTTGATCCTAGCAAGAATGGCATAAACTTCTGAAAGGCCTAGATAATTCCTAATGCCTCCTTTTCAGTGGCAGAATAATTTAGTTCATGCCCTCTTAACAAACGACTGATAAAGTACATCATCCCCATTTGTTCCCCATCTTGTACTTGTGATAAAATTACCACCAACTTGTTTCCACTGCTATCAGTCTGTACAATGAACAGTTTGGTGAAATCTGGGAATGATAGGACAATCTGTTTTATAAACACCTCTTTTATGTCGTCAAAAAGTTTGTCTTGCTCCCTGGCACACTTCTATTGTACATCTTTTCTTAATACCCTAAGTAGTGGTTCCATACATTCTGCCAATTGTTCTTTAAACCTATTATAAAAATTTCATAAACCCACAAAAGATCTAACCTGCTTCCTGGATCTTGGTGCAGGGAAATCTCTAATAGAACTTTATCTGGAGGTGGTCTCAATCCTTGCTATCCCACCATATGGCCAGAAACATCACTTCATCTCTCATTAAAGTACTTTTTCTTAAGTTTATCTTGCCTTCTTCTTATACTTTGTGAAGAACATTTCTACATCCTGAATATGTTCATAAATAGTCGATGAGGCTATCAACACATCTTCAATATACATCATTACTAGCTTTTTGACTTCATTAATACCTGATCAAGGCTTTTCAGCAGCCCAACCCACTATTTATCAGAACAACTGGCATTCTATTGATTTGGTATGAATATCCTTCATATTTAAAAGCTGTGTACTTCCAGTCTTCTTGATGAAGTTTGATTTTCCAGTAGCTGGTGATAAAATTAAATGTCTAGGAAACCTTTTTTTCTTTGAATTTCCCTAACAACTCATGTATGGGGGAAGTGGAATATTAAAATCAGGTACTATTATTCGATTTAATTGCCTAGCATCAAGACATAATCTGAAAGTCCCATATTTTTACCACAACTAATGGATTGCAGTATGGAGATGAACATTTTGAAATGACCCCTCCCATTCCATCATTTGACTAATTTGCTTTTGACCCTACTCCTTATACTGATACAGGATACAGGACAGGGTAAGAATGGGATTACAATGGATTATCCTACTTCAATCTAATTTGCTGTTCAAAACCCTGGATCACTCCAAGTAAATCTGAAGAGACATGGTTATACTTTTCAAGCATCTGTTTGAGTGTGTCCTTCCCATTTCCATTTGCCATTCTACCCTCCTTTACTTTTATTCTATAATCCCCTCAGTTTTTCTCTTTCTCAATGTGCAGCACTCCTATTGAACTATATAGATTCAGTGTTGTGAATTTTACTGCTTCCTTTTCACATATGGTCTGTTCCATCCCAAAATTGATGGCACATTTATATTTATAGAAAAAGTCTGATCCTATCAGAGTGACATGTATCAGACTCTTTATGATCAAAAATACATGTGAGAACAGTTTTCCACTTATTTACAAATGTGCCCATACTTGTTTAGGTTCAACCTTAACTTTTCTGTTATTTCCATACTTACCTAAACTGGCTTTATTGGGAGAATCTGAATGCTAGACTGTTTGCTTATAATATAGAAATACACTTCCTCTGACACCAAAATTTGGTGACCAGAGTCTACTAACATTATGACTTCCTTCTGAGCAATTGTTATCCAGATCTCAAGGCAAGAACTGATTAGCATAATTAGGGATTTGATCCTTCCATGAACACACTAAATTTCCTGTTTTCTTTTATTTTTGTAAATTAGCTTTACACCTTTTTTTCATTCCACTTTCTTTTTATTCCAATTTCCTCCTTCAAATTTATTGTCCTTATTTTTAACATCATAGACTCCTAGTTTACCACCTTTGCCATTCTTGATGATTTCTATTTGCCCTAATATCTTATCAATTTCTTTTGCTAAACTATCCCTCATTCTTCTTACTATACCAATTATTTCCTCTGGCAAATTTCTGCAGACAATTCCCACAATCTGCCATTCTGATAGTTCACACACTTCCAGCTTCCTCAGTGTAGATACTTGACATGTGAAAAAATCAATGCAATCCTCTTCCTCCCCTTTATGAAACTTTTGACTGATGGTCTGGGCTTTAAAATACTCTTGCTGTTCTTCATTCCGAAACATCTTTTTTAGGGCTATTTAATATTCTTGGAAAGTTTCTGGTTGGAGTAGCAGTGATTCCCATCATGTCTGGGCATACTCTTGAAAGTGGCTGTGCACTACTATTACGTTTATATTTTCCCCTTCCTGTGCCTATAAAAAATCTCTGCAGACTCTTTAGATGTTCTCCAAGTGTCTCCCCTTTCTGTTCTCTAAATATCTTTATTTTGACTAACTTGTTCTCTTTGCTATTCATGTTCATTATTTATATATATATATATATATCACTGTCTATTTCTAACAATAAATGTGCTAGGCTTAATTTCCCAGCCTGCAAAGTACTATACTTCATGACATTCTTCCCATGTATCTAACTATTCTCTCTAAAATTCATTTTATATATTCTGATTTCTATTTCTTGAGATGAACAAAAAAAATATCACACCACTTAATTCTCATTATTCTCTACTCCTAACACTCTCTAAAAGTCCCAACATTGGGATACCATTGTAATGGGTTGGGACCCCTTTCCACCTTTACTGTGTTGAACTTATGCTATCTTTATTAAAATATGCTTATATAATGTTAGTAAATGATATCAATGATTAATACATAAATGAAACATTCGATTTGCTGAGATGAACTTGTAGCAGCCATAGCCTGTAGACAAATTTCTCTTAATCACTAATTAATATTTTCCCAAGCAATATATTTATGGACATATATGGACATTGGCATTTTACAACTCCATGTGCCAATCCTATGCTTGCATAAGAATTATATTGGAGGGATTTAATGAGAACAATAGTCATATATTACTTAATGCTCAGCCACTAGCTAGCTCAGTTAGGGAGGGTAGTCTTTAAACTGACAGAGATTTTTATTTTGGGGCAATATGCATTAACTTATTTAATAAAGAAAACATACAAACATTTTAACTAAATGAGATAGTGTTCAATCGTTTAATGGAAATATAAGCATATATATATTGACAGATTAAATTCTTATTGATTACACAGATTAAATATTTATTTTTACAATTATCTATCAGATTTAATAGAAATAGTTACAGGCTATACTATGAAATTAATAATGTGCACATATATACATTTGAAATAAAATATATTATATTTGGATCCTGGGGGGGATTTAGATTTTGTCCGTATTCACAAATAAAGTAAGCTTACTTAATATACTGTGGCCATAAAGATTGTTCATAAAGAAAGTCTTTGCTTTTAACTTCTGATGTAATGATAGTAAATCTTAAATGTTTGACACAGTGAAGATGTATGGATGCGGATTTCTGGAATTTGAACAATTAGGAGATCATAGAGCAGCTTTGATTTCCTTGCATGGAGCAATGGGAATGAAAATCCAGCACATTTACGGTTTCACCCCAACATACTCATGTCAGCCGGTATATATATATCTTACTTGCAGTACCAATCTAACAAGGAAATCAATACACCATGCTTAATTCAATGCGTCCAATTTGGAAGCTTCGATCTATACGTCAGAGAATGTTTCAGGTACAGACTTTTATAGATACTTATCTTTTATTAAATGACTTACTTATTAAATTTGGATGGATCATTGTATTGCAAACTTTTCTTAATATTAATTCTAAGTGAAATAATATGTTTTTAATATTTGAATGGATTTTATTACAAACTTTTGTAATATTTTATTCTACTTCAAATATTTACTTTTAAATACTTGGATGAACAAAATATGATAAAAGGTTGAAAGAGTAATAAATATCAATTTCAGAATTATATTATATTTCATCAAAGACATAATAAAGTCAAAATAATATTTATATTGTCTATAATTATTATTATAAAGTAAACCTTTTGCGTTCTCGTGAGAGAATAGTTGTAAAAGAAAGTTGAAAACCCTAGTCAAAATAACTTAATGTATATGAGAATAAAGAAATATTAAATAAACTTTCATTGAAATAACTTTTAAAGTACATTATATTGAGCATCTAGTCCAGTTAACTATCTTTAAATGGAATAAGTTGTGTATAAATCTTTACTAAATGTTTTAAAAATATTATAATGAGCATATATTTTTAAGTGAATCTCGAAAGAATGGAAAACTAACTCAGTGGATTTCGTAGTTCCTAAAGCAAGAAAACTTGAATTAAGGATATAAAAACTCATTAGGAAATAAATGATAAAAGAAATATATGAATTACGATATCATTTGCGTAATAAAAATAAGAGAATCTGGATCTAAAATTAATTACAATTTTAAATGTGTGTTTAACTACTAGTCTGTACCAATAAACATTTATATTTCAGACAACTTCGATAGTATTCTGCCATGTCCATGCATGAATTTGTTTTTTGTTTTTTTATTTAAATGATGTGTCTTTTCTTTGGATAATCTACACTTCGTGGGAGGATAATTGCCAGGATCCCAGTGTACTAAGAAACAGATAATACGTATTTTTTTTTTTTATTATTGCATATTATATTTATGTTAGTATGTTTTTAGTTAAGAGTTAAAAAAGTTTCAACCCTATATTAAATCCAGTTTAAAGTTGCATAATTTGGTTTACTATAATATTTCTTGAGCCTGTTTTTTTTATTTTATTATAAATACTAAGGGAGTGTGAGGTATGAAAAGATTTATAGAATATTGTTATGCTAGTAATTTTAGATCAATATTTTCATGTTTATTTAATTTTCATATTTAGTATTTTATTGCTATGCTCAGATGTGTGAGAGTTATTTAAAATGTGTATTTAAAAATGAAATGATGCCTATTTCTTAGCCTAGAGAATTATCTTTTAAGTAAGATTTATTCTTAGTTTATTAGACTAATTGGTTCATGCATCAATAATATGATACCCTTTTATGCTATGTGAGGGTGCAAATGACCTTTGTTTGTTGAGGTGAGTGTAGTTTTTTACCACTGCAAAGGGTTAAGATGGAGCATAGCTCGCTCATGATTAAATAATTTTTATCTGAAAGTATTTTTAGGAGATCGAGGACTTGATCCCAGCTCCATATTTCTTTTATTGCTTCGTAAGAGAAATGTTTTATGGTTGTAGTGTGTGGTGTTTTTAGCATTCCTCATATGTGCAGAGACAAGTGTCTCACATAATTTATAGCCTAATGAAGAAGGCAAATTCTTAGGTCTATTACTAGTGAAAAGTAGTTACTTGTTAGGGACTAAATATAATATCATATTCATAAATTGATGTACTGAGTAGCTAAGCTTTGCTCTAGCTTGTGTGAGAACCGATAGTTATTCTAAATTTATGCTTACAAATTTGAATTCAGGCAAGCAATACGCATCATACCAGGTTCATGCAGAAGCAAGTCATCGCTGGACTGTAAGAAAGGGATAATAAACTCATGTTGGGCTATGGCAATAGATACATGTATGTGTGCATTGATATAGTTATTAAAACATATCACACGATTATTAGATAGAATTTGAATACTAAGTTATAGGATATAATAGTTCGCAAAATGCGTACAAACTCAAATAGTAGAAGTTAAATTAATTTTATTCCTTTTAAGATATGAGTTTTTTAAGTAATGTAATTTTAGTATCTTGAAAATATAAATGTCTTAATAAACTGAGTAAATATTACAGTAAAAATTTTATGGGCTTTAAGCTAGTTGATGCGGTTAGCAATAGTTATATTTTACATAATGTTGCTGAAGCACCGTTTCAGATATAACCAAATAAATATTAAATGATATATTATGGGTCAAACGAATTAGAAATCATCTATAATGTAGAACAGTGATTAGTCCCAAAAATACTTGTATTAAAGGTTATTACTGGGACAAGCTATGTATTAGTGTTATTAAGTTTATACGAGTTCGTACTTGTAGCCAGTATAGATTCCCTTTTGTAAATAATTTTAATTGTTATTTTATATTTTTCTTAATTTGGGATTGCTACAATGTTGACTTGGATTGTAGACTTTTTCTTTTATATAATTGTTGAATAAATGTTTGTTGTTTTTAAAATTTAAACTTGTGTCTGGTGTCTAATGTTTTGGGTGTCCAGAGCCTCACAATATCAGAATGTCACAATAATAGAATTTCACAATATTGACAAATTTATAATATTCATAAATTTATTATAATCATTAATACTCGGAAGTATAACATAAAAGAATTAATAGAAATAACTCATATTTCTAGTACAAATTGCCATGAAATATCTTCATTAATTTTTACTGCTGAAGTATATGTTAAAGATTTAATAATTACTTGGCAAACAGATAAGAAAATAGTTTAATTGTAAACTTAAGGTTTAATTGTTCAATTCGTGCATTTCGACTAATATTGCGAGTGGACATAAAATCCCTTCTTCACTGTTGATATTTGGATGAATTCCGAGTTGATAAAACTATATTCAAAATTTATTATACAAATAAGTATTTTATTAATTAATTAGTTAGCATATCATATTTATTATTATTAGTCCTATTATTAGTTTTAGTTAGAGTAGACATTAATTTTAAATAAGCGTATGTCTATTAACTTTGTATTGGCTGGGATAGTGTCCAAAGGTCGGCAATGAATTGATAAGTGATTGATTGTTGCATTTCACCACAGGTCAAGACTCTGAGAACAAGAGCATTTACGATTCTAAAGTTTTAAAGAATAAGATTATCATTATTAGAATGTTAGATAATACAGAGTGGTTGAGTTGAGAAATGTTTACATTCCACTTTTGTATGTGTATGTGATATCGCATAGAAGAGTCATAATTTGGGAGATGGGATGGAGGACATAAACACTAATATTTAAGATTAAAATAATTGTAACTGTGGAGGGTGATCGATGCGGAGAATGAAGAGATAATTAATTTATTTGTAAGGGAGAGGGAGAGTAAAAATTTATTACTTTGTGTTAGTTAAGTAATAAGATTTTAATACTTTTTATTAGTCGTAAAAATTTACTACTTTGTGTTAGTAATAATAAAAAGTCAGATGTCACATGACTTATATATAGCTTGCATTTAGCAATATTTAAACTTAAGAGCATGCTAAAGCTCTAAACAAGCTTTTTTTTATTATTATGATAAATGCTACTACAAGAGAAGGCATTCAAATCATCTTTATCTTAGATTGTACCCATCCCCAGACCGGTTTCAACCTATGGGTTTCTTCAGTGAGGAGTTGGGACATTAGATTCAAAAACGAACTCAAGCTAAGCATTTATTTAAAAGGTAATTCTCAAGAAGAAGATTTAAACCTTTAGACATCTGCATGTCTTTAAAGTCAGCTCTCCAACTGAAAAAATTATATGAGCCTGAACTTAATTCAGATGTGTTAGTTAAGTAATAAGATTTTAATACTTTTTATTAGTATAATTTTATGAGTTCTCCGCATGGATTACTGATCCATTTCCATTCGTTACACATGAAAAATAAAGAATAACATTATTGTAGTTGCCACTGGAGATCATAGAGCTATGTGGATTTTGTGGAGGAAAGTTGCTTATATTTTTAAATAGTTTATTGTGAATTTATTTGCATAATAATTACTGCGTTCAGAGCTAAGTACGAAACATATTATTTATAATTTAAAATATTACTATGATCATATTTTTCTTTTGGAAAAGTTTTAATAACTCGTTTCTTCCACAGACTCCCATTTATTAAGCGATAATTATTTCCGGTTGATACTATATTTGTATGCTGCAGTTGCAATTTGGTGCCCAGGTAAAACACCTACATTACATTATTATTATTAACTGTCTCCGAATTATCTCGTCTAAAAAGAGTTGAGATTACAATATATGGGTAGATAAGTTGGTAGGTGGGTAAATAGTCAGGTAAGTGTAAGACCTATTGTCTGTTTGAAATATTAGTTGTGGACTAATTTAGTAAGTATTTTTAATTGTTTTTTTTTAAATTTAAATTTATTTAAAATTTGCAATACTGTTAATGATAACACACAAATTAGCATATATCACAGTGTTTTTCTTCTTGTCTTCTAATGTTGTTGGCTTGAAAATGACCTTATGGGTTATTGAATCATCGTTTTTTAGACACATGAATACTGAATTTTAAGATGATGCTTTAGTTAACTAGGTTATGGTCAGTAAAAATTCTATATACTTATCTATAAAGGTCCTTCTGATTTTTCCATTATTAAAAATAAAATTTGTAAATGTTTTCTAAACAATATGGATTATCACACTAGATTGACTTGCAAGGCTTTTAGCCATATCTTTATTTATTTTTACTTTTGATACTCTATCCAATATTCTAGTTTTTTTCCAACAGGTAATGCATGGTCAGTTTCTTTACACACATTTATTTTTTTTCCTCTCTCTAATCATTAATTGGTGCTTTTTAAGTCATTTTTCAATGGGGGATCTAATTTCACCAATATGTGTTTTTCTACAATCATGTAATACTTTAGAATACAGATTTTCTTTAGTTTGACTGTTATTTCTGGTATTGGTTTTTCTATTTTTATTTTTATTGACTATTTAAAGTTTTTTACTGGTAGCTGATAAACAATTATTCTTCTTGAAAGCTTATTATCTATATTTAATTTTTATGTTTCAATTCACTGCCTTTTGAAAAAAAATATTTTGCTCTGTTCCATAATGATGGTATAATCCAATTTTGTATTTCTGACATGACTGTTTGTAGGTGATAAATATTTTCCTGGTTGTATGGATTTTCTGTAAATCATAGTTTTGATTTTGCCATGAGGAAATCCTGTCACAAGAACATCTAATAATCATTTGAAGAATATGTTGATGTGCGTTCACAATGTTTGAAGTAACATATCACAATGTACTTATAACAAATATATCATTTACATAAGGAAAACATGCATTAAGTGAAAATAGAATAGTATTTATGATTGTGATTTTAAGTTTTTCTATGTAAACATCACTAATCAGAGATAACATTTGAACTCATATCCATTATTTTATTTTGTTGTAAGAATTTTGTGTTGTATTGAAAATGTGCTATTGTTATTCCAAATATTAAGAGTTATATTACATTACCAATAAGAAGAATTGTTTTGGTTTGTAAAATACTATTTTTATTTAATCTTTTTCTTATAATAGATAATGTTGTGAACAAACTTTCCACATCAAAACCTAACAATATTTTAGTTCTTTTTAATTTTTATATTTTTAATTCATTCTGCAAATAGAAAACTGTGTTCTGTATGCCAAGGAATTAAAAACCATTTTGACATTACCTCTTAACATGATTCTTGTGAATTTTAGTTATACTGTGAACATGTGAAATGTTGAAATATATTCATTTAGTTTTCTTGAATTAGTAAAGTAGTTGTGATGCTTTATGCACAATGCTTAGAGATTCCTTTCTGTAGCTGGTATAGAATTTTTTCCATCTTTTTGTATTAGCCTGGTATGAGACACTCTTATTTTGTTATCCTAATTATTAGTATTCGTTATAATTATAGCATTGCCTTTATTATCAGGGAGAATAATTACAGATTTGTCTAGTTTTAGAGATTTAATCATTTCCATTTCAACCTAGGCATGTTTGATTTGGTGTTATTGATGTCTGACAAGTATCTCTTTTTATTCTCCAGCATAATTCTGCTGATTTTCCCAGGGCTGGGAGGCAATTTTGGGATGATTTTTAAGTTGCTGCCATTACATCTAATAATGTGATATTTGTTGGTGTGGTGGCAAAATGTAATGATTTTTCTGAAAACAGAAATTTTAGCATTTGTTAGATATTTAGAAATAAGATTTTTTAACTAAGGTAGCTTCTTCATCATTTGGTATACTATAACATTAGATATGCCTATGCAGATTTACAGTTTTCTTCTTTAGACTTTCTTTTATTTTATTTTTATATAATTTAAAACATGGATATTTTTTATTGATTGAAAACTTTTTGCAATGACTTTATTAGTAAATTTATTTTCTTGAAAATATGCCATATTATTAAAGAAATGCAACATTTGCTACTTGAAAAACTTTCTTATAACTGAACCTCAATTATTATCTGAGTAATTTCCTCAGTTCTTTGGGAGTAAATTGGAAACTTTTGGCCAATTTAAATTTTTCATAATGTCTAAATGAGATATTTATTTTATATAGTTTATTACAATTCATAATGTCTAAAGTAAATTTATATCCATACTAAATCTTTAATGTTCATCTTTGCAGTAATAGTATTTTACTTGTAATTAATGATTGGTCTAGTTTTACCATAGGTTTAAATAATTTAAACATTATTTAACTTTTTAAATGTGATCAACTGTTGGCAACAACAATCATATTAATATTAAACAAAATTTATTTCAAATGGCATTTTTCTTCTCTTCAGCTATTGCTGGTTTGAATATCAACAGTCCTAGCATGAAAATAGAACTAATAATCTTTAGAATCATAAATATGAAATAATATCAAGTTAAGCTCTAACCAATTAAGTTATTCTGTCAAAGCAAGAGTCAATTGTACTTTTATTTAGTTCTTGATTTTTTCTGATGGACCAGAACAACAGGTGATTTCCAATTATTAAAGAATATTACACTATATTGATTTATGGTATTATTTGCATTTATTATGTGGACTTTTCTCTCTCTATCCATTACTTTTGTCAGTGTCTGTTGCTTTACACAGATCTGTTTTTTCCTCTATAATTATTATTTTATATGATCTTAATTATTCTTTAGTGAGCAGTTGATTTTACCAATGCATTGTTTTTTTCATAGATGCAATTTTTGATTTTCAGTATTTCAAATTTAGATTTTGTAGACATTTATATTTGTTGTAAAAAGCATGGTATTTGAAAGCTATTCTGATATTATATTTATTGCAGAAATTCTTTACTTTGTATGTTATTCCTAGTATATATGAATTCATGATAGAAACTATATTTGTATTTTATGCTTTTTTTTTTTGAAAGTTATGTTGCTATCATACATAATGTTAAGAGTTCCATTGCTCTATAAAAGAGTTCTTCTGGTTTGTATTCTCATATCTGCAATTATTCTTTTACTTATAGAAATGATGTGTCATTACAGGGTACATTTTTGAATAAACTCCCCCACATCAAAGTCTAACAATATGTAATTTTTTTTATTTTCATATTAGTTTCACAATGTGCTTAGACTAAAATGTAAGAAAGATATGTTTTGACATAGTAAATTTTTAGAATTAACAATACATCTTAATAGAATATGATATTAGTGGATTTTAGGTAAAGAACAGAAACATGGAATATTGCTGAATTTACTTTTTTTTGAATCAGTAAAGTAGCTGTGATGCTATCTGAGTAATGATTGTAGCTTTGTTTGTGTATCTATAGGATTTTTTGTCACCTTTTTGTATTGGCCTGCTACGTGAAGCTCTCTTATTTTGTTGTTATAATCAGTAATATACATTACAACTATGATGTAGCCTTATAATCAAGAAAATTGATTACAGATTAAGAGATTGAATAGCTTCTCTGTCAACATTGGTAATATTTGATTTGAGTTTGGTGTCTTTTAAATATTCTTGTAGAGCCAATTTTTGAATGACTTTCTCAATTTCTTCCATTACATGTAATAAGGGAATATTAGAGGGTGTGATGTTAAAGTTTAATACTTTTTTTAGAATAGAAGTATCAGCATTTGTTAAATGTTTAGAATTAAAATTTTTATTGTTGAAAGTGACAGATTGTTTATATATTATGGTGTTTGATATATTCATGTAGGTTTACAAGGTTCTTCTTTTGATATTTTATTGTTTAATGGTAATTTAGAATACTATTTTTTTGCTGTGTGAACAATATTTGAAAGTCTTTACTAGTAAGTTTATTTCTTAGAAAATATTTTAAAATGTCAATAAAATGTAAAGACTGATATTTGAAAAACTGTTTTTAACAGAGCTTGCTCTCTGAGTAATTTTGTTATCACCTTGGGGGTGGATTGGAGATTTTATTTGCAAATTTTTAGAAACACCCCCTTCAGATTTGGATTTGCATGAGAAGATTACTTGACTTTTTGATGAAAATGTCATTCAGTAATTGTCTTTATTAAAAATAAAATTTAAATATCTTAAATTAGATAAATCTATAATCATTCTTCCTGCTGATAAAAGCAATGCTGTAATAAATACTACTGATTATTGAAAACAAGATCATTTCTCATAGCCACTCAATACAAAAAGATGGCAAGAAACTCTATTTCAACTATTTAAATAAAGGTACAAACATTTCTCAGAAAGTACTTCAGATACTTTACTGATTCAGAAATGAATTATTCAAAATACCATATCTTTATGTCTTACCTGAATCCATAAAGAGTATATTCCTATAAGACCAATTGATAGTTCTAAAAATGTACTGTGTCAAAGTATTAAAATTTCTTCATAAGGTTTCTATTTCTTTGCATAAGAATTACAGCCCTTTGTCAGAGACAGTAAATGTTTTGAAGAATTAATCAAAAATGTAAAAATTGAAAGAAGTGGATCTTTGCTGAGGAAACTTTATTTATAAATGTATCTTGTCATGAACCATTGTTTATTATAGGAAGAAGATTAATTGCAGATAATAGCTTACAAATCAAAACAGCTCTTCCTATTAGCAGTAGAATGAAAATATTACCATTCTGCATAACAGTAACATACTTTTAATACAACGGAATTCTTCCAATGAAATCAAGGGATTTCTATGGCAATGTTAATCCTGATCAATAACATTTACATTGAAGAATTTTAAATCACAGCCACTGTAATTTATCATCAGAAGCATTTACAATGAAGAATTTGAAAACAATTACAAATATGATGGTACAGTTATATGGTCACATGAGGAAGCACTGTTACAGATATTCTGGATACACATAAATAACATACCTTTCTCAACTACCTTCACAATAGAATTAAAACAAGAAAAAAAATTGTATCTTAGATATTCTTATAGTAAGACTCTTTGAAAAAATCAAAACTATGGTTTACAGAAAATCCATTCATAGGAAAATATTTAGCACATACATGCAGTCATGACAAAAATGCAAAATCTGGATTATATTATTAATATGAAACAGAACAAAAGAAATATTTTTCAAAGACAGTGACTTAAAAACCTTCTAAGTGGAACAAACTGTCATAAAGAATGATTATCTATTAGATATCATTTTAAAAGGTTTAAATATATAACAAAAAAATTTTTTTTTTAAATCTAATTATAATAATTATAGTCTATCAATACATACTATGAACAACAGATAAATTTAAAAAAATCTGCAATGTAATATCAGGCTTGCCAAATTCATAGCAAACTGCAAGAAATCCTAACTTCTTTAAAACCAAAATTTTAAATTCTGAAAAACCAAAACTGCATCTATGAAATATGTAAATGTGGAAGGCTATATATTGGTAAACTAAGATATAAAAAGAGTACAAAGTAATGATTAGAAGAGAAAAAGAAATGTGTCTAAAATAGCAGGCCAATAAACAAATGTTCAGTATTGCAGAAAGAGGAAATATCAAATTTAAAGAAGTTTCTCACATGACAATGGCAAATAACTTCATAAGTCAATTAAGTGTGATGATACATGATTGAAAACCATTCATTCTGGTTGTCCTTGAGAAAAAATGAAGAAATCAAGAGGACTCTAACAGATAAATATATAAAATTTCTGTAGATTGTTGCCTTTGACATAATAGCCTAGTTAATTAAAGTGTCATGTTAAAATTCAGCATTTCTAAAAAATCATTGATTCAATCCCCATGCTAGTATAGTCACTTGTTGAGCCTAAAACATTTGATGAAAAAGAGAATAATGTATTTAAAATACATTTTCACTAACAGTTAATGTATTTGAAAAATTTTAATAAAATATTTGACAATTAAAACTAAATAACAAATGGTCCAACATGCAATTACAAATGTAAGGTTTATCTATTCCTTTAGTACAAACATAAATTTAAAATTACATCTTTTCAACAGTGATTTCCCCCCTAATAAGTTGCTTATTTAAGCTCATAATAATTATAATTTTAATGTCAATTCTTTACAATGTTCAATTATAATTTTGTTGTCTTTCTCAAGAAAAAAATATACATTACTAAAGTGTTTTACATGTATCAACATTTTGCATATATTATGTCTACAAATAAAAAAAGGAAATCATAAACAGCATTTAAAATTCAAATATATAAATGAGTAAAAATATTTTAAACTTTTTTTTTAATTTCTTTTTTAATCTTTATAAAAATCCTTCTAAAATGTTAAAAATTTAAAATTGAAGTATTAAAAACATTAAAATATTTACTAAATAAAAAATTATAAAGTGAAAAGGGATATTTTATTTTATGGCATTAAAATTAAAGTTTGTTAAATTTATACTTACTTAATATTATTATTTAACCTTTTTTTTATTCACTAAATGTAATTTTTTTTTAGTTCTTTATTATCTAATTTTGAACATTTTTTCTAGAATGTTGATTCTGAAAAATAATATCAGGATTAATTAGTTTCATTCACATTAATAACACTATAGAAATTTTTTGTGGTAAAATAATATTTTTTGATCATAATTTAAATGTACTGCTTTTATTTGAAAACCCTATTGTGTTTTCATTTTGGACTCAAAGCTTTATAGTTAGTTAAAAAATTAAAAGCTAGCTGCTAGAGGGTTGCATTAGATCCTAATATCTAGATGCACTGTTCTCAGATCCAAGGCTCCTCACTAATGAAAGCCACAATCTAGAAACTAGTCTGGGCATATTGGATGAGTAGATACTAAATAGAGATTTTATGCAAAAATCTTTCTACATCCATTGATTACTCTGGCTTGCACTCAGTGGCACTACTATATGGAGAGTTTTGCCTCTGTGCTTTTATTTAAATGTATCACAATTTTGAGAAAACATAATACGGCAATGGTTATTAAAAGCTTTTTGTATGGGCAAGATATATAAAAATATAGTTTATCTCAAAGTATTAAGAAATATAAAATGGGAGATATTCAGTCAAGTTAATGATTATAAAAAGTCTTTGTATACATGTGGCTTTTTATTATTTAATTAAAAAGAAAAAAGAATTGATAAAGAAGTAAAAGCTTTGTGTAATAAAACAATAATATACTGCCTAAGTCTGTTATTTTCTAAAATTATATTTATTTGTAATATGAAAATTAATTGTTTGTTATTTAAGATATACATAAATATATCAATTACTAACAATAGCTAACTTTCCATACAGTAAAGCAAGCCATCGAGTTCAATCTTTCATAATCAATGGATACGAGATTTTTGCATAAAATTCCTATTTAATGCCTATTTATTCAATATCCTCAGATTGGTTTTTAGCTTGTGGCTTTCATCAGTGAGAAGCCTTGGATTTAAGAACACTGCATCTAGATCTTAGGATCTATTGCAACTCTCCTATAGCCATCTTTCACTTATTTGGTTAACTATAAAGGTAGGAGTCCAAGATGAAAACACAATGTTTTCGATGCAAGATCATTTGCTTGTATAATCTTGCATCCATTGATTACAAAGACTTGCATTTAATGACATTATTGTATGAATAGTTTTCTGTTGTTATTTAACACCTGTGTAAACATATAAAATGGTGATCATGTGATGTTTTGATCATTTTATATCAATTACTATACAAGTTTTTAAGAAGGAAAATATTTGTAGTAATAATTATCCATTCAATTGGTAAACTATTATTTAAGTTTTACATTTTTTAGATTATGCCAAGAAAATTTTTAATGAATTATTTAAAATCGTCTTGCCAAAAGTACAATGTTAAAAAACCTTTTCTGTATTAAATAATATACACAAAAACATATTGGCTTATAGTTAACAGCTAACTGATAAAGCACAAGTTTAAAAAATGCTATTTTTATTTTCTTATTGAGTGGATTACTTTCCTACATATAGTTAAAATCAAGAAAGAGATAAAACATATATTTTATTGTGCTAGTTTAATATATTAGACTTGCTAATATTTATAAAAAAGAAATGTTTGATACTAAACTTTAAAGCATATTGTGTTTTTTTCATGTTATAATTTAAAATGATTTAAATGTGTAAATAACGAGAGGTTTAAAATACTTTTAAAAAAAAAAACTGATTAAATTTTGCTATGTCTCTATTTCGATCAACTACGTATGTATAAATAAATGTATAATTTATTTAATTAAAATCATGGACTTAATTGGAAGTGTAGTATTTTCTAAAAAGAAACCTGACATGAGAACAGTAACATTTTTAAAATTAACCATAGTGTTTACTAAATAAAATTTTAGACTCTAGCTCTTACTGTAAAAGAATTGGATTTGTATTCAGATTGTAAAAATAGATTTTTATACTCCAGAGGTTAATCACAAATAATGGTGAAAAATTAATCTGTCAATGATAAATGAGAAACTCTTGAATCTGATCTCATGGAAGATCAGAATATAAAAATATTAAGGAGAAAATTATTAGAGACCAGTTAAGAAGATAACAATCTTTCCTGGAGTCTCTGTTTCCAAAGATACTAATGGCAGCTTAGAGCATGCTACAGGTAATCTAAAATTTATTATTTTGGAAAGACTTCAGGCTAAATAATTAATAAATTTAATGTTACAAGAATAGCTTAAAATGTGTGCATTTGTCATTAATATTGTAATGCCTGACTTTCACTAATGTAACCAACCAAACATCCAAGTAAATGTAATATTAATTTACCAAAGTTCTTTTAGTCTTTGTAAAACAAGCAGTTTAATTGGATTGAGAATAAAATGGAATACTGTTAAATATATATGTAGAAATTTTAATTAAAGCTAATTAAATTATTTACAGTGAAAATTTACATATTTTTCTTTTATGATATACTCAAAACTAAAAATAGTTAGATATCCATTTTGAATCATGTAATTGTAAATTACCCTTAAAAGATTCAATAATGTTAACAAAATCAATATCTTATAATATTACTAAAGTAAATGGAATTCAAGTTTTTTTTAGTGTTTATAGTATAATTTAAGTCTCAAAACAAATTAATGGGATAACCAGAAATTTCTACCAGTAATTAAAATACTTCAGTATAGTTTGCTAAAAGAATCAAGTGGCGCTATTTTGGTATATATCAAAGTGTTTCTAAGTTTGAATTTATCTTTAACAACAATCAGAAAAATATAATTTTGTGGCGGATCTGTGATGGAACATTATATATAAAATGAAAATTGTAAAAAAAGAAGAGTTAAAACTTCTAGAAATCATAGTCAAAATTAAAAAAGATGGAATGCTTATAATATTCTTATTAATTGATATTGTAGACTGATTTTAAGCTTACTCTCAATAATGGACTTGTTTAAACTATAAAAGTTCTCTATATTAAATGCATAATGCAAAAGGAGCTGGACAATGAAGCAACAAATAATCAATGTTGCAATTAGGTTAACTAGGTTCTAACATCTGATTATTATTAAAAAAATAAGAGAATTGGCTATAAAACAGGTCTCTTTGAAAGAGAGATAAGTGCAAGTTACTGAATTACTTCAAAACAATAATTCCTGGTCTGAAATTTCTCTGACAATAATGTGTGGTGATTACTATTTGCAAGACTCTCATGCATGCTCAAGTATGAAATAGGGATCATCAGATAGTAAATAGTCTCAGATCTTTCATAAAAAGAAATCCAATATATCTGGATGTTTTTTATTAAAAGAAACTATAATATTCCTCCAATCTGCTGGTTATTATTGTCAACAACCCATTTGCAGTTTCACTAACCATTATGGGAATCAAACTTTTTAAATTGTTGTAATTATACTAACGAAGCAAAAAATATTTTGACATTATTTTAGTTGTATCTCAATTATTTATTAGCTGAAAAACATTATTTCCCAGCATCAAAGTATATGAATACTTAGTCCAATATTAATAAGATTTTCCTATGAGGGTTAATTAGATCTTAAATTATCAATAAATAATTGTCAATTTAATACTCAGCAGAATTAAATTTTGACAATATATAACATTATTAATACTAGTCAATTAAAAGAAATAAAACAACTAAATGCTAAAGGTTGCTTCATTTCTATCAAAAAATATGGGGGAAATGATCCCACAGTAGAAAAAGAGGAAAAATAATTAAAATCAAAATAGCTGAGAGTGATTTCCTGAAATACATCAATTCAGAAAGTTGCTAATATAGATGGAACATGCAAACCAAGTCAAAAATTTGTTTGTAGAAATGCAATATGAAATTTGTTCTCAGTTAGCTCCTACCTTTTTACTTGAACCAGATTTTGATAAAGCAATTTCTCTGCTGATATTTTATTTCTGTCTTAACTATATTATAGAAGTACAAAATCAACCTCTGTGTTCAGAGAAGAAGAAAAATAGTTAAGAGATTTTACTCCAGAGCCCAGGAAGCTAGCATTGAACTGATGTTTCAAAGACTTCACAAATGAAGCACTAGAATATCATTTATATCTGTGGAATGAAGCATTACAATCTAAGATTTAAGGTGTTAATTGACCCAAGCACTCCCTTAGATTTTGAATTTTCCTAAGCATCTCCATTAAAGAAAGTTGACTCTAGTAATAAATTGATTAGTCAGGAATAAGGTTGAGACATATATCTAGCCAGTCAAAACAAAAACAGGGCACTTCTAATCAAAAATGTTGTTAAAGACTTCCAAAGTAAAACAATAGTAAATATAATCAGAAAAACTTGCCATAATCCACATTCTAAATGTTTGTGTAAATAGAGTTTGCAGATATTGCAGTTATATGGGCCATAATAACTGCTTTTTAAAAAAGAAATAGCAAAACAGACATAATGGAAAATACCTCTTAAAAAAGATGAAGGGTAATGAAAATCAATATAAACAATGTGAAAGACACAATCTCATCCTCAAAGCCTGAAATTAACTAAAGCTGAATTCAAAATCCATAGTGTCAAAATTTTACGTTAATGAAAAAAATAATTATCAACTGCAATCTAAAATAAAATGATTACAGATTTCCATGATATCTAAATTATTCTCCTAGTTGGAAGTAAGAATAAAGATTGCAATGGCTGAAAAAAATACTATATTTATCTGTTGGTGATCATAGCAGTTCATTAGATTATGATTGGATTAATCATTTAGGTGTGCTAAGGCAAACATATGGCATGCTTACCAAAGGTAGAAAGCAAGAATGTTTTGATAGCATGCACAAATGATATTATTATTATTCTATATTTTATTAAAATTACCTGTTAATAATTATTATAAAAATTTTTTTCTGTGAGAGAAATTAACAATTGATTTTTCTCACTGTAATGTATCTCTGTTTTGTAGTAAATATAATATCTCTCCCTATATATCTAATCATTCATACCTTTGTATGTGTGTTGGCAATCAGCATATACCATATGGTGAACAAGTGTGCAAAGAAAATACTAGTGCATTATATGTATATAAGTGTTCTAACTAGAGTACAAAAACAGACATTATGATGTGAATGCCTTTTAAACTAATTATTGTATTTATACATATAATTAACTTTAAAAATTATGTTTTTACAAAGAGATTGTTCTCAAATTTTTTTTTAAAAATGCTGTTCTACTTACTAATATGGCAAGCATAATAAAAAAATACAAATACTATTAGAATCAAGTAGCAGAAAATTCTAAAGTTGGTGGATGGAAACAAATAGAGCATTATTAATAAGTGCAATAAAGTTTTGTTTTCATGTTTTAGGATAATAGTACATTGTAAATCTCTTCTTGATAAAATTAAAAAAGGATAAAAAAAATTTATTGCATAGAACATTAAAAATTAAAATATCCAATCAATATTCTTAATTAAATATATTGGTAGTCAATCAAATATAATTGCTACTAGTTATATTGCCTCAAACATATTTGCTAAACACAGAAAAACTTTTGGAAATAGAGAATATGCAAGGCTAAAATGCACTTTGGTCCTGTTTGAAGATTTTGAAAATAAAGAAAAAGTTATTCAAAGATAGAGATTTTAAATGCTTTTTCTTGAGACATTTATCAAAAAAGCTTGTTTAGAGCTATTAGCATGCTCATTGTATTACATTTGTAAATACAAACTTAGTAAATTAGATCACATGATGTATGATTTGGTTTTGTTATTATTAGAGTATAAGTAAATAAAACATGATTCTAGCATCAAAATTTCGATAAAGAGAATGTATAGAAACAAAAAAGCCATTAGATATACAAAAACTAGAAGAAATAGAAAAACAGCACCAATATTATAATAAAATAAATAAATCAGAGGCTGTGAAAGAGATTGATTGATAAACTAGATTAGGTAAACAAGCAGTAAGTAGCAGTTATAAAGAGATAAAAAGGCAAAAAATCTTTTAGATCTTTTAAAAAATTGAAAACATGAGAAATATATGTTTTAAATGTCTTCAAAAGTGATTTTTTTTTCTCATGTGTCATAGCATCAGCCGGGAAGCGAATCTGGTAACTCAGGGATAACTGCTTGTAAAGCAGCTGTTGCTAACCTCTCGACTACCAATGCATAAAATTTATCGTTGTAACTATTGGAAAGCTAATCTGGTTTTCAAAGGAATATAAAGTACGGTGTATGCCAGACAGGATTTATGAAAGGAAGTGATGAATATTAAATTTCTGTTTTCACCCTCATTGAAGAACAAATTCATAGTTATCTAAAAAATAAAACAAGGAATCTATATACACATATATATTTATACATTAAGGCGGAAAGTTCTAATAATTATTCTATATAATATGAACATAAAGATCTTAGATTTTTGGCTGTGAAAGGAGTCTTTTTAATAAATTAAGATAGTGATATGTTTTAGGATAATAAATATTTAAATTGTTGAATGGAGTTACATAGAAATATGATTATGTTTTGATACTCTGTTTTAGTATTTTTTATATTATAATAGAAATATGATTGTAATTATTTAAAATATAAGTTCAATTTAAGATTAGAGAATGTTAATGCAATTATCAGGCATATAGGAAGCATATGTGATGAAATATAAGTAACATTGAATTTAATCATTGTATGAGACACTCGTAAAATAACTTATTATATTAATAAATAATTCAGTTTAAATGAAATCACTGTCATACTTTAAAAAGTAAAGTAGAATCTGTTTTTCCTATCTTTAATATAGATTAAACGCTTAGATATAAACTAAATAGTCAGCCATTTATACTTTCATTGTTGAGTTTGAATTTTCTTATGATGAGAAAACACAAAGAATACTAATCATATGTCTAATATTATTCTGCATCTTATTTTATTGTAGCTTTAAAAACATTTCATGGTATTATTGATGAGCTTATTGACTATCGTTTGAAGAATAAGACCAAACCAGGTGATGAATTATTTATTGACAAACTCTTTTCTGTTGATACTCCAAAAGAAGAATTACGTAGTGATTGTATGGCCATTATGGTTGGAGGTTTACTTCCTACAGAAGTTTGTAAGTATTCAATTTAGTTTGAAATTTTATTTAGAATTTAGCTTTAAAAAAGTATTACTATTTAGTAGAAGTTTTTACAGACACACACTCAAATATATATTTATACACATATGTGAAATTTAAACAGAAATAATCAAAATATCCAGGAGTTATATATAAACTAACACTCCTACATCAATAAATGCAAAAATTTGCATGCATTTATTAATGTATAAGTGATATCTTACACATAGTTTTTTTAAGTTTTGATACTGCTGTTTAAATTTCACATATGTTAAGCTAGGTGCTTTTATGTATATATATATATTATACTTTAATATACAAGAATACATTGAAATTTCTGATCTGGATTAAATGATGTATGCTGATTCAACATAAAATGCAATTTGAGAGTCATTTGGCTTTTTTTTTAGATGTCTTTATCATATATTTCAAGATGTGTGTAGAGTGAAAGTTTAAATATATCTTTAAAAATATATATGTACTTTAAAGGAGTCTGTAAAAAAATTCTCAATAGGAAGAATTAATTGCAATGAGAATCGAAGATTTGTTGGAAGATATTTTAAAAAATCTGATTCACAGAAATGGGCTGACACATTTTCTTGGAGATTCATTTATTCTCCTCAAAACTTGGGTGTTTTTATATTTATATATGTAAACCTAGTAATTGATTTTTTACAATATATATATATAAATCCAAAATTATTTATATGTAAAGCTACTTTTAAATTTCAACCAGAAGATTGGTTTTCATCAGAAAAAAGGAATACAGTAAAATGATAGAGTGCAACAATTACAAGTCATATGTAACATATTTGATTAAAAAACACAAAAACTTATTGGTTAAAAGATTATACAAAGGAAATTTAACAAACCAATGGAAATTTATTTTAGTAAACATTAAAAAAAACTGCATTGTTTTACTAATCAAACTACACAAAGGACTGCAAATGTAATTTTAAAAGGTACACAAAAATACCCATATATATATAATTGTATAAATAAACAAATGTATATGTATAAAATTATTCTATATTCATATTAAACTTTATATTTAAAAAAACCTAAATGCAATAGTTATACATATTAATTAAATAGGCAAAACTCTCCATACAGTAGTGCCACTGATGAGAATCAAAACCTTTTAATTTACCAGATCATTCAGTTGATGATGTGAGAGTAGTGATATTACAGAATGATTTTTCTTCCACAAAAGAAAAGTGTTTTTATTTATAAATTCAAGACCCATATTGAATAAATTTATAAGGCACTATCACATCATTAAATTACCTAGTTTTCTAATGCATTCTTTTATTATGTTTTTATTATGCAAGCTATATATGTCATGTGACATCTGACTTATTATTATTACTATTATATATATATATTGTGACCTTCTGGATAGGCACAAGAAACCAATTGTGATTAAATAGCACTGTATCAGTAACATCTGGTTGCATCTAACTAAAAAAAAAAAAGAAATAACCTGAACTTTAAAAAATTTTTCTCATTAATAATCTAAAACTCTGTTTATACAGCACTTGCAGATATTATTTGAAAGTTTTGAGATATTTAATATTTTTCTTTAGTGAGTGTTTAATGATAGAAAGGGAGGTGGTTTGTCACAGAAATTTCTAATGTATAGTTTAGATTAATCCAAGTTTGTCTTATTTGTCTGCAAGATGGTATTGGTATTTGTTTTGGTGATATTTTGGTGTATTTGCTCTTTAATATTTCAATCCATAGTGTAATTAGTGCAGTATATTTGATTCATAGTCATAGAAACTTATATTTTAACCATGTTGGTTTAGTACCTGTAGTACAGCATTTATGAATGTGCATGTATGCTTGTGCCATCTGTCAACTTAATTTTTCATTCATGTATTTTATTAAACTACCAAATATCATGTTTCACAGTAAAATATTTAATTTCATAATCAATAGCTCTGATAACTAGTTTAAATACATTTTAAATGAATTAATAGATCAATGGGTCAGTGAATTGTCCAATAGACAAATACATTATCATTTATTTAATTTGCTAAAATAATTATTTTTTTACTTTAGAAATACAGAATATATTATTATTATTGGTTCAATTTAATTAATAATTTTTTAATGGCAAAATGATTTTTTTTACTTTCTTTCTTTTTCAAGAGAGAAAAGTTCTTGCATATTTGTAACTAATTATCTCAGTACAGTGGGAGGAGTAACCTTTGTTTCTAGAGTTGAACTTTTAAGTGATCTTGGATTGGTGGAAGAAACAAATGGTTAAATAATAATCAGATATAAAAGGGTGATACTTTTGCAGAAAGTTGGCTTTCTTTTATTACATTTCTCTCTCCACCACAGGTTTTTATTATTATAATTTTCTCTCTACTAATTGGTTCTTCCACAATTCAAACTCAAAAGTAAAAACTTCTACTAATTTCCTGGATGAAAATAGTTAAGAAATTCTTCTTGGGAAGGTAAAGATTAATATAGAAATGTAAACAATTTTGGAAACAAGATCTATCTTCTCTATATTTCCAATTTACTAATTTAGATTTAAAATCATCATTTGGAATGCATATGTGTGTCTATATTATAAATTTGCTTTGCCTAAATTTAATCTCTAATATTAAAGAAACAGTTGAAATGTGTGTCTATATTATAAATTTTCTTTGCCTAAATTTAATCTCTAACATTAAGAAAATAATTGGAATGTGTTTCTTTGCTATTATTCTGGAAAATTTATGCTGAACTTTTTTATAAAATATTTCAAAAACTCTGTATTAATAATTTCTACTAGCTATAAAGGAGTAAAGTTTAAATGAAGGGATCTGTGTGGATAACTTATTACAACATGCTTTATTATTAATATTGACAAAAAATATACCTAACCATTCGTGTCTCTAGAGTTAAGCAACGGAATGTGTGACCCATATAATTAATGAATCATTAACTTATCTCTAAATGTGCTTATAACTGAACGAGTAGAAGAGCATGAAACTAGATGTGAATATTTTTTATTTTATTGTTTTCCTCATTTGCATTTGATTTTTTTAATTAAAATACACTATCAATAAACTTATATAGACTTAAGTGGATTTTATGAATTAATCAGCTATGTGCCTGATGTATGACTGGTAATTTAGCACAAGTGCCTTAATAAGTGTAATGAATTAAATAGTAAATTATTACTCAACTTATGCAGTAATAAATATTTATTTGCCATTATGGAATGTTTTATATGCGATGCTGCCAGCAGTTTCAATTAGCTATTGCTAAGAACTTTTGAAATGCTCTTTAATTGGATGAAATTCATATTATTTGTCTCCCTGCAGGAAATTGTTATGTGTTTACTAATATCTATTATTATACAACTATCATCATCATTTTTGTATATGGCCAATATGTGTTATTTATGGACTGTGTAAATGAACTCTTATGTTCCAGCTAAAAAAACGATTTAATGATTATTATTATGATTTTTGTTAGCATTTGATAGATAGGTAGACCAATTATTTGTCTTATATTTTTTTATTATTATTTAATTACTATTTCTTTCTTCAAGAACATCTCAGAAAAGTATAATATGGAGAAATATTATACTGGGTAATTAGCTATTATTTTAATATAATTTTTATTGTATACATTTATTTCTATAAGTGTGTGCTGGTGATAGAAATATCCATTTGCCATTAGGAAACTAACAGTTGACTTTCAGAAGAGGTAAATGCATAAAAAAATATTATTTTATCTTTGTATTTTTAGAAATTATGAGGTTTGTTTATTAATAATTATTTTGCTTCAAGTATAAAAGATTTGTAGTCGTCACTAATCAAACTTTTTATTTCAATTTATTGGCTAATGTCAAATACACTAAAGAGTTATTTTACATTTGCTTTGCTAGAAATAATGTGGATTATCTATTAGTAACTATTATATTTCAATTTTAAACATTATAAGTCATCAGGTATGAGAGATTCATTTTTTTTTATAATTTATTAATTAATGTTGTTACAGTATTTATTTATTGAATGTGATTTGAAATTGTTTTATGCATTATTATGCATGTATACTTATCTGTTGTTTAATCCATTTATATAATTGTTGAACTAAAAGTAGAAGGACTTAATTTCAATCAGTTTTGGATGGTGTGATGTGCCAAAAGATGTAAAAGGACTAAGGATTTATTTAAGAGTGAATTTATTATTTATTTATTTTTATGCTTAGATTGAAATGTATTTTGTGACTGTAGAAAAAGAAAGTGTTTATGATATATATTGTGTTATAGGGATTGAGAGAACTCTCCCTCCGTTTATTGAAATATTTGTCATGAGTGGATTATATTTTCCAGATTAAGTAATTGTGTTTTATGATGATTATATCATGTGAAGTAAAGTAGTGTATTTCCTGTGTTTTTTGGTTATAAGACAAGATCCACACCAATATTTAAGCCTCAGAATTAGGCTAGGGAGTCAATGGGTTATTGTTATTTAGATGATTAGAGTTAAGAAAGTATTCTTATCCCTCATGTATCCATGTGGAATGTTTTCCTCTCATTTATTCATAACCAAGTGTAAAGTAGTTTGCTGATAAAAAAAGAGAATAAAAGTAGAATTGATTTCTTTCACAGAACATCTGAATTAGAATTAGTGTTAAAGCTTGGTTGGCCATGATATCATCCATATTATGACATTTTATCTCTTGATTTCATAAGTAAACCGATTGAATCTAGCCATGTTCATTATTTTATAACAAGTAGCACAATTCAGATTTGTGCATAAAATATTATCAATTCTGAAGGTATGGGGGAAATCTATCACTGATTTGTAATTTTTAAATCAATGTTTCAAATCGTATCATATTAAGTATTTTAAGTTTTATACCATCAATTCTCAGAATGTTTCATCCTCATTTTGAATGAACAAGCAAAAGGAAAGAAAGTGTAGCTAATTAATAGAATTATTTATTTGATTTATGAAGGATAGCTTGACCTCTTACTCATAGATTTAAATCCCTATTGTATTATTTTGATGTTTGACTACCCCAGTGTTGATTCAATTAGCAGAATGTTGGAGTTAGCTAATAGCATATGTGTATTTTAAGTAAAAATACCAAGAAGTTTAGTTCCATATTTTACTATTTTAGTGCTAGTATTATAATGTTTCTTTTTCATAAGCATATCAGAATTGATAGCTCACATATATTTGAAATAAAAATACCAAGAAGTTTAATTTCATATTTAATCATTTAGTGTAGTGCTAATAAATGTTTCTTGTCATTGGCTTATCAGAATGGATTGATAGCTGGTATATGTTGGAATAAAATATAAGGAAGTTTATTTTGACATTATTTATTCTTATGTAATCTATTCTGTCATTAATATTGGAATTATCCAAAACATGTATATGTGTAAATTAGAAATGCAAAATGTTTATTTAGTATATCTTATAATAAATGTTTTATTTATTTAAAAAAACTTTGTTCAGAGTTCTTCTTTGGCATGCATTCATGTTCTATGTTTCCACACATGCACACACACTTACCTATTCAATATGATATGATTGCACTATTCCATAAATTTAATGGTGAATATGTTCAGATCTGATGATGTTGTTTTTTTGATCCAAACACCATATGAAGTGCTTGACTAGTTGATGATTCTCTTGAAATTTTATTACTCAGTTATTATTTAGATGATGAATTGAAATCAAAATGCACCTTATTTCTTTCATTGTCTAGCTACTACTATTTTATTAGAATAATGCTTAATTTACATCATTACTTTTATGATGGTATATAGTAGTTGTTGTAAAGTATCAAAAAAAAAAAAATTAAGCCATACAATAAATTAATTCCCTTATTATTTTAGATCAGACATTAATTTAGTTATTTATTTTAAATTATTGTACAATAATGATTAAATAATGTTATATTTTATTTTGTATTTAATCTTAACTTACCATACAGTAGAGTTAATTAGTATTACATCTTTATTTTATTAATTTAATTCTATCACACAGTAAAGGTTGTTTGATTCATTTAGATGATGGGAGGAGATGAGGTTAAACTATAACTTGTAAATTTAAATGGTGGAACTTTACCAATTCCAATTATTTATTTATTTTAAAACTTAATGGATGTTTTATTTCTGTTAAATCATAATGTTTCCTCCTATATTTAGTATGCATTTTACACCTTATAGATCTCTGTATCCCCCACTAAGCTAAGCTATATTAGGATAGCATTTTAAGAGTCTCATTAATAATTCAAAGCAAAATCAGACTAGTAGTTTATTCTATTATCAATAGAATTGGCACCCCGGATATTTGTTGATAGGAAAGGTAGGATAGATGTTGGGGAAGGGTTACAATATATATGTAAGTGTCTAATTAATATATATTTATCTTAATTTATGTTATCTATAATATTTAATTAATATGTATAAGTTTTGCATTTAGCTTTTTTATACAAATTTTAAAATCAATACAGAATAATTTTTGTACATTTACTCACACATTTGTTTATTTATACAATGATATATATAGATATTTTTGTGTACTTTTTAAAATTACATTTGCAGTCCTTTGTGCAATTTGATTAGTACACAATGTAGTTGCTTTTTTTTTAATGTACACTAAAATAAATTTCCATTAGTTGGTTAAATTTCCTTTGTAAAATCTTTTAACCAATAAGTTTTTTGATCAAATATGTTGCAAATGAGTTATAATTTTTGCACACTGCCATTTTACTGTATTCTTTCTTTCTGATGAAAACCGGTTCTCTGTTTGAAATACAAAGTAGTTTTACATATAAGTAATTTTGTTTGTATTTTATTTTAATCTTTTGTATATATATATATTTTAGTTAAATCTTTATATTTTCTTTCTAAGTATATATACTTAATATATCATACCATTTACACCTTTTTAGACACTTTATCAATACTTTTATTTGTATTAAACTAACAGTTTTGACTGTCCTGCAGTCATTATCAGAACTACAATATTCAAATATATAATTATACAATTAATACACTTATTCACAAATTGATATACATAATTAAATACACAATATAAACAAAAATAATTATACATTTTAATATGACCTTAATTATATATTTGAATATTGTAGCTCTGATGATGACTGTAGGACAGTGGAAACTGTTAATTTAATACAAATAAAAGTATTGATAAAGTGTCTAAAAAGGTATAAATGGTATGATATATTATAATAGAAATCGATACATAGGAAAAGAAGAAGTAGAAAATTATATATATAATTAAGATAGTAATAGTATTAAACATATAAATATTGTAGAATCTGCTTATGAATACAACTTCAAGCATAATCATTGTTAACCATAATCTTTTTAAAATGAATTAGTTTAATTTTAATAATTAATATTTTACTTAAAGAAAAAATAAATAAATAACAGATGAATCAATTTATTGAATCAACAAATTTTATTATAAAATACACAGAATATGGAGTACTATATGAACACTTGCAGGCTGAAAAATATTTTCATACTAATTCATAGCATAAATTTTTGTAGAGGATAATAATCACATGTAAATTATTCAGAAGCATACTTTGATAATCAATTCTACAATATTTAAGTAATATCATTATTAAATTAAATTTATTAAATATATGTTTTTATAGCATATTCTTCATTATAACTATTCAATATCTTTTGTGTTTAAAAAAGATTTTAAATTGTTACATTTGTTTATTATGTTATTGGCATAATATAGTCATATTGTTTTATTAGATTAATATATATATATACACACATACATTACAAAGAAATCAAGTCATAGGTCACGTGACCTAATTTAACAAGCTTGCATTACAAGTGTTCAGTCCCATATGGCTATTTAAGTTAGATAGCTGGATTGGAAGACATATGAATGTCTGAAAATTTCAGATTTTCTACTTAATAGTTATTTGTTACATAAAGTGCTGGGCTTGTCATGGTATTTTTAATCTAATGCTTGAATATCCCAGCACCTCACCAAGGAAGCCAGTATCAGAAAACGGTCAGGGGTTGGGGATATTCTGCAAAGCTTGTTAAGAGCTTATTTGTGAGCTCTATATATAACATTTCTAATACAAGCTCATTAAATTAGGTCATTGTTGCTATTAAGGCTTTGGCAATTTTATATTGCTAAAGTTATTAATATATGGTGTATCTGAACTTGATTCAGTCCCATATGGCTATTTAAGTGTGATAGCTGGATTGGAAGACATGTGTCTGAAAATTTCAGATTTTGTATTTAATAGTTATCCATTAAATAAAGTGCTGGGCTTCTCCTGGTAATTTTAATCTAATGCTTGAATATCCTAGCACCTCACTGTGGAAGCCAGTAGCAAAAACTGGTCTGGGGTTGGGGATATTCTGCAAAGCTTGTTAAGAGCTTATTTGTGAGCTCTCTATATATAATTGTTTAAACCAAAGGAATGATACACTAAAATAAAATCCATACATATGTCATACTTTTTATTTGGTTAAAAAGAAAATCTTATAAAGTACTGTATTTGCCTGAAAGTATGTGTTGGTGGTATATTAGATGTGATAATATGTTGGAGTATTTCCATCATCTATCAGAAAATGTTGATTGTATGAAAAAATTTAAACTTTATTTGTGTTATTACTAACAATGTATTTGTATTTGAAAAGTTTAAACAAACTTTAAAATATCTATACATTCAACATTTACTGATAGCTAATGGAAATAGTCCAACATATTATCACATATAAAGTAATTTATTTCAAGAAATATATAATAGGAAAGCAATCCTTGAGGTAATCACATCTTTATAAATAAATAACCCATTACAATAATTAAAAATTAAATGCATACCAATATTAAGAACTGTACATATTATTTACTCACAGTATTGAGAAAAGATACAATTAAGCAAAAATTCAATAATTAGTAATAAGTTAAACAATTTCAAAACAAAGCAAAACTCTCCATATAGTAGTGCCATCTTGTGCTAACAAGAGCAATCAATGAATGCCAGAAGGCTTGTGCATAAAATCCCTATCTAGTGGATGAGTAGGCACTAGATAGGGATTTTATGCACAAGCCTTCTGGCATCCATTGATTACTCTTGTTAGCACAAAATGGCACTACTATATGGAGAGTTTTGCTTTGTTTTGAAATTGTTTAATAACAATTATGTGCTAGTATGAGATAGTGATCATGTGATATTTAGTAATAAGTTCTATTAATGATATGCAAGATAGCTTTATACAGTAGTATAAAAGTTAAAACAGGAAATTGAAATAGTTATGAAGCTAATAAAAATGGCTTAAAGTTATGATTTAACCATAATGTTATAAAGGGGACTCTGAATCTCAAGGACCATGAATTGTGGCTTCATATTTGTCATGTCTGGTGCTCAGATTGCTTATGAACTCTTGAGTAATAAACCATTCAATTAATTATTAATTGTTAAAAACCATGATGTTTTTAGAAAAAATGTAAGTATGTATGCATACATATGCTAAATCAATCCTATATTTATAAGATGCTACACCTATTATTGTAAAAAGAAATAAAAACAATATGCTCTCTTCATTTTCTGAGAATGTTATCAAAAATATGAATTATATAAATTAAAAATGTTAACTTATTTGATTAGTTTTAGTCTGAAATATGAAATGCAGTTGGTTATTTTATTATATATAGTAATAAACATCTCTCAGTGTTTTAGACTTCTGTGATTTTTTAATTTAAAGGAACAATTACGTTACATGTAAGCAATGATTAAAGCTAACAATATTTTATATCAGATTCAAGCCATCAATATTTATAGAAGAATGAATAATTTATTTATTATACTGGCTAATTTATAAATATTATTAATTAGGATCTTATGAAACAACTGCAGCACATTTGTCTGTCATCCTGGGTTTGAATCCATGTCAATTATATTTTTAAAAATTTCAATATGCTTATGATTTTTCTTTTAGGCAGCCATAACCAATCCAGCCAATCATATAATATTTGTCATTAAATGGTATTTAGTCTTATTTAGCTAGATAGTTGAACAAAAATTGTAAACTGTTCAAACCTTCATCAGCTGGCAATTGGTATACCTAGTACATATTTTTTTTGGTAATGATTCTCTATGATGGCAGTTAGAGAAGATTTTTTTTCCTGTCTTAGAAGACAGAAGGCAAATATTTTTAAGTAGAAGATATTTGCATTTTATTTTATATTATTATCTTTATGTATCATTAAAATTTAAAATATTGTAATGATGTAAAATATATATTGTATAAGGCTTTTGTGATTTTTTAAATATTTTTTATTTTGCCATGCTATTCAATTTAATTTATACTTTATGCTGGAAAAATATTGCATAATTAATTTATTTATATATATATAATCATCTTCAGGGCATCTAAAGAGTGCCTTGTTAGAGAGTAAAATATATATCAAGTAGTAGACTGTAATCTTAAGTATATAGAATTGTGTCATGTAAATTATAGATTCAGTTTTATATTATATGAGAAAAGGTGTGATTTGGCTACATAAATAATAGTCACAAAAATTCATTGCATTACACTTTTGTCTAAAAGTCCAAACAACAATATTAATCCATATAACGAAGTTGGTGGCAAAATTAACAGTAAATAATATAGAAAAACTAACCAACTTTCTTTATCAAATATAATTGATAAAAAAAAAAGATTATCTTCAAAGATATTATCATAGTTCTTATATTAATGACTAAAATCTGATGCAAAATATAATAGCAAAAATAAATTTTGGAACAAAGTTCAATTATATATTATCATTTTCAGCCATTATAGGTCCATTTCAGGATGAAGATCTCTCCAAATTTAATCCACTTTCTTCAATGTCTAGCCTCTCTTCTCCACATCACCACAATGCACTTCCTTATTTCATCCATCCATCTCACATGCATTCTCTTTCTATATTTTTTTACAATCTCTTGGAACCATTTTATCTACTATTGTCTCATTCAGCCATCTCCATTTCATCCTCTTAATTCTATTAATGATATCAGTAACACTTGTTTGTTGTCTCACCCATGTATTTCCTTTTTGATCCTTGCTTGTTACTCTTAACATACATCTCTACATACTTCATTAATCTTCTAAATTTATCTTTTGTTTATATAATGAAGTGCCACAATAAAATCCATATTTATCCATTCAGCAATACACAAGTAAATTAAAGCAGAACTTTTGTATAATTGATAAACATTCAAAATATGCCAATCACCAATAACAGTGACTTCATGGAAGATTGCTTAATTAAAATATTCAGCATTGTATTTGTCAATTTATTCATGTTATTATTATTTCATAATATTACTGTTCTAAATTACATTTATACATTACATCTATCAGTGTGTTGTTATTAAGAAATTGAATGCATTTTTTTCTTAAAAACCTTTAACTGTTCTATTACATGTTTAATATATTCATATATAAAGTCAAATATAATTATATTTGTGTATATATATATATTTTTAAAAAAATTAGAGATTGTGAAGGAACAGAAATTAAACTATATACTATATATTTTTACTTTTTTTGTAATTATTATTATATAAAACAAGGGAATATATTTATATTATAATTAAAATATTTACTTAATTTATCTTTTTTATCAATGCCTGTGTAATTAGCCAGACAGGGAAGTCAATATTTAATCTTCAATTTTATTTGAGAAAAGTGATTAGAGTTTAGAAAAAGTAAAACTAAAAGCAATAAGCACCATAGAAAAAAGATAATAACCATTGTGACTCTAATGTTAAAACATGTAATGATTATTAAAATGTTACTATTTTTTTTGTAAGCTAATCCATTAAAATAGAAAATAATTAATCATTTATTCATTTCATCCACATATCAAACATATGGCATCAGTATGAATTAATCTCATTATTGTTGATAAAACAAAGTATTAGTAGGAAGAGCAATGTTTGAGCTTTCTAATAGTAAGATAGTTGCTGAGATTGAGTTAGGAATATCTGAGTCATAGAAGTTTATTATTATATATGCATTTCAATATTTGACTTTTGGGGGCAATAAATGGCAGATTATTTTAATATATTTAATTATGGAATTAATTATATCTTTAATGAAAGTATTAAATGGAAGTCATGAGGTATCTGTGAATGAAACTGTTAAAAGTTTAGAATTTCTGGAAAGCAGTTTGGCATTGTAAGCAGAAGATTAATTATTCTTTGAATGTGAAATATAGAAGTGGAATGTAAAAATAACTATTAAATTTATAATTTTTCTGATAGATACAGAAACAGTTTTCTTGTTTCATATTCAACACATAGTGCATTATCTTTTTTGTAATGAAAGAATTGGTATGTTTATTAATGAAATATATTAAGTAAATTTAGAAAAGATGAGTATAAGTGAAATTTTTGTATGAATAAAAAGATGTATTTAAAAAGAAGTCTATTGTCTTTCAATTAATGCAAGCAATTGTTTTAAATGTTAATGCACAGGAGAATGGATCATAAATTAATGGGAATACCAAGAAATTTGTAATAAGTCCAAAAATAATTTCTATTTTTATTTGTATTAAATTGAAGTGAATATTTCTTGTTGGAACTATCAACCATGGCTAAAAATTTGAATGGAAGCTTTTTAAAATGAAAGTAGGATTATGATTACAACCATATGAAAAATATTTTTTCATTATGTCAATTAAATGATGGATTTGAATTTTTGATACAGCTCTTTTAATTTGGATAAGAAGAGAGTTGGTATTTGACATTAAAACATACTCATTGATAAACCCTTGTAGTATGAAATTTCATTCATCTTAATATCAACATCACAATTTAATATAAAGTTGGTTATTAAGTAGAAATAGGTGGTAGAATTGCTGAATTATTGAAGTATTTAAACAAATTTGAGAATGGGAGTTGAATTAAAGATTGAGAAATTTTTTAATTGTATAGCACTCAATGTAGATTTTTTGCTATTGTTTAACCACAGTTTTAAATAATATGATTACTGAGTAAGTGGAAGGTGTCAGTTTTACAAATTGGAATAGTCAAATTTGAGGTGAAATAATGGATTATACGTTATTTTTGATTAAACATTTTACAATTTTATTTAGAAAGAGGAAATATAAATATTGTTCTTAGGTTTTTGATTAATAATGGAAATATTTTTGAGGAAAGAGATCACTAATATTGAATATAATTGATCAGTAATTCTAAGTTTTGTTGAGAAGATAATCATGAAGTTGAATATTACATGAATTGCAAATGTCTAAGATGGATTACTTTTGGATATAAGTAAATTTTAAAATGATGATTTGATTATGATTCCAAGTGGTTCAATGCTGGAAACAACAACAGTAGAGAAAATTGAAAGTGAGAATGAGTCTTTAATTTGGCTTTGAATAGATAATGAATTTCTTGTATCATATTCTCTCCTGTGATTAATGAAAAATTATTTTCATTCTCTGATGATGTCATTGTTTTGGGGTTTATTTCCCAGTGATTGATGTATAAATCCTCCTCATAAGATTTTAGAGAGCAAGGTTTTAGCCTTTTTAGTTAAAATATAATCTATTGTCATTTATTACTTAAGTTTGAAAACTGTATTTGTTTAAGAGCAATGATCGACTGTACTGTTGAAGGATTTGTAAATGTATTTTTGTGAATTTCAGATAAGTTCAATATTTTAAAGTGTTATGTTTTTTTTCTATTACATATTAGTTAATAATTATAGAAGAATTGATGGTGATAAATGAAAACAAGATTTACAGTGAATTGAGTAACAAAATATCAATCTTATTAAAATATATTTAAATTTTAAAAATGATCAACTCAGAAGCAATAGTTTTTAGAGGCATTCTAATGGTAATTTTTGAAATAAAAATGTAGATTTTCTTTGGTATTTAATTATGATGGTATAGGAAAAAAGAATAATGTTAAGAAAGAAATAATAGAAAAATATAGTTCTGAAGAGCAGAATATGAGATCAAATTGGAATTAATTTTGGTATAAATAAAATTAGAAGAAAAAAATCTATCACCACTTATGAACTTTTTAATTAAATGATGAAAGTATTTAATTTACAAATATTAAATATGACATATTAAAATCTCCTATTAAAAGAATAGGCTAAAGGATTAATAGATGTAATGTATTAAGAAAGAGTTTATTATATGCATAAAAAAAAGAAGTTATGCTAAATGCGAAAAAAGGGATAATAATTGTGTATTGATCTAAGTATAGTATCTTATAATTCAGATATGGTGAGGGTTTATATATTAGCATTCCTATTTAGTACACCTTTTCCTGCAGCAGAGAAATTTGAAACAGAAAAAATAACAATTTTCCAAATTAGAAATATTTATTTTAATCAATTATAAAATTTGAGTTTTGATAAAACGTGATATAATTTAACATGAGTAAGCTAATATTGTATAATAAATAGTTGCTGCTGGGAATTTATTTTCTAGCTCTTGTTGTCATTATGCTAAACTTCATTAAATTAAAATGAAGGTAATTTGTATTAAATTAAAAAATATATTTAAAGTTCAGATTTAGTTATTTTCTGTAATAATTTATTTAATGATTTGTGATTGTTGAAAAGTGGCTGATGAATCCAATGCATTAAATGCCTTTATTTTCTGGATGTTTTTTTTCAGTGTGTTGATTTTTATTAGTTACTTTTGTTGCTTCTGTGTAAGAAAGGTTAAACTACTAAATGTCACATGCAGTGCTCTCAGATCCAAGGCTCCTCATTAATGAAAGCCAAAAGCTAGACAGTAGTCTGGGGATATTGGATGAGTAAGTATTAGATAGGAATTTTATGCACAAACCTTCTTGCAATCATTGGTTACTCTGGTTTGCACTAAATGGTACTATGGTATGGAGAGTTTTGCCTGTTTTAAGAAAGGTTACATAGACAACTTATTTTGAGACTTTTTCTGAATTTGTCTAGTTGAGTCAGTGAGAGACTTCATTACAATTTCAATTATAGGAATTTGTCTCTTCTGTAGTAAAACTGATTTACTCTATGGATCCGCTTCCTGTGTGCTGGTAGTTTTTATAATAACTAAGTTTACTTTTTCCCCCTTGTTCATTTTTAGCTATTAATGGAGTATTAGTTGTGAATATATTAATATTTATTGAGGTGTTTTAGAAATCTTGCTTTGCAAGATTTTTTTTTTTGTGTGTGGATTTTCTTATGATATCATATTATTCTATTAGTTGGAAATGGCAGTTTTCTACATTGTTGTATCCTATGTTTTTAGTACATGAAATGTACAATATTTATGCAATTTTTTATCAGATGGAATGCTTCTAAATGTTACAGTTATGGATGATATCTCAATGACATGAAAAGTTGATATGTCTAATGGCAATTCAATAGAGGATTGCAATAATAGTAAAAAGTGGTTTTGTTTTTTCTTATATTAGTATTAAAAATTAGTCATCTTTACATGAATCTTTAATAGTGCTTTCATGTCAGACTAAAAAATTTACATGGTAGTTTTTGAAATGATCTACTAGGATGACAAAACATTTAGTAACATCTATTAGACATACAATTTTGTTATATAATTTGTTTATATTTTACACATACACATATATATACCTGTTTAAAGAGGTTTATTTAAACTTCTGTGTATCAATAATTTCAATCTGTGTGATCACATTGCAATCTTTAATGTCTATATAAATATATTGATCCATAAATAAAGGTGGGATTCCAACTTTATTATTAAAAGGAAGTTGCTTTGACAACAATTTGAGATTGTTGATTGATATGAGGTTGTCTAAGTGTTGACTGGTTTTAATGATCATATGTATATATATATTTAAGTAAATCAACTATATAATATAAAATACTTTATATAATTATAATCATATATATATATTGTAGAAATTTCTGAATAGGGAAATTCTAAAGTATGTCTATTAATAGGATGATTTAAACATTGTAGATTGTACCCCATAAGTTTTTGATTCTTAATAATTGTAAAATTTGTCAGATAGGAATTTATTAACTGAAGTTTTAGAAATGGTTAATAAGATAATCAATGTTCTATTATTGTCAATTTTAGAAAAAGAATTTAATAGTAAAGATGAATAGGGCACATCAAATTATTAAAAATTTGAACATATCCTTCGTTGCTAATAATTGATATGTTTGTGATTAGAGTATTTTGATTATTAAAATTACTGATAACTATTTCATCATCATCAATAAAACAAATCTCTAAATATCTTGATTTGATAATGACAAACTAATATTTGCTTCTGATTATTGGAGCATTCAAAGCACTTGCATAACTACCTTCTAAATTGATTTCTTTAGGCTTCCCAGTTGTTTTAATTTCTGAATTGTTTTTGAAATAATTTTCACTATTGACGTAATTAATCAAAATTAATTATTTTAAAATATAATTTCACTACTTTAATCAAAATTAATTGTTTTAAAATATAATTTCACTACTGACGTAATTAATCAAAATTGTTTTAAAATAGAATTTTTGATTAGTACTGAAGAAATTGCTAGCATTTTTTTATATTTGCTTTTAAGGGAGTTTAAATTGTAACTTGAGCTTAGTTGTAAATTTTAATACATTTTAAATATATATATATTATTTTTTAATATAAGAATATTCATTTGAGAACTGAAATAACAATTAACTGTTTACGAAAAGCGCCACCAATCGACAAAAATAGAACTAACTAGATAAAAATTTATTGACAATATCTGACAATAAATTGGATTGGCTATGGGAATTGTACCTGAAAGAAATCCTAGGCTTGTGGGGAACATTTTTATATACCTGAATGAATTTTCAAGATTCATCTACATTTGAATCTCAGGTCATGGGTATGAAGAAAAAGTTACTAACTATGATTCTAATGGACTTTTTATATTTTTGACTATAGTATACTTTAAATATTTCAATCAACCATTTAAAAAAGTACTATTGTGTAAATATTTCTTGAGTACATTGGAAAGTCACTGCAGACTTATTGATTAATTGTATTAAAGTGTATAAAGCCATTTAACTTGAAAAATGTGTGCTTGATTTGCATATGCTAACTGATGGCTTATTACAAGTGATTGGAAATTATAAGAATCCATGTGTGTTTATGGAGCAAAAATATGTTGATTGTAATAATTTAAAATAAATCAATTTTGCTTAGGTACTAATATTTTTAATTTTGATCTTAAATAAGAAGGCAATACAGTTATGGATAAGATTATGTATTTAAGCAGTTTCAAAACCTGTAGAATGCATACCTTTATTTAACAAATTCATTAAATTTTTGAACAATTCAAAAATAGATACTCTCTATAATTATTCATTGAAAAAAAACTACAATTTATTGTGGTAGCTGAATGGAATCATTGAATCATATCACAACTTATACAGTATATATATGATTGTAGAAGAATGTTTGTTATTTAAATAAACAATATTATTTTTATATTTTATCTGCTTTGTGTAGTGGTATAAAAAATTTGAGTTACTTAGATTGCCCAAAATTAATAAAACAATTAGATACAGAACTTACCATGACAAACATATTTTTTTTCTTATAAATGTTGGATATTTGCAATTCATATTGGAGATATTTGATTTAGTTGCTGCTTGAATGGATTGTTTTCATTTTATAACTGGTTTAGTAATTAATTTCATGAAGTATATTTTAATTATTTTTATCTGAAAATATGGAATGTATTATAGAAATATTTTTATTGCAAAAAAAAAAAAAAACATTAGTTAATGAATTATGCAAATTTGAACTTTGAATTTCAATTTAAAAAGATAATTTCTGATTATTATATAAATTTATCATTATTAGCAGTAATTCTCATTTTTGCTCTACTCCAGAACATTCTCTTATAAGATTGTGTTGTCAGTGATCTTCAGTTGGAAAAGCTATATCCAAATTTTTATAATAGTTTCTGGCTATTGACCTACATCACTGAGAAGTCTGGAGTTGATTGAGTAGTCAAACTTGCAGTAAATGATTCCATGATAAAAAAATCATATGATGCTTTGATTGATTTTACATGAATTGCAACTATCATTTATTGATTGATGTTTTATACAACACTTCAGTGATCAAATCTGAAGTATCAAAATTTTGAGAAAGCTTGAAGTTTGTCAATACATATTGTGTATGTTTATGAATGTTTTTAATCTTATCGATTACAATTATTAACTAAGAATATGGAAGTAGTTTAAAACATTAACAAATAACATGCATTTATTTATTTATTTATTAGATTATAGATGTAAATATTAAGTACATTTAAAGAGAGCTTATCATTATATTGTTTTTAAATGAATAGTTAATGTATATTTAAGTTTTATATAATTTGTAGTAAAATATCAATTATTAAAAATCCATACTGGTTATAGAAATATTTTACTTAGGTGTATGTATTGATATGATATGTTAATGAGGTTATTGTTTGTTAAATATCTATATGCATTGTACTATTTTATATATGTCTGATGCCATTTATTAGACATGAACGGCCACAAGATATGTTTATATCTGATAAGGGGTATACTTGTTACATCCCATGCTCACACCCAATCTAGGCTATTATAGATAACCCTTCAAAAACTCATTACACATGTGTATGTTGAATACCATCCACATTCCTTCTTCAAACTTTTATCTTTCTTTAGATTTTTGTTCATAAAGTTCTTTTTTTTTGTAGTTACCACAGCCATATTTAATTACCAATATCTCCTCTGCAGAACTTCTATCAATCTTTACAATCAGTATTCACTTTTATTATTTAAACTTGCTCTTTTTTTTCAAAAAATTTATTAAACGTAAATAAATATGATATAAAGTGATTTTGTACAGGAAAAAAAAAGGGAAAAATTAATACAAACAAATTTTGTACAAGTGTGAATTTTTGATTGTCTTCTGATTATCAATTCTCAATTAACAGCTCATGTTCTGCAGTTCACTGCATGACTCATTCTTATAGTGAATAACAAATGTAATCCAATAAATTCTTAGTATACTTTTGCCCATGAACTGCCTTTATATAATCATTTCAATGATCACCTGTAATGTCATGTGCACTTCATACTGGAAGGGCACAGTTCTATAATCAGATATGGCTTAGAAACTCAATATTAATCATCTTTATTATCTTTCCAACAATGATTCATTCAAGTCCATATTCATTTTCACCAAGAACCTATAGGCTGTCATTGCACCAGTGTGAAAATGTTCAATTAGACACTACTGATATTCATTTCCAGCCATTTATAGGCTTTGTAATTTTCTGCATCTGTTCATTCATTTATAAGCATCCAAGTAAGTGAGTTTAAAATCATCTATATGATACTATTCAGGGCATGACATTCTCCAACTATTTCAGTATGAAGAAGGTGCCCATTTCATATTGACATTTTATATCTATTACTCTATTAATCATAAGCACTGAAAGCAATAGAGTTGTTGATACCTATTGATTATTCTTTAATAGATATCAAATTCCATGTGTCCAGGAATGTGCTTTTAGGTATGAGAAGTTCATCCCGTTTCTTGATCTTAACCAGTTTTCTAAAAAAATATTCATCACCTTGAAAGATTAAACCACAGTATACCTTCTTACACCTCGCTGTCCATATTATATAGTTCAGAAAAATAGATAGCCTGATATTGGCAAAAACTCTGGATTTGATACTGTCTTTAATTGAGGTGATCAAATAGTAATCAATCTTAACATTATCATATATAGTTTTTTTTAATTCTCCAGAGTCCAGTGCAAGAATAAACAAGATGCTCAAATGTCTCATCCACCTGACTACACAACGGACATATGGGGTCTAACTTGGATATGCCTCTTCTAGCAGATAGGAACCAATTAGTGCTAATGGCCTGCATATTGATTTTTATAACAAAATCTAGATATTTAGGTTCCATGTACCAGAATTTGAAAAGAGAAATAATCTTTTGATTTGTTATATTTAATTTACCCTGGATTTGTATACAGGGTGGATTAATAACGAAGTATCCTTCCCATATCTTGATTTTATTTTTAAAAGTATCTTTTGTAATAGGAATGTATTTTTTCACTAGATCTAGTGACCTACCTACTACATCCTTAGTACTAGGTGGAGGTTGGTCTGTGGGAATAACTGGTAAAGTAATTTGATCATAATTGAAGACATTTGATAATATGACTAATATATTAAATGATTTCTGATATTGAATAGAAGCGATGGAATGAAATGACATTCCATTAAGTTTCTTGTGTTGCTGCATTTGTTTAATACTAATAGCAGCAATCTTTCCTTTCCAGAACAATCTAGCAGCCAAGGTATTAATCTTCTGGATAAACAATTTAGTAATTTTAATTATTGGCAAGTAGTAATTTATTTTTGTCATTATTTTCATGTTTAATAATCTCACCTTGCCATGCAATGAAAGGTAAACTTCTGACAGATGTTTAGTTAGATTATCTGTAGCTAGTAAAATCTCATTCTGTATCTCCTTTGACATCACAGTATGAGATTTAGAAATAGAAAATCCCAAAAATTTTTGAGGATCAGCTTTGAAGTTTGCATTTACCTTGCTACCAGAGTAGATCTTCCAGACAGCAGATTTTATTGGATTAATCTGAAGACCATAACTGATTGAAAATTGATCAATTATATTATAGAGTTGAATTAAATATTTTTGAGATGGAAGGAAAATGAGTATGTCATACATATAGGCAATTACATTCATATGTTTACCTAGTCTAGGAACAAAAATCCCAGGCAATTGGTTTTCTATTGCTTTCAATAAAGGGTTTATATACGATATAAAAAGAAGGGCACTAAGTGATGACCCCTGTGGGATTGAAACTTCAGGCTTAAATGATTGTGTCAGTTTACCATTCAGAGAAATATGAATTTGCCTATGACTCAACAGATTATCTATTATTTGAATAATAGATTTTGGGATCTGATATTCTTTCAGGATGTCTAAAAGCTTATTAATTCTAATGGTATCAAAAGCAGCATTAATATCTAGCTGCACAGCTATTGGAGATTGTTTTCTATGTAACCTAATATGATGAATGAAAATTTCTGCTTGAGACATAGCTATTATTGGGAT